>JBBFKN010000038.1:0-582500 GCA_039654755.1 Calcarius lapponicus
AAGGTGCATTTGGTGATTTAATTTAACACATTCAGTGCTTTATGTTCCCTAGAATTCAACATAGTCAACGTGGAAAATAAGATCTTCTAAAGAGATTTCAGACTAGAAATAATTAAATTGATGGTTTTTTGCATGTTATGCAGGAAACCTGGAGCTAAGATGGGCAGAGTCAGTTATCCAGTTGGGAGTATTTGAAACTTCCCCTACGGATTATCTGTCACATCATTATGGTACTGACAGATACACTGTACAGGTACACCTGGAAAATCTACAGTATTCTGACATGGTAGCTGGAAGCCAGGGCATAACATTTTGAGGGACTGCCAAAGACACTATGTCCAGGAATTCTTTCCTCCTACATGGAAAAATTTCCCCTTCCAACTCAAGCCTTTCTATGAATTTTGTGACATTCTGGTTGTACTCACAGAGGAACACCAAAGAACTGGTAACATACAGTTTATGAGTGAGTAAAGCAGTTGTTTTGCCTGACTGATACACACAACAGGTAACTGGGACTAATGAGCTACAAGGCTAGACATTAACATGATCCTGCAGTGAGATACCCCACTCTGGGTATTTCAGTTGGGTGAACACTCAGCCTTTAGATATGGGACAGGCCTGATGCTCAGCATTGCTGAGTTTACCATTTCCTACTTTTTTCCTTTGATATTTTGTTGTCATTTCATTGCAAAAAGCTCAATACCTTCTTGGTGATTTCTCATGGGTAGCATCTCACAGCACTGCCAGCAATGCCTCCTTCTTCACAGCACAGCCAACAAACTCCAGCTCACTTCTCACCCAGCTAACCCACTCTTTTATAGCACTTCATCTTCATTGGACACAGCTGTGGCCTATTAAGGGCAGCCTGTTTCCTATATCTTTGGTGATTAGTACAGCTGCAACTCCTCAGGGGTGAGATTACCTTCTGCACTATCATCTTATTTTCTTACATTCTATCCCCCAACAGTGATTTATATCTTCCCTATGTCAGAATTTTTATTGTTCTCAAGTCCTTCATCAGCTAAACAATTGCTTAGCAATTGGTCAGCTATCTCTAGTTTTGCTTTCCTTACATTGCATGTTCTAGCTAATGAACTACCAGACCTCCATCAGGCTGGGACAAAACCAGTCTTGTCTCATAGAGAGCAGACTGCCTGGGCTCAGGGTTACAGAAGTGATGTACAAGGTCTCCAGGAAGCTGCCTTTCTTCTAGGAGAAGCTAGCTGGAAGCCAGGAAGACGTACCACACTGCTTGAAATAATGCTGAGTTTTTCTGGTAGTTAGTGCCTCTACAGAGTCAATAATTTCCTACATATGCTAGTTCTTTAGATTTGCTGGCAGTCCGACTAGTGAAGTCACTAGAACTTTGTCAGCCTGAGAAACGTGGAACTCTGAAAAATTGTGTTTGGAAGGTCCTAATTTTGGAACAACATTGATAAAATTAATTGTACAGTTTTGCTTATTGAAAATAGTTGCAGGAATGAATAAAGAAAAATTTTTCCTCTCATATTTTCCTGAAAAATACACTGTATGTATTTTAAAACCAAAACAATGTCACAGTGAGAGACACTGACAAAGAAGAAGATGAAAATATTTCTGTGTGACAAAAAATGCACAGGAAAATCTAAAAAAACCTGTTCAAAGAGCAGTATTTTCAGAATGTAACTGGTACTTGACATAGCCCAACATTCACCTCTAACTATCCATGAAATATCTTTGTAGAACAATTTTTTTCTAGACAGAGGGGCTCTGCTTTGTCTGTGATGGAAGGAAGAGTCTGGGGAATCAGGCACCAAGTGCCAGTGACTATGATTAACATTTTCACTAGGAATAGCAATATTAAAGTATATATTATCTGTTTATTTGTTTCATTAACTTAACTGTGTAATACCCAAACGTGCAGATTAAAAATACTGACAATTTTTTTTCCCACAACTAACCCACTGGCTATGAAATCGTGATACCATAGATGTATTAAATAAGTTTTTTCACAGAAAATGAGAAGAATCAGAATCTGATGGAAGCATTTATTAAAAATTTTTTTCTGGCCTACTGTTTGAACTGCCCTGATGGCCTGGTTTTTTATTTTCATCACTGGGAGAGGACATTCTTTCATTCCATGGAGAGTGGAATGGGAAACTATTCATGGAAATTTTGTATTTTGCCATGGTATTTTTACCAGGATTATTTTTAATGTCATAATGATGTGGATAATCATTATGATCTTTCTTTTTTTCCTATTGTTTGGTTTACTCCATAGATGTAGAATATGTTATATAGACATCCAGATAGCTTTCAGAGTTGGGAAATGACTATGCTTGAAGATGTTTTTGATTTGTGCAGGGACAGAAACATCAAGCACAGGATGCTGTGTTTCTTAAGCATGCACTTTTATCTCACAGGAATCGAGTGGTGCTATGGAAAGATGATTAAGTTTTGCTTGCATGCATTCCTTGAAGATGAAAGGTGTAGTTCTGGCCTAGTCTGTCCTGTCCTATTCTAATCACATTTATAGTTTTCCCTTTATTTGAAAGCTGATTAGACAAAATATGTGAGGGTGTAGGATGTATCATCTGAACAGTGTATTTTTTTCCTGTAAATTTTTAATGAATTTGAAAAAAATATAAGCTTTAAAAATTGAAAAATTTTGAATTAAATAGTCTGTGGAGGATTTAGTTATTTTTAAATGTTTAAAATAGTTTTTTCTGATAAATTAAAAAGCACAAAATAATCTCAACTTAAAAGAAAAATGTATAATTTGATTAGAAGAAAAATGTTATTATTTCCCTTTCCTTTCTGAGTCATTTACTTTGCCTTAAATTCAAAGAATGTTTTTTCTTTAGGTAAACCCCATATTTCTCACAAAATAAAGCTGAGTCCAGTGCTTACATTTTGCTAACTTTTAGCATGCTGAACTAGTTTGCCAATTTGATGGGTCAGTGTTTTCAAATATGTCAGGGATTGAATCCCAACTCAAATTTTCCAGATAATTTGGGGCAATAAGACATTGGAGAGAAATTCAGAGCTTCTCTGGGAAAGATAAACAAATCTGAAAATTAGTGTTGCCATTGAATGTAAAATATTTCCAAACATTGAAATGGAAGATGGAGGTGAACACCAGGTGCAGAAGATCATAGTAGATAGATGTTTAGAGCAAGAAAATATGTGAAGGGGTTGGAGAAAGAGACTGTGGAAGGATACTCTGTCTACCTCAAAACCTATGTGACCGACATTATTCTTTACAGCCTTTCAAAGAAAGGTGCAGCTCAGAGCATTGACTCTCCTTAAACAGATTTGGTGTTTCATGCAAAATTTTTTTTATGGGCAAACCTAGACCTTTCATACCAAGCCAAAAATATATTGTGAGTATAGTGCAAAGGTTACCAGTGTAAACCAAGATTGTTGCTCTTCCAGGTACAGAAAAGAACAACAGATCTAATAAAAGAAATGGCCCAATGCTAATACAATTTAAAAATGCTACCACTCCAGTTATGGAGAACACAATCATAAAAAAATGGCCCAATGCTAATACAATTTAAAAATGCTACACTCCCAGTATGGGTTCATGTGTAAATGTGCCTCTTTTCCCTGGGGATATGCTTACCCTTCCTCTGCCCCTCTGGTTCTAAGGGCAATCAGCATTCATCTTCCTCAAGAGTGACATCAGCCTTGCAGCTTTGTACTGCAGAAGGCCACTGCTGGTGCTGGGCAATTGTCATGGTTTGACACTGGCGCAATGCCAATGCCCCCATGAAAATCCCTGGTGTCTGCTGTGAGATTTTTGACCAGGAATAAGCAGGCTCTTGCTTAAAAAGAAAGAAAAGTTTATTAACTACACTACAACTATAAAGAAAAAGAAACACACAGGGAAAATGAAAACCTTACAAATACATTTCCTCCCCCCCCCCCCCACCAAATTCCAAGACATCTGTCCCCCAAATCACCAACTCTCGGTCCATCACCACCCTGTGGATAATCAATTCTCAATTCATCAAGAGGAGAGGAGTCCTTCTTGTGCCATGCTGACCTCTTCCTTTCCTTGTTACGGTGCTCTCACCACCATAAGGAATCAGGGCTGCTTCCAGGGTCGTCTTTTAAGGATGCTTTGTCCCATTCCAAAGAGAGTGCAGTCTCAACTTTGGGACACCTGTCCCCGCCATATTTCACCCCCTAGGGCCGAGGGGCACCACCACTGAACCCCACTGATTCCGGGGCATTGCTCCCCCTGGATGCAGTCTCTGTATCACAAGGAAACATGGCTCTGTCCATGGCTATACAAAAAGAGTCCAGCAAAAGCCACTCCAACATCTCTTCCCACTAAGATTCTTCTATATTCTTCCAACATCTCTCATTTGCCCAGACCTTCATCCCACTTGCTCATTTCTTTCTTCCTCTTCCACTCTATCTCCTTTCTGAGAAAGGTTAATGTTCTATAAAGTTTTCATTGTCCAGAAAAGGGTTAAAAGCTCCTAAAAGCGGCCGGACTCCTCCTCGGTGCATCCTCCCCCCCCTCCTTCTCCACAGAAGGAGCTGCCCGGGCTATGCAGGCAGCCCATATCAAATTTCAAGGTAACAGTCCAGTCCCAAACACCAGTTCTTTCTCTCTCTCTCTCTCTCTCTCTCTCTTTCTCTCTCTCTCTCTCTCTCTCTCCCTCCATCTCCCAAGTGGGGGGGAAGGCTTCCCAGCGGCTCCTGGTGTCTCTCTCGCTTCCACCCTTCCACCCTTGGGGGGCCAGGCCTACCTCTCCCGGCCGGGCCGCATGGCTTTTCCCCTCCCCGCCCAGCCAGCAGCAGGGCCGGGGGAGAGACCGAACTCCTTCCCGCCGGAATCCAAAGAGGAACTGCCAGGGGGAGAGCCCTGCTTTTACCCTGTGTTCTCAGAGGTGGATCCAATGCCCAGTGGTTGGGCCAGATGGCAATATTCAAATCTGAGCACTCATTGGCCCTAACCACAGCATCCCAGAAATCCTGTTTCCGGCTCAAACCATGGCAGCAATGCTTCCTCCATGCTCCTGTTTTTTTCTTGGGAGGATATTTGCTTGCAAGTTTTCCTAAATCTTCTGTTGAGTTCGCTTGCTTTTTCTTCCTTCACTGTGTCTCAAGACAAATACATAAGTATTCCTGACCTTTGCTTGTTGTTGCCTTGGACTGAAGTCAGCTTTCTCCAGCTCCTGAGGCTGAATCCCTGTAGTGACCAGGAGCAAACCATTGGTGATTTATTTGTAATCTAGGGCCCTGTCTTATCCTCCTCCTATATCAGCACCTTCACAGTCTGTGTCACCATCCTGTGCTTGCACCACTCTACATAATGCTTTATTCTAGAGTCAAAGATACTTTTTTTCTGTGCCATTTACATTTTAAACCATGGATAATGTTAATTCAATACAGAATTTACTGCTTGCTGTTACTATCCTTTAATCACAGGTCTGTGTGTGTATGTCTGAGTCAACATTATGATAAATATTTCTGTGCCACCACAGATCTAAAGCTAACTAGAGATAAACCAAATCAAAGTCAAGGCTGGAAAGATAGTCCCCTATCAAATAGAATAATGTCACAATCACTTTGCTAAATGAAGAAATTAAAATGTTAATTGTAATCTAATCCTGGGCTTCTTGAAAAACAAGATAAGAGACTGTTGTCCAGTTTTGACTCCTCTAAAGAAGAATGTATCTCATTCTGGTATTTTTGATCTCAGGACAGAGAGATGGAAAAAGATTTTTAAAAATTGCACTAATAAATGTCAAATTAGTAGATGCTCAATGTGCAACTAACAGCAAATGTTGGAAAAATGCTTTCAGAGATGCAGAGAGGTCTGTAGATCAAGGCAGTGAAGTCAGATCATGTAGTTAGATTGTTCTAAGGAAGATTTGAAAGAATATAACAATTTAGCACACCACTTACATAAATATTGAAGATTTGTAGTGTGTCTTCTTTCTCCTTCATATGATTGGATAGAAGTCTGTTACATGATAAATATTCCATATTTTATTGTCATATGGGATTATATGACATAATAAAATGATGGCCACTTGGCCTCATACAGAAAGCAAAAAATAAAATTGAAAATCTACCAATGTGGAGTAGTTTTAAACATATCACATTGGTTTATAGAGAAAAGTTTTTTTCTTAAAAAAGGTATAAGTCAAAATGAAAAAAACAAAGATTTATGCTATTGCACATATGGGATTTTTGTTCCTTTTCCATTGCTTAACTCAAGTTTTTCATTATATAGGTTCATATTTAGACAGTCTCACCTTTGGATAAGAGGAAGAAGGCATGGATTTGATATTGAAGGAAGAAATTCCACAAACATAGAAAGTTTACAAAGTAAAATCCCTTAAGCCATTTCAAAGGGCCATAGTACCCTAAACTCCAAGAAGTTAAAGCTTTCTGAGAGTTTTAACCTTTTGGTTGTATTTCTCTAGAGTGTTATCCCACTGTAATTTGTTTTAAGAAGGATAAAGAAAAACAGGACTCTCATGCAGTTCAACAAACACAGGTGTAAAGCCCTGTGCCTGGGGCAATAACAACACCATGGGCAAGTACAGGCTGAGGAAGGACTGGATGGAAACCAACTTTGCAGAAAAGCACCTGGAGCTGTAAGACATGAGCACACTGGAGCAAGTCCAGTGAATAATTACCGAGTTGATTAAAAGGCTGGAGCATTAGAGATATGTGAAAAAGCTGAGAGAGCTGGGACAGTTTTGGCATGGAGGAGAGAAGGCTGGGTCCAGGGGGAGGATCATATCAACTTGTACAAAGTTAAAGGGACGGTGCAAAGAGGATGTAGCCAAGTTCCTCTTAGCACCAGGACTAGAGGCAATGGGCAAAAACTCAAAGAGAAGAGGTTCCCTCTGGATATCAGGAAACACTTTTTGACTGTGAGGGTAACCAAGCATTGTCACTGGGTGCCCATGGAGGTGGTAGAGTGTCCATGCTTGGAGACTCTTAAAATTTGTCTGGACACAGTCATGGGCAACCTGCTGTAGATGGCCCCCACTTGAATATTGAGGTTGGTCCAGTTGACCTCCATTTTTAGCTGAGGTTTAAATAGAGCAGTCCATTTAAACCTCAGCTATTCTCTGACGTTGTGATCATAGTGCCCTAATCTTGGTGATTTGTGCAACTGTCTCTTGTGTCATGAGAGAAAAAGGAGTAAAATTTCTGAAGAGTTTTTAAAAGGCTTTTTTATTGGAAATCTTTGCCACTTCTAGACACTTGAATAAAATTTCCACATCACAGCAAGAAACTGGAAAGTATTTTATTATGAAGGAACTTTAAATGTAAAATATTATCTCCACCAATGCTTTTCTTTTTTGGCTGTTGCTTTCTAAAATGTTCTGTGATAGCAGAGGTACAAAATGAAGTTGCTGTAAGAGATCCAGAATTCCAGGTACAGCTGCACATAGATGGAAGTGTGTAGTCATCTGGTGATCTTTCAGTACTTAGAAGACTGAGTACAGCTTTCATCAGCACTTTCAATTTGGACAAATGGCTTCAGAAAATGCAGTTGTATGGACAGTAATGAAGATTTCTCAGCAGTATTTTGCACTACAATTGTAATTTTGTGTTGTTGTTTTCTATATAGCTGAGATTTTTTTCTGATTAATTTGAATGAAACAGCTGTTGCTGGGTCAGAACAAGCAAAGTCAGAAATTGAACCAGGTCCCTTCCATCATGCTGTGAAATACAAGTATTCTCTTTCATCTTATAATTTAAGTTCTTGTGAGAAAAGTTCCAGGCAAGCAAGGAATAGATGTACTTCTATAGAAGTACAAAGTAGGTACATTTAACTTTGAATGTCATGCAGCAAAAATGCTTTTCAGTCTGTCTTTCAATTCATGCCAATTTGCATTAGAAAAGTGTCTAAGTAGTTAACTTATTTAAATAAGAGCTTTGAAGAGAAGCTCAAAATTCTGCATAAAAGATAGGTATTCAGCAGTGTTTACTGAATTAAAGAAAGTATCTTTCAAGAAGAAAATCTATTTCTTCACATATATGCCTGAAGATTTATTATGGAGACACTATGCTGAATGGTTGAATTTGAGTTGATAATTTATAAAAACAAACAGTATAAAAGCAATTTTTAAAAAGACTGTGTAATTAAGCATGTCAAAAGCAGCCCTGGAAGTATTTGGCTATTTGTACCTGTGTTTATTCATGGAAATGAAGGTTGCTGAGAAACCACAAGATTTTAAATTTAGATTTTAAAATATAAAACAAAAAAAATATTTTTAAGTTTAATTATTATTCATATGACCATAGTTGAAAGTGTCTCTTTGACACACCAACTTGTATTTCAAAAAGATAAGTAGCAGAGCCCCATTGCTGTATATTAGATATTTGTGTTAGTGCATCCACTTCAAATCTAAATACTGTTTTGAAGAAAAGCTTGCACACTGTGAGTAGATGATATACACATTTGATTGTATCCTGTTGACCCCATTTTGACGGGACATTAACTTCCATTATGCAGTTCACTTGTGTTTCACCTGATATGTCAGCTGCAGTCTGTAGTAAAGAGTCAAAGCTTCACAGAGTATTCAGATAATATAGCCAAGATTTGCTGGGAGATCAAGACGAAGTATTTTCTCTGAACCACAAAACAGAATGGTTTTAGTGTAAATAAAGTTGTGCACAGAAGCATGAAATTGAGAAAGTTCTTGAAGCCTCTGGGAATGGAGGGAGCTAGTGCTTCTGCCACATTTGACACCTTGGTTGGGTGATTTCTCTTCAAAATGGGGTGAAATAGGATAAGAAATCAAGAAGTGTCCATTATGCAGACCCTTTAATTTCTTAGAAGGTTGTAACATTGAGAGCCAGTAAAATGCATGACCAGGGGAAAAACTATTCTCTCAGTAAAATGTTACAGTGATATGAAGTGAGTGTATGAAGAACTTCTCTGCTGTTTCATTTTAGCTGGTAGGTGTTTTATTGTTTGTTTGGGATTTTTTTAACAGAATCTATTTTATTGCTAGCAAAATTCTTCATTATTATTAGTGCTCTTTTGCTTTAATTCTCTAAGGCAGCCCAAAAGTAGTACTTATAAATTGTTTCATGGAGCTTTGAATGAGTTCCTTGTTGACTAGGCATGTCGCTGCAGCTCAGCTAGAGCATGCAAGAAACTAATTAACCTATGTTTTCCAAAAGAGGCAATTTTAGAGCGTCTGAACAAAATGCGTCTATTTAAAGTGATACAAGGTAGCAAAGGGGCGGGGTGTTAGTTGGAGAGAGCTCATCCAATTGTAAATTTAATCACAAGAGATGTTTGAGGTCCTAACATGTCATTCAGAATGGATAACCAATAATTCTAGATTAATTAGTTCATAATAAATGAGGAATTTTGAGGTTCTGTTTCTTGTATTTTAATGAATTGAGCTTACGTTCTTAATGGTTTTGTTTGGAAGTCAGGATAAATGTAAATTTATTTGCTGGCCTTCTCTATAGGCTTTCTGCCTTTATTTTGGAATATTTCACTTCTTGGCATCTAGCCAAGCATGACTTTTGGGGCTTCTAAACTAAAAATTCTGTGGTCATGTTGAAAAGAAAAATGTAGATGGCTTAATTAAATAACCTATATCTAGTCACCTAGTACCATTTGAAATATCATAGGATACCTTTTAAGAGCTTCCAGCTGTTACTTCAGGAAAGCATAGTCCTTGGTATAACCCATGATGTAAGATCTCATATCTTGACTGTCACAGAACATTCCAAATAACACTAGACATCTTTATTTAGTCACCTGAATTGACACCAAAGTTATATTATACTCTTGGAAAAAGATAGAGTTGCTTATGTACAGGGAATGGTGTTCTTTGGGTGAGACTCAGTTGCAAACTAGAATGCTCAAATTTAGTTGTGTACTACACAGGTGCTTGCAAGCTGGTTCTGACTTCCCATCTTAGTCGGAAGACATCTAGCAAATACAGACCATAAAGTCCAACAACCTATTTATTACTATCAAATCAGTGTCCCTACTTGACATCTCAGAAGGTAGTAGACACTGCTTTGGTAGTTGAACCAGGACCAGGAATTAGTTCTCAAGGCCCTGACTGAATTGGCCAAGGACACCTTCTGGTTCCTGCACAGAGGTGTTGGGTGTTGCTTAAGCCACTGTAGTCTTTCTGAGACATTTTGCCAGATAAAAGACAGCATTTATGTCACTTCTGGAGTAGCAGCTGAAGGGCAGGTGGGATATGTTACTAAATTTCAAATGGTGCTGAATACTTAGGTTCAGGCAACTCTATGAAAATTTTCATCCCTGTTGATAATAGGAGGAGCCAGGGCATGTAAATAAATGTGGGTATCTTTATGTGAGAGCTGGATTTCATCCTTCATGTCTGGATTGTTTTGCCCTATGAGACTGCCTGTCCTTTAGCTGCCAGCCCAAAAGGACATGAATCTCTCAGAGATCTTGCATTGCTACAATCAGGATCATGCCAATATCTCAGATAAAGGGACATATTGAAGGGCCTTAGATACTTTAGGCAACTGTGAGAAATTTTTAAATATATCTGTCAATGAAGTGATAACATTTCAAAAGTTTCTGAAAGTGACCCTGAATTGAAGTATAAAGGCAAGTCGTCTGTAAGTAGTAGTTTGTTAAGATCTCAGGGTTCATTTAGAAACAGGAGGAGAAAAAATAAAATCGGTGTTACATACCTACACTTTAAAAATAGTAATTACAGTTCTTAAAGTGTTATCATTTCAATAAATTAGATACATCAGGTGTCCCCTAAGTAGAATTTACTAAGATTTTCACAAAAAAAATAGGAAAACCATCATACCCAATATATATGCAAAATTCACATATTTGTTTACTGTGTAAACAACCCGATATTCTATTATCTGAACAATAATCAAATCAAAACACTAAAGACCCAAAAGGAAAGAGACTACTGTTCATTAAGTAATATGTTAAAAGTTGAGTGATAATCTGGAATACTTAAAGAGCACAAGCTGAGGGGTGGAAAATCAGGTAATTGTTTTCCCACCAAATGAGGGGTTCAGTGCTGCCAGCTTCACTCTTGACTGTATTTGCTGTAGCATTCTCTGTCACAGTACTTAAGCAAAGACTTGAATCTTCTCTGGGAACATACGAGAAATGAACTGTAGCTTTCTTAGAAGGTATTGGAAAGAAAGAACACTGATACCAGTGATTTTTATAGAGAGAAGAAAAGAATTTTTGTTTGAACAAAATATGGATACCTGAGTATACTATTTAGAGCACATGCTGTTTTTTCATGTTTCCTGATAGAGTTAGGCCTTTATAGTAGCACTATCAGTGGCATGGTGTCGACTAACTGAGAATAATGTTTTTTCCTAGTCAGAGATTTTAAAAGTTGAAATAGAGTATTTGTGAAAGGAGAAAAAGAAAATCAGATGTTGATATGCATAAAAATAGATTTGAGTACATTGAGGACATTGCTTTTTTTGGGTTCAGAGGTCTGTGTCTTTTACTTCACAAATACTTGCTGCCATAAGTACCATAAGAAAGATTCCAAGTCAGCATGAATTCTAACCTCAGATGTTGTTTTCCTTTTGCTGCTACTTGGAAGAGTCTATGGTTTCATTACATTCCAGCACAGAGCTATTGGAATGTGTTCATAACCCATCCATTACTCATCATTTCAAATTGCTGCCTAGTTCTCTGCAGTTAACCTGGCACAAAGTGCCTTAAGTTCTCAACAGTCCCTGGCCTTTGCCATGTTTATGGGCTTTGATTGACTGGCCAGGTGTTTTCCATGCTTCCATGTTCCTGTTGGTTTTGTTCCTTTGAGTCTGTCTTGATCTCATAGATGGACTCTGTATAATGATTGGGACTTGACATCTTTCCCATGTGTCCTGAGGTTTCTGGCACTCAGCATTTAGCTTGGTGCAAAAGCTTGGTCCCCAGCAGCAGCTCCCTCCATTGTACAGACAGGATTCAGCTATACTTAGCTGCTTATCTGTAGGTGACTTTAGACCCTGACTGGCATTTGCAATTTGCATTTGCATTTGCCTGATTTACAAGCTGTACATCTGTCTTTAGACAAAAAGTATCACTTTTATAATTAGACTACAACTTATTTTCATTATTTATAGCATTTTTTTATTGTAAAAATGAGGAAAAATAAATCCTCTGTTTGACTACAGAGGGACTAAAATAAATCCACAGTGTTTGGCTCTGATCTGATAATTTTCCATTTGTGTTTTGTTTTCATTCCCTTAAATTGGCTTCTTTTAATACTGAATTAATGGGCTGTCTCTCCCTTGGTCCTAATTTCTGCATGAGAAATTCTGTTTCTAATGCCACACATTGTTGTATTTCCAAACTCCTGCTATTCTGGCAGATGTGATTTGATACCATATGTGAAGGACTTGGATCAAAGTAGACTTTTATTTATAGAAGGCGGGGAGGCTATATCCAGTGAGACTCAGAGGCTTATCCTTATTCATTTAGTTTTAGTTAAATAATTATGCTTTGATACACAGTCTTTAAGATTCTTTATTCTTAAGTGGGAATTTAGAAAATCATCCCTAAGCTACTTAAATGTACATTTTCTGCTTTTTCTTTGCCCGTTCTGCTTAGGAAGAACCTATAGCCAAGTTACCTGTGGCTGGAGTCTCATTGTTTGGAGACTTGTGCTACATTGCTATAGAAAGCCTGACTCCTCTGTCAGCTCACTTTCCCCTACAGGGATTCTGAGGAAATAGAAGCATTGATTATACTAAGCCTTCTCGATCTCTTTCATAGCAGGGGATGACTAAATAAAAGAGTATGTGAGCACCATGAGATGTCAAAAATGTGTAAGCCCTTCCAGAAGGTTTAACTCCGTGGTGGTGCAATAGAGCTGCTGCTGAAAAGAGACTGGGGTGTCCTCTGCAAGCTCTGCACTGAGTGCCTTACATTTGTAGGTGCATGGAGATATCTATTGTCGGCTGTAAGGAACTTCAAAATGTCATCTCTAATCTTGTCCAATTGTTTTGTTCTGCTCTGTGTTGCTTTGCTTTGAATGGTATTTTTTAAAGCAGTGCCTTAATCTGAATTGCTTTCAAGGTAGAGAGACACAGATGGCTGTGAACTGATCTTGTTAGACTTTGTTAAAATAAAATGACAGATGTACTTTAGAAATTGAATACAGGTGCTGCAAAGAGAAAGTTATTACTTTGTATCTGACTTTGTCTGGAGACAGCTGCTGCTGCAACTTTTTGGATTTTTTTTCATAATGGGGATTCAGATATTTTATTTCTTTTGATCTGATATGTCACTTTTAAAACATAGTTAAATGACTCTGAAGATGTTATCAACTGTAATAAATAAGAAAGGACTTGATTCTCAGAGTTGCCAAGTATTGTAGATTCACAGAATCAAAGCCTGTTTTAGGTTGGAAGGAACCCTAAATGCCATCTAGTTCTACCCACCCCTGCCATGGATAGAGACATTTTCCATTAGACTGGGTGATTCAATAGTTCATCCAACTTGACCTTGAAAACGTCCACAACTCCCAGTGATTTCAGCATGTTTTTTGTTGGTTTTTTTTTTTTATTATTATTATTTTTAATTGAATACCTCAAACAAATCAAAAATAAAGTGTAAGAATTTTGTTCCAAGTACTTTTCTACATTTGCACCTGAGTCCAAACATAGTTAGGCATAATGCCTATATATCTTTTGCAAAACAGATTTTTTTTTTTGAATATTGAAATACTGAAAATTAAATTCATCTGTACATCCTTCATGGTACTTCATATCTTCAACTCCCATTTAACTTCTTACCCTGAACGGAGCTAACTACAAATTAATACCTTTTAATAAATCAGTTCAGGAAGACTTTGTGGAACTGTGTGCCCATATATCATCACAATTTAATCAGGAAAAAAAAAAAGAAGAAGGAAATATATGTCTTTTGTTAGATTGACTGACTTAGCTGAAATGGGGCACTCAGACATGTTTAGATGTGAATCAGAAAGAGAAAAGTGAAAAATTACCTACCAGTTAGAAGCAGTTGTGTTTGGTTGTGTCATTCTGCTAATCAGTAAAGCAATTTGAGAGAAAAGGGTGTATGGCAGTTGATGAAAGAAGGGGAGGTTAATAAAGCAGAGGTGGGAAGATCATTATTCTGCATGGACCTGACTGAAGCAGGTGGCGAATGCCTGTGCAACATTCAGGGCTAGTTGGCAGGGTGTCACTGGGAAAAATGGAATGTGCAATATCTTTATTCAGTCTATAACTTTTACTGTCCAGTATAAAAATGGGTTTTAGCTTCCAGGCTCATATGTTAAAGGTATTTTATAGGTCTCACTTAAGAGAGAGAGAGAGAACAGTGATAGACTGTTTCATGAAAAAATGGTTTCTGACGACAACTGGATGTTTCTGTCCTCTGCCAGTTGGCTTTTCTCTTTGAGATGTAGCGTTCATTTGGTTTCAGCTGTATGGCTTCTACAATGACATTCTGTGCAGTGACTGAAATGTGTTACAATCTGGGATGAATGGCTGTAGGGCATGTAGCATTTGATAACTCAGGTGTCCAACTAAGTGTTAGCTTAGAATGTAAATTGAAAAGTTTAACTCCATAGTGGTCTCATGTCATTGATATTTGTTAGTTTTCAGCAATTATCCCTCTGATCCTGTTGTGTAAATTTAAAAGATGCTTTCTAGTCTGTGAAAGGGCAGAATGTAGGAAGTTTTCTTGTGATGCATGAATCTCTTTTCTGGATCAGTTGGTACAGCTTAATTACTTTCTTAAAAATAGATTTCAGAGAAGAGTGATAGGTAACACTAAAAATGCTCAGTTAAATTTGGTAGGGAATTTTTTTCCTGGAAGATGGCAGTAGTATGAGGCTGTTTAGAATTAATGTATAACTTATGTCTGTTCCAAGATACAAACCTGTTTTGCCAGAGGAGTACTGGCTGAAGGTCTTGTGGTTATTAGAATCATGGAATCATAGAATGGCTTAAGTTAGAAAGGACCTTAAAGATGATCTAGTTCCAATTGCCCTGCCATGATCAAGGATGCTAAATCAGGTTGCTCAAAGCCCCGTCCAACCTGGCCTTGAACGCCTTCAGGGGTGGGGCATCCACAGCTTCTCTGGACAACGTGTTCCAGCTCCTCACCACCCTCGCAGGAAAGAATAGTTTCCTGATACCTAATCTAACCTACATTTTAGCCCTTTGCCCTTGGCCTGTCAGTACACACCCTTGAAAAAAGTGCCCTTCCCTTCAGGTACTGGAAGGCCACCTCAATGTCTTCTCTTCTCCAGGCTGAAAAGTCAGCCTTTCCTCATAGGAGAGATATTCCATCCCTCTGATTAACTTGGTGGCCTCCCCTGGACTTGCTCCAACAGTTCCATGTCTTTCTTGTGCTGGGACCCCAGAGCTGATGCAGCACTGCAGGTGGGGTCTCACCAGAGCAGAGCAGAGGGACAGAATCCCACCCTGGCCCTGCTGCCCACACTGCTTTGGATGCAGCCCAGGACACGTTTGGCTTTCTGGGCGGTGAGTGCCCATGGCTGGCTCATGTCCAGCCTCTCACCCACCAGCACCCCTAAGTCCTTCTTGGCAGGGCTGCTCTGGATCCATTCATCCCCAGCCTGTGCTGATACCAGGGGTTGTCCTAGTCCAGGTGCAGCACCTTGCCCTTGATCTTGTTAAACCTCCTGAGATTCCCATGGGCCCATTTCTTGACCTTGTCCAAGTCCCACTGGATGGCATTCAATCCCTAAGGTATGGCAGCTGCATTGATCAGTTCAGTGTCCTGTGCAGCCTTGCTGAGGGTGCACTTGATCCCTTTGTCTTTGTCATTAATGATTAAATAACGCTGGTGTCAGCATGGATCCTGAGAGACCCCACTTGTCTGCAATGTTCATCGAGACTCTGAGCCATGGACCTCCACCCTCTGAATGTGGCTGTCCAACCAACTCCTTACTTAGCTGCCCACCAGTCAAAGCCACCTCTCTCCAATTTAGAGGGAAGGATACTGTAGGGAACTGTGTCAAAGGCTTTACAGAAATCCAGGTAAATTACTTCTGTAGCGCTTCCCTTGTCCACTGATGCGATCACTCGATTATAGAAGGTCACTGGCTGGGTTAAGCAGGACTTGCCCTTGGAGAAGCCATGCTGCTGTCTCAACTCACCTCCCTGTCCCTCCATAGCTCCTAGCACAGCTTCTAGGAGGATCTGTTTCATGACCTTCTCAAGCACAGAGGTGAGGCTGACAGGTTGATAATTCCCCAAATCCTCCTCTGTTCTAATAAGGTAGTGTTTTCATAAAATCAAATGCTCTAACATTTGAGGACCTAATTGTATGTCACTTTTTATTGGTTTTGTTGGTGTGGTTACTGGTACTATAACTGCAAAATACTCCAAGAGAGGCTTACAGGTGTTCGGCTGTGCACTGAAATTTAAGATATATCCTATTAATGTTGCAGAAAGACCTCAGGGCAAATACTTAACTAGTTAAAATGAAGACATCTGAAATGATCAGTCCTCTTTGAAACATAGGTGCTTAGTAATCATTAATGCACTAAAGTTTATTTAGAAATCAGTATATAGAAATTGTGAAATTCTTACTTTGTGTTCTCATATTTCTTGTATTTTTTCATTTGATAGAAATCAACATCACTTACATTGAAAAATTAAATACTCTTTGTGTGAAATGCTGAAAGCTTTGAAATAGTAGTAAAATTACATTCTGGTTACTGAACTGTCTCTGATAATGATGCTGGCAGCTTTGGGTAAAATAATACTTTTGGGGTAGTGCTATGTCTCACTGGGTGTTTTAATTAACCACTGGAATTAGCAGAGCTCTTTGAAGCACTGGTAATGCAATGTCTGTATTCTTACAGCACAATAGATAAAAAGATCCCAGAGGTTATCTACAGTTTTTATACCTAGGTTTGGTATAAGTGCTACAGATCAGGAAATACTATAATAGAAGGAAGCTTATCAAAAGCTTCTTTCTTTTTTTTTTTTAATTCATTATGATGCATTGGTAGTACCCAAAATCTGTTATTTCTTGACAGAAACAAATGGGTTGTAACTTGTTATTTAGTTTAACTGTACTTTTCAATCCTGATTCATAGTTTTTATGCTGGGAATATTATTTCCAACTAGAATGAGGCAAAAGTTTGCTTTTAAGCCTGTTCATTAGTCACTTTGAATATTCTTTGTTCCAGTTTCTAAAATGATAGCATAAAAATCTGTTTCCTGTAAGGCTTGTAAGTATAAAAAGTGAAACTAATTTTTAGTAATCTCACACTGTTCTTAGTATGTGTCTGAATTGCCCTGTGCCCAGCAGCTGAAGACTTGCTCTTCTTTACAATTGTTGTTACCTTTCCCATTACCCACAATGGCTTTAATGGATTTAAGGGAATTAATATTAGTAACAAAAGCATGAGAAGTTGTTTATTTGTTAAAAGTGATAATTGAAAAACCCACCATTCATCTGACTCCTAAAATTACTAAAATTAATATTTCAATATGATGCAACTACTGTGGTGAAGGTTCTGGAAATTAAGAGAGGCAACAGATTAAGAGAGGCAATGCAGCGCTCAAAAGTTACCAAATGAATGAGGAGCTTCAAGGCAAGCTCAAGGAGGTTACAGAGAGGCGCCTGTTCAGTAACTACATCTGGTACACTTCAAACTCTAGATCTCTGTAAATGATGGAAGTGATGATAAAGGCCTGATATAGGCCTTTGAAGTTATAATGACAATAATCTTTTAAATGTCATAGATAAACAGCTAGGGGAAAGGCAGGAAAAAAGTACCTTGTATTTTTGTGTTTCTTCACTGCATTTATGTATATATATATATATATATATATATATATATATATAGATGGCTGGGAAGTTTTTAGCAGTTGAACTGAAGTCAACAGCACTGATTGACTCATTCTTGTCCCAGAAAAGCTTAGCCAATTGGACAGGATTCACACCTTCCCTTCCCCCTTATTTGTTCTAGTACAAGTTTAACACTGCATTCGGTGTCATGAACTCAATAACTTCATTAAAAACACGAGATTCTGAAGCCAGAGTAGTGTTGCCTGTAGCATTGAGATTATGCCAATATCATTGTAAAAGTTTATATCTGTGTCTTCTTTTGTATGAACACAACTCTTCTTGCTGGGAAAGTTCCTTAAACTCCCTAGTAATGGAGGCCTCCTAAGCCTGTGGTTTCAGGACTCACAAGGATACTCCTTCATACACTTTGATCTGAAGTCCTCTGGAGTTACTGGAAGCCTTTAGTGTAATTTCCGTTTGACTCGTGCTGTTTTAAGCTCTTGTGTGAAGAAATTAGAACAAACAGTTATTTTTCATTTTTCCAAGTGTGATGACTGTTGGCAAATTCAGTTTCAATAAAAAGGAAGACTGCTTTGGGAGAAAGATTTGAGAAAGCCAGGTGGACTTAAGTATTGGCAAGGAAAAGTGGGCTTGAACCTTATTCTTCTTCTTTTTTAACTCAGCCAGGATCATTTACCCTCTACTGCTCTTGCCTTTCTAGAATATGATACCGTGACCAAAATGCCGAAAGGCTGTATGCACACTGTTCTAGACCATGACTGTTGGCAAATCTCTTTTGCTTTTGTGGAATTTGAAGATTACTTTGGAGGCAAATGAGTCCTCACTCATATTTTTCAAAGGGTTTTTCTGTTTCTTTTTTACTTTGCCTTTTCTGTTTACCTTTTTCTTCCTCTGCTCTGTTATGCAGAGCCAGGAAATTTTCTTTGGTCCCTTCATATTTCATTAATTGTGACAGTGTGCCTCAGGAGACTGCATCACTCCAGGTAATTTCATCAGTGTCAAAATGGATGTTAGCCAGTGGCCTTGACACTGCAAGTTAATCTTTTATGAAAGATTTAAACAGACAACAATAAGGTGTGGGGTGGTACCTTTATACTTGACTGGGCAGAATTCAAATGTCAAAAGCATACAGAATTCTCTATAGCGGTTTTCACATTTTATTGAATTTCATTTGCAACAAGAAACATACTTTGAAAAATCAAAACTGTACTGGTAATTTTCAGAGAGTTGTCAAATTTACATTTCAGAATCTGTCTTTCTCTCCTCTTGCTTGGATGTAATGAAAAGCCATAAAGTCTGACAGTCACCCATACATACCAATATATTAAGTGCCTGAAAAATAAACCCACGAACTTATAATAAAAGTGCTGACTTTTATTTCTGAAACTGCTGTGTAGTAAGCACACAAATGAGGTATTTTATTCATAGAGTAAAAAGCTGAACTTAATATTTGAAACGTGACACAACTGAAAAAAATTCTGAGTCTTTACAATATTTAAAATGAAATGTCATTAAATATTACTTGTCTTATGTCATTAATACGAAAGACAAAAAGACATTTGCAACTGCGATGCCTGTGATGTGTGTTGCTAGAATTTTGTATGTGATTTTCCCCATTTTGTAATAAAAATACATCCAAAATATGCCTTGCTCTGTAATATTTCAGAATTTTTTCAGTAATAATCTGATTTTTTTGCATGTTCTGATAATTCTTAGGAAAAACAAAGAGACAAGTGATGTCAAGTTTCATAAAAATATCTGAGTTTTTTTGCTACACTTTGTTAATTTTGTTTCATTTATTAAGTTTGTTTTCCGTAATAATTTCCACAAAGTCCATTAATGATAAATGATCTGGGTGTGCAAATAAGGACTTACAGAAGTTTATCTCATTACAGAATGAAACTACAATAATTTTTTTTAAGAAACTCACTGTACAATAGTTTGAGTCTTCGTAGGCATCAGTAAATGCTGGATGTGCAGCCCTACCTGATTAGGGCTGCAGATGCAAAAAAAAAAGTTAATGTAGGTTCAAGGTATAATTTTGTTTAAGAAATAGATGTGGGTTTTCAGTCTCCTTACTAGGTTCTATTAATGTAACTTAACATTATATCAAGAACTGTCTGAGATTTAAAATAATAATTACAAACTATCAAATAATAGAAAAGCAGTCCAGATCAACATTATCTATTTTATTTAGACAATTGGCTTCCAGGGGGATCTCAGAAGATTAGACAGAATGGTGACTGGAGGAGCACTTTATCCAAAGTATCATCTTTTGTATCTGCTGTCTTACTTTATGTTTTGCCAACTTGATTTACATACTTAAAAAGAATTCTCTTTTCATCAGTTTTGATTGTGAGACTAACTTTAATATGGGGTCCCTGTTTTTGATGAGTTAATAAGCCTCCATCTGTTAGAACTACTACTGTTACTTTAGTTGGTTGCTATGGAAAAATTGTTCACAGTGTGTTGAGGCCTAAAGAGTGGTATGTACCCATTGTTGATCTGAACAGATCCCTTCTTTTAATCATTACCCATAGCACTCAATAATAAGAGCACTGGCATCTTGTATTTGAATCTCAGTTTTAGTTATTTACCCAGTAATTCTATAGTCCCCTATTACACCTTCAAGCACAGTTATGCTACACTTATATCTTTGCTTTTATTACTGTAACATAATCTTTAAATAATTATATCAGTGTTAAGGCCATCAATGTACAGTAATGACCGTCTCTTGTAAAAAAAGGGAGTTTTTCTTTTGATGGTCACCAAATCAGCAAGACAGCGTTAAAGGATGCCATATCTATTTTGAAAAGCAGTATGTATTTGTAGGTAGTCCTTCCACCAAAGTGACATGTACCAGAAGTGTGTGAGGATACAGAATGTGACAATTCAGACTGAAACCCATGCCCAACTCACCCACTGATCTGTAGAGCCTGTTGACTGACAAATGAGTAACAGCATTGAACAGGGAGCTTCTGTGTAATCAGGCCGTTGCTGGGGCATTCTTTTCCCTTGTAAGTCTGTTTTATTACTAGATTTGCAAAAGACTGGACAAAAGAAGATGCTATCACAAATCTTTCTTCCTTGGAATTATTTACTTCCAAATGTAGGCAGATGAACATTACTCGTTAGTATGTGATATGTGTGCATTTGAAGGCTATTTGGTCATTTTCTGGGTGAAAGACATCCCAGTTAAACTTTTGTCTGTATAAGTTATATAAATATATATTAAAAATTACTTACAAATAATTAAAAACAAGAAAAAAATTATAATTTCAAATGTTACAGAGATAACCCCTCACTAAGAAGCTTCTGAGTCAGGTATTGCTTACACCATGCAAATCACATTCTGCCTTCCCTTTATGAGTTCCAGGCTCATCACACGATAGCTTTAAAAGGAGTTTTCTCTCTCCAATCCTCTCCTTTTGCACATTTCCTATATTGAGCTCTTAAATTTTCATTGTTGTGGTTTTTTCCTTTTGACTTATTTATGTGTGAAAATAACACTTTATTCTCTCAGCTACTGCAATTATATTTACAATTTATATATATTTTAATGATGGAAAGACACAGCAAAACAGTGATTTTTCAAAGAACGGAAAAATGAATGGGTGTTTCAGTTGTTTCTAATGGTGTAGGGAATTTAGTAGCAAGAATGGATATACTTCTACATGTTTTAAACACAAAGTCAGGGGAAGAAAAACCCAAAAACAAGAAAACAAAAAACTTTGAAAGGGAAATTAATCTGCCCAGGCTTGACAACATCCAAAGCATAGGTGTGTAAATATCAGCCAGTTCCCATGGTTTCTTTTAAAGTCAGCAGAGATAAACGTTGCAGAGAGTAATTTATCTTACTCTTCTTAGATGCCTTTATTAGCATGAGATTAATTTCCCTTTGTTGTTGATTGTAAAGTGAGACTAGAATGACTTGTTGAGACTTAAAAGCCCAATCTAGAGACGTCTAAAATAGGGCTAACTAATCTGTCCCATCATTTAAAGCAGAAGGTAGTCTTAGATAGTTTAGTCTGAATTTCTAGATATTGCGTTTCACTCAGTAACTGAAACCAGCAACTTCAGCTAAAGCTGACATAAAGCTGAGCCAATATTAAGGCCAGCTTTAGCTCATTTATTGCAAAGGGTCTTGTCATCATGTACCAATCTGAATTCTAAAACCTGTATTATAATGTGTGCTTCCACAGGAAATGCATGAGTGAGCTCAGCCTTCTATTTTTCTATCTCAAATCCTGAACTATGGCATAATCTGTCCCCTGTGCAAGTGATCCAGGTTTTTGATTGTAAGTGATGAATGCAGCTACTAACACCCTCTTTCATTCTAGTTGTTTGTCTTGCCTACCTGTCACCTGGTTCCAGATTTGAAATAATTGTTGGAAATCACTGTTCTGCTTCACACAGGTTTTTGTCCATTGCATATGCAGCAGCTTTGTTCACTCCCAGCCAATGACTTTCAGTATCCTCTCAATATACTATTTCCAGGTATTAGGTGTGAAAAATTCCCTCTGAAAGCTATGGGTTTTAATCTGTCTTTGAGGATCTGGTGCTTGGTGTATCTTAAGTCTCATTTTCCCACCTTCAAAATATTTCCGTATTGAGAATCAGTTAATAACAAATGCAGCAGCTTAAATCCTGTCTTATTCATCTGTCTCATTACACCTGTTAAAAAAATCTCTGTATTAGCTTTATGTAAAATTTCTTACAGACATAAAAGTGGCTCTTTTTTTCTCTATTAAAAATGCTTCCACAATAGTGCTCCAGGTATGCTTGGCTCTCTGACCACTTTTTACCACATGGGACTAGTTTCCATACAGGCATGCACGCATCAGGCTGTTCTTTTAAATGTCCTCATTATCAGCTGGATTTAGTTTTTTGCAGCTGTAACTTTGACTGTAGAGTTAGCCTATGATCCAAATTTAGCGAATTGATACTATCCTGTCTTTCCAGTATACATTTATGGAAGGTACGCTGGATGTATGCTGGAGATTTTTAATGAGTTTTTAGCCAGCCAAGTACAAAGTGTCTACTGTGAAGAAAGCCCTTGAAGTCTGTGATTTTAGTACTGAGAACACCTAAGATTTAATTTATGATGTAATAATAAACATTAATCTGACAAAATCACATGCCATGTTTTGGGTTGGTTCTTAAAACACGTACAGTCTCAGTAAATCGTGGACTTTTTCTGGTATCTGAGATACAGGAAATTGAAAAATATTAGTCTAGTATTATTGTCTCAAAATATAGGATAATTTAAAATAAGCAACAGTTGCAATCTGAAGGTGTTTCCCAGCTGGACAGCTGATGAGCTTTGTATGTATTTGTTTTTTCTTTGGGTTTTTTTGTTTGTTTGTTTTTTAATTTTCTCTCATTGTCTGTCTTTGTTTTGTACTGGATTGCAAGTATGGCAACAAAATTTTTTTTCCTATCAACAAGTTCAGTCAAATTCTGACTCCTCCAAACCGAGTCTCACAACCAGAATGGACACAAGCTGCCTGCAGATATCTGCAAATCTCAAACATGGCAATCTGCCTTTGCTTAACTAGGATTTGATGAACTATTCAACTTGCTCTTGTTCAGCCTCCCTTTGTCCTCTTGCTCAGCTTTCACAGAGCAGCATGGTCTTTCCCAGCCTCATCAGCCATCACTGCCACATGTATACAAAGGAATGCAGTGGTATTTACAGCCCTTTCACCCCTGGTTGCTATCCCACTTGATAAATATCAACAACTATACACACTTGGAGTCATGGAGTTCATCAGGGCTCAGATTTCTGCCAAACTTGAGCCTTGCAGATGGTATTTATGTGAGTATTGCAGGACACAGAGGGAAACATTTTATGAAAAACATTTCCTTCTCTTTAACCTGTACAGTATTTTAGTTACTGTTTTCCCCTCTTTCCTTTACTCAAGCTCTGATCTATTTATTCTGATGTAAGTTAAGAATTACATCTATCAAAAAACAATCTCATTAGCAGCCTGTGACATGGAAGAAGAGGGGATTTCCTGTGGCACATGGTAGTAGAAAGCTCTCATTTTGAAGACAGCAGCTTTTTCCTTCCCCCTAGCAGCAGCTGGGGCACTGGTGAGAAGAGCAGGTGCATAGCTATGGGGAAAAAACAAGGATCTACGTGTGACTAATTGAGAAATATAGAAGTTTGAAACTACCAGGTCTGTGTACCTTCAGAAGTCTAAGAAACCCAAACAGCCACATATAAAGCAAAATCAAAAGTGTGGGGGGAAGATGATGGTGGGCAATAACAGGTGATGGGCAGCAAATAACATAAATTCAGGAGAGAGTTAACAGAAGGTTGGCTGTCATCTGGTCTGGTTAGTTGTTATTTAGCTGAGATACAAGTAACTGCTACATGTGGGCAGTTATGTTTTCTTTGACACAGCAGTTCCCTTTCTACCTATCAGTGTGTTCTGACTTCCTTTTTAACTTAATTCACTTGCTATATATTTATTAATTCAAAAGACAATGTGTTTCATGCTAACCAATAAGAATGGTAATACCAAAATATCTATGCAAACATACTTCCAGGTGATTCAGTGCAATTTGCTTATGTTTGCAGCTAGTCAATATAAACATAGAAATGAGAGTATAGGTCTGTTTATAGTTTGTGGTATGAATGTTTTACATGTAAATGTGAAAACTCTTTCATAAAACCATAGCTGTGGACGTTACTGGATTTTTATTTGGAATTAGGTTTTAGAATACCTAGCATTAGGGAATACTAAAATTAAGGTCTGCGCACATGAATGATAATACGGTCTTTGCTTTTATGATCATATACATTTTTAACAGAAGCCTTCATCGAATGCCTCGTTCTCTTAGGCTGCATTGAAAGAAAATGCTCTCTGTAGGATGTCTGATTCATTTATTTCTGGTTAGAAGACGTGTAACACTAGACATGGAACTGATTAATGCAAAACAGAATGATACGATTATTAATGCAGCTATGTTAAAAGTAGTATCTCTATAAGTGAAAAAATTAGACAAGCTTTCAGGAAGATATGCCATTTTCCATTCTTAAATTGAAGCAGAAGATTTTAAAGCTGAATACTCCTGTTGAATTTGTACTATTTGTACAACTTCTGAGAATGTACGATTTCTCAGATATCTCTCAGACCATCTCTGTGGGAAGAGGAGGCCTGCAGAGCAGAGGGCCACAAGAGGTGGCAAAACTAGTTGTCTCTTAGGGGAAAGAGAGAAAGAAAGATGAAAGCATGTCAGAGTCTGGAGGGAAGAAAAAGGAAATTCCAGGAACCTACACCTAAATTTCAAAAAGATACTTTTCATCTAAAGTGTGATGTTTCCATATTTCTGGGTACACCATGAAAAATATTGAGTCAGATTTGAAGAACTGTTGTGTTTCCAGTTGTAAAGAAACTCAATTAGAACTGCTCTGAATGATGACAATGTTATAAATTAGTGTGTGAAGAAGGCAGGTCTCAAGTGATCAAAACTATATACCCAAACCTAGTAGGCATCTTATTAAAACTTAATTTTCAAGCTGAAAAATGGCTGTAACTAATTGAATCTTATGAATTTCTAGTTATGGAGTTTTCATTCACCATTCATTCACTATAGCTAACCCACCATGGAAACAGTCCTGAAGAAAATAATTTTACTTTCAATTCAAGCTTTGAATAATGTGCGCTAAATAAGGTTTGGGGTCAAACAAACACCAAATAAAGAAAAGAACAAAAAATACTACCTTGAATAGCAATAAATATAAGTAAAGATTTAGAGGAAGAAATGTAATGAGTCAAGTAACTAAAATATTCTGATGGATGTTTCAAAGAGGCTATAAAGTTGCATATGCATAGGCAATTTTTCTGACGAACTTCTGAGTGCTTGAATACATAACTATGACATTCTGCTCACAAAGGGGTGTGCATACTGCAGTTTAATAGAATTCTGCATATTTCTAACTTCTTAGAAAACAATCTGCCATCTGATCAGCTATAACTGTGTTGGTAATGAATTAGGATCATCAGCATTTTTCCAATCAGTGCCACAAACTGCTTCAGCTTCAGGCAGTAGAGTAAGAACTAGAAGTAGTAGACTATGCCTCATCTATGTACCAGCTGTATGGATAATGTGACATAAGGAATCCAAAGTATAAAGATAATGATGATATTTGAAGTTCAGTTACAACTTCCTTAAGGAAATGTACCTTACTGATTAGGGGCCCTTCGGCCCATATAATGTTTTTATGAATTTCATGACTCTTGTCAATCAAAATCAGATACTTCATTGTGTTAATCCTGTGTCCTGTGATGAACATTCATTGTGCTTAAAACCTGGTAGACTAAAAATCTCACTCTAAAATTCTGATCTTTGACTCCTGATTACAAGTTGTATTAGAATCTTTCTTTCAAAATCTTGGAAAACTGGAAATTATTTTACATTATGTTTGGTACTAGCCAATTGTTCTAGGAAATCTTTTTTTCCCTCTTTAATCATACAGTCCATCTCTCTCACCTCTCTTAATGGGTGAGATAAATGTAGATTAATCAGTATTTTATTTAGGTTATTTTATGAAAGGAGGGAAGCTTCTTCTCACTCCCTTAAAATCCGGTTTGTGTTTGTTTTACATTGCTATATGTAAGCAAAAAATTTGCTAATGCATTTATTATTTTGTGTGCTGTGTATCCTGTATGTTGAAATGTTAGCCACAGTGTAATGAGAAAGAGACAGTTAATTCAGAGAATTATTAAATATATCAACTGTCTAAAGTAATATTCAAATCTTTGTCATGTTTGAGTTTCATCTCCTTCAGTGATACGGTCTTGATTCAAACAATATTATAAAAAGGGGAAGTAACCAACAGGAATATTGTACTGAAAATTAATAAATAAATAAATAAAGTGACCGTTAACATTGCAAATCCACTCTTAAATAAACTGTTATTTATTTCATTAAGGCAACATAAAGACATTATTTAAAGACGCTTAACTAACTCCTACATCAGTCTGTTTCCATCAGCTTAGCAAAGTGCCACAAATCTCTCAAGTTTCTGAACCATGAAGCAAGAGTTATCTCTATTACAGAATAGAGATGTGCTGCTAGTGTCAGATGTGTAAGTTTTGGTAGAAAGAGCAGTGGAAACTATTACCTGTTACAGCATAGTGTATCTACTAAAGTATCACAGAACTTAAGCCCACAAAATTCAGTTAAATATCCAATCTGGCCTTTAGGTCTCTCTCTTGGCAATATCTGAGCCTTCAGTAGATCTCAAGACCTCGAATGCAGTGCAAATATTTGTCTATAAAGCTGGATGTGACACCATAAGTCTTGTGCAAGACATTAGTTGGATAGAAACACTTGGGAGACTAGGCAGCATGCCAAAGGAAGGAAACTGTGCAATCAGAAATGCATAAAAAGGAAGGAGATTATTTAGATGAGATGTGGAAGATTTCATTGTGGCAAATATTGCCTTTTGAAGAAAAGCAGGGGGAAAAAAAATCAGGTTCTTTGCCTAGAGAGGGGAAGAGATTCCTTTCAGATCCCAAATTAGCAACCAGTATGATCTTGAATTTTTGGAGGTCATTTATGTAAAGTGTCAAGCATCCTAGTTATGATAAGCCAATAATACTGTATGGAAAAACTCTTCTCCTGGCAGTTGGTGGTACAGCCACCCAGCATTTCCCAAAAGATTCTGAGGTGACTTCATGATTCCCTCTGTGTAGCAAGATTCTGCAAATATAAATAAAAAAGGGAATATAAGTTGCAGACATGCTAAATCTGCATGCTCTTTCCTGTCCTCCATGATGCACTCATTTTCACATACCATGATGTACTGCTGGATGAAATTAGTCTTGTTAGGGATCATAGTTAATAAGAGAGGAAATTTTAAAAATACTGCTCCAAATTTGAAAGTAGCTCTTCAGGGAACTTGTGTGTGGTGGACAGTTAAGCAAAGTAGGTTACAAATGTGATTTAACACTGCTCTTCAGTACCCTTATGAACCTTTCATGTTTTCATTCCATTTCAGAACTGTAAAGTTGGGTAAGCCTGATGGGGTTTCAGGAAGATTTCCAAACCCTTGACATTTATTGCTATGGTCTCTGAATCCAGGTGTAAATGTGCTAGTGTATGTTGGCTCATCCAGACTTTTGACAATGTCTGGGATTAGTTCAGTTCCTCCTCCTGTGTGTATTCTGGCAATGCCAGTGGGCTGGGCAACCATATGCTCCTATATTAATTTTGGCAAGGCTAGCATTGCTTCACTGCAAATTCCACAACACATTCATAACGGAGAACCCACTGATGTCCCAGTGGTGCTGCTGGTGGACATTACTTTGAAATCCTAGAGGTAAGACAATAGGTATTTTTTGATGTTCTTGGAAGGGTATTGTTTTGTTTTGTGTTTTGCTAGTTATTTCTACAGAACGTGAAAACTCAAAATCTTAGTTGTGCCTTTGGATATGAAGCATATGACAAGTCAGTGCAGCTGAAGCTATACCTTGGCTGTCTGAGCCAGTAATGTTAGCAAATTTCCTGGGGTTTAAGATAGAAAAGGCATAGAGTTTTGCTGCTCACCCTTGTTCCTATTAAAGCTAAACCTCTTCTTTTCCTTAAATACCCTTTCACACAAAATAGGCTTCTGTCCATATGACTTTGCTGGTTGAACTGTGTTAACTGTTCACATAAAATGATACAAAATAAATCTGGGAAAATAATTATTTTAACAGTATTTCACAACTGTCTAAAGAGGTCAGATGGATCAAAATAAAATTTTGATTGATGAAAAACCATTATATCTGATTGAGAAAGATTCCTTATCAAATAATGATGAAAATTTATACTTTTTGTAAAATAACAATGATTTCTGAAAGCAATTTATACAGCAGAGTGGGGAAAAAGATAGTGGACTAAACTGTTCTTGCAGATTTTGACTTTTACTGAACAATGCTGAACATAAAACAAATTCAGATTGACTGTGGGAACTGTGGTTTATGACTTGGTCTCTAGGTGTTCATAGAAAGTGTTTTAAGGGAGCACTTTGTTTTAAAGGTATTTCATTCTTAGCATATCTTCTTGCAAGGTAGTTTTATTTAAATAAGAACTGTTCATTTCATTTTATTGTACATGAAGTTAAGGAAAAGGTAACATTTTAATGCTGTATGAAAAATAATGCTGCTGAGAAACAGAACATATATTTGAAGAAACTAGAAAAATCTAGTTACTGAAGCATAAACAATTTTACTTCTTGGCTTGGCTTTTACTGGAATGTGGAGAAACCAGCAGCTTGTCTTAAAACACTGTGGAGCAGTAAGGGATATCTTAGAAGTTACTCTTCTCGACAGAATCCCACTCTTTGCCAGACTTATATAAAACTAATGTAAACATTTTCCTGGCTACCTGACTCACTTCCTTCTCAGCAATTGAAGGTACAGACTGTAGCAATCAACTTGGTCAGAACCACCACTGTGGAGAAGAGCAGACCATAGGAAAGAAGCAGCATATTCTTTCTGTTGGAAGAAAGCTATTCAATTGCATGGTTTTGTATCCATGGAAATGAATATTTAAAGAATCTTTCTGAAGTTTCAGAAAGAAAAGAAATCCACACTGTATTTTTAAAAATGTTCTTAGTTTATTTCTTCAAAACAAAACATTTCCTTTTAAGTTATGCATAATACCATGCATGGAAATTCACTCATCAATCCTCTATTGAAGTTGATCCAAATTGCTTAATTTGTGGAACAACTTGGAGAGGAAAATCTACCTGACATTTGTCTCTGCAAATTAATGCAAGTTTTAGTGTAGTTAGATTAAATCCAGTTTCCATATATGCCTTATTAAACTAAGAGGAACTGTAGAACTGTATTTCCACAAGTGTAAAAATGTCAAAGCAGAAGTGTGCAATCATTCAGAGGAGAAGAATACATAGGTCTGCCACCCCATGAGAAATATCTGGGTGATATTGGCCAATATCTGAGAAATATTGGGCCTTCCTTCTCTGTTAGGATCTAGCACCACAGACTTCCAGCTGACATTTTCTTGTATTTCTTGTATTTTTAAGCTCTCGCTGTTAAATGAGTATTGGCTCAAGGCCTCTGAGGAGTAAAGCTGTGAGAGTCATTGAATCTTCCATTTTGAGCACAACAGCTAGAGAAGTATGTTTAGTCTTGCTATCTTCCTCTATTGCTTAACCCCACTTTCAGTCATTTTTATTTTCCAGCAAGTAGCAATGACAAGGACTAATGAGAAATTCAGCCAGAGATGTGTGCTGTGCTGGGTGAATATTTGAAAGAAAGGCTTTGGAACCACAACTGAACTGGTCATTTCCTATTAAGCTTGAATTTTTATTTGTATTATGAAGTAAATCTTACCACTGAGCATTGAAACTGAGGTTGCAGAGGAAAATATTTGCTAAGATATATGTCTATTTTCACAGTACTGAGAGCAAAATAAAGGTAAAACCCATTCTCTGTGGCTGGATAGCCCTGTCCAATATAAATGAGTTTGCAAATTGTAAAGCCATGGACACTGAGGAATAAGGAACTATAAAATGCCTTATCACAAAACAAATGGAGTTCATCTAAGAGAGGACAGACTCCACAATATTTTGTGACTTTACAAGGGTGGAAAGGCAATGGCTCGGTGACAGTTTCTTATCTGTGAGGTTATAGATTCAGAACAGAGCAGTACTCTTCAAATTGTGCTGAATATCTAGTGTGTAGCTTATGAAGAGCAAAATTTCCCGCAGTCAGGTTTCTTGCAAGTCATTTTAGGTTACTGTTCAATTGCCTAATTTCTAGTAGTGAAGCAATTTAAAAGGGAGTATATTAGGTGCAACACTCCCTTGACATTTTCTTTCTCCTTGATTCTGTCCTTATAATGCTACTGTTGATTGTTCCTTCTCTGACATTTATTTTATTCCCTTTGGTATTTTTATAATTCTGTAGAGAAACTAAGAGGTTAACAGGTTGCCCCTCTTAGTTTCATGCAATATTATGTTTTATTAGCAGCCCTGCTTATTATTTGGATGAAAGATGTTTATCTTGCCTCCTGCCCAGAAAATAAGTGTTAGTTTAAATGATGGAAACCCAGTGGGGGAAACTAGTCTAATTCTCAAATGTTTATATTAATCCGAACAGGTAAATTTGCTTAACCACAGTGATACGTCCACAGCCTCAAGTTAGGAAGAACTGGGACCTTTCTCTAATTAACAATGACCTGAAAAGTCTTTATGTTTAAAAATGGATTAAAGATAATGCACTGCTACACTCAGTAAGACAGATTCCGTTCATGGCAACTCAGAATAAAAATGGGGGTGATACATAATATATTTTCTTTAGTTGTTTTAATAACAATGAACATACAGCTTCAAACTTAACTGGGCGATCCAGAGGAGCACAAGAGCACAAGGACATTTTTATTTCCAGCAGCAGCTTGACTAAATTGGATTACTTTTTTTTTCTTTCTTTAAATGATCTATATGATTCCACATAGACTACCCTGGGAACTTTCAATTTAAAACAAAAAACACAAAACAAAAAACTAAAACAAAACCAAACAAAAAAACTAAGTAAAAAAAAAAGAAAAGAAAAACAAAAACCCCATAACCATTTGGTTTTCTCTATTTAATTTTCCTATGGTTTAATCTTAACACTGACTTTTGGAAGACATAATTTTGACTTCCAAACTTCAGAAGGCATAATTGTCTGTTGAAATACTATATTTTCCCAAGCATCTTATGTAGTTTGATTTCTCAAACCCTTTTAAGTCCCTTGAGGTGTTTTTGCTTGTAAGAGCAGTGAAATATCTGTTTTCTTCTATTCACAATAAGGAAGGGGAAAGGGAAAAGGGAGAGGAAAGAAAAGGAATGGAAAGGGGAAAGGGAAAGGGAATTTTCAAATAAAAATATCCCATTATTTTATGTGTTTGGCATCTCATTTCTTTTCCCAAAAACTATAAAATATTTGGAAACTCTCCATTCCTTCCATAAAAATTACCAGAGGTACCTCTGTGTATTGTATTTTACAGTTAAATGGCATCTTGACTCTTAAGATAAAGATTCTAAATATAATTTTGAGGAATGAATGTTTATCGGTATCTGCATCCTTCCTATCTATATATATTTTTATCTATTTAAAAGGATAGGCATTAGCAGTCCCTTTATTGAAAATTTTATTTACTCTCCCTTAATGTATAGAACCCATTTCTCAACTGCACCATAGATATATTTGAAATTAGCTTCTGAAATGAGCTACTGTGCTTATTGACTGTAACATACAGATATTCGAGTGCTTGAAACCATGTTCAATAAAATATTTTTTATTTATGTTCTGTTTTCTCTTTTTCTTAATACATAAATACATCACTGAAAAGATGTGTTTTTCTCCAGTCACCCAAAAGTATAGAAACTTATGCTTCTTGTATTTTCAAAAAGGAAGATGAGGTTTTGGAAGATTTATTGAGCAATTTTCTGAGCTCCCAACTCCTGAGAGGTTCAGTTGCTTTTGGTATTTTAGACGCATGGGAGAGCTACCAACCACTTACAGCAAGTTGAAGGAATCTCAGTGTCAGAGAGCAGAGAGTCTTCTTTCAACTGGCTCCCTAGTCTGAAACTGTTCAGTCTGTTTTAGCTTCTTACAGCCTGTGCAGAGCAGGATCTTTAAAGGCATGTGTCTCCTCCATATCTTCATTCTGTAAATATACCTCGATATCTGATGGAAAAACAAAATATTTTCCAGAGACTCTATACTCCTTCTACCATTAGAAATTCTCAGAATATGTTTCAAACACAGAAAGGTATGATTGGTGATGCATAAATATGTGGCAGCACCTTTTATACAACAGTGAAGCTTAGCAGGAATGAGGGTGTCAGAAGAGGGAACAAAAGCTGACTGGGATGTAGGCAGGATGTGGAAAATTTTCACACCTTCTCTTAGAGAATTTTCATTGTTAAAAAAATTTCTTCAAGTGCTGTTAAGCTAAAGAAAGAGTATAAAAGGAAACATGAAGCTGTAACACAGTAATTAAGGAAAGAATCTATAATAAAGGACTTTTAGTGGTGCTCAATGCAAGAATTAACTTTTGTATATTACATAAAAGAGTCGTGGCAGAAAATATAAAAATCAATAACTATTTCTAACCAGTTTAAAAGAAAAATAAGTTCTCTGAAATGTTTGCCAAGGATATCTGTTATACTGCTGGAAGCAAATGAACAAAGAGTTTTTCCCAATGTCCAGAGTACAGTATCCATGCAAGTTCCATGCAAAAAAGGATAATAAAGTATTCCAGAGGTATCCACTGCACAGTGTTTCCCACAACCTGGCTCATACTGATCTTCAGCATGCTGGTTGGCCCAGATCTCCTTTTCTTTTAATGTTCTAATAACAGCAATTAAAGCTCATAAAATTTTCCTTAGAAAATAATAAATAATAACATCTAATATATAGGTACCAAAATCTTCTCTTAGGCTGTCATTTTACCATTGTTTTACAGGTAACATTTCCTGGAGCAGGTGACATATCTAAAAACCTATACCTAGAAACATGATTACTTCTTTTATTTCCCTTTGTGGAAGGGCCTTCAAAAATGCTGAGATCAGGGGATTAAAAAAATAAACAACAACAAAAAAATATAAAAAGTAATTAATAAATAGTGGAGTTGGACCATAATCCAGCAGTCAGATTTTCATGGCTACATAGATGTCCCTATAGAGATTCTGCTGTACAAATGGCAATTTGTCATGATACAACTGAAAAAGGCATCAGGGTATTTTTTAAATGAAATAAGCTTCTGCCTAATTAGACAAGGTGATTGAATGTAACAAAATGAGTCTTAATGCTATTGAGATGACTATTACAGAAATTGAGCAAAAATAATAAATGAAGATAGTTCTATAAAACCTGAAAAGTTGCCCAGTTCTTTAAATAATTGAAGTCAATCATACTGTGTATGGGCACAGGCTTAGCTCCTGTAAGAGGAAATTACTGATATTTAAACCAGATTAATTGCAGACTGGTGTACTTAGTAAATTACATTCATTTTGAATCTTATTGTCATCTTTATCTGGTCCCTCAAAGTACTTCTCAATCCACCACGTAGGAAAAATATATTCTTTCACTGAATTTTGGGGCAAGGGATGTGCTTCTAAACTTCTCTTGTTCAGACAGTATAGAGGGTTGAGGTCACTGTGGCTTGTGACTTATCTCCAAGGGAGAAAATGGTATTGCAGTAGCAGGAGGGTTTCAGCATGAAGGTTGCTTTGACAAGGACAAAGCATAGATGGAGAGTTCTCTCAAGTTTTTTCCAAAGAGTGGACAAGCAGAAGGGCTATGGTGATCCTCCTAAAAACACAGTTAAAAAAAAAAAAAAAAATTTTGTACTAACAAATTCTGAAATAGCATTTGGATGACTAAGGTGTTACAAGAGTAGTGTATTATAAAATGGGGTGTGCGATTCTACATTACCCGGTACCTTTTCCTAACCTGAAAATGAAACAGGAAAAAAAGAAAGGGGAAAAAAAGAGAAATACAAAATAAAGAGAAGAAATAACCATGGAATGATCAGTTATCTTTGATCTTAGAACTGCAGTTTTATTTGAGGAGTATCTGCTATACTGCAGTTAAATATATTTTTACATTTGCTTAAAATAAGCACTAAATGTTGTTCCTGCTAGATTCATCCTTATATGTAATGACACTGACAAAGATCTTGAGGTCAGCCTTGAAAATTAGTTACCAATGTAGAAGTACAGAAGGAGTATTACTTAGTATTCAGCATAACGACATTGTGGGCAAAATATTACATTCAGTTATGGTGATGATGCTGTAAAAACTGTTGATGGAGGTGAATTATGATAGGATTTAAAAGATTGGTTAAATTCAGATTTATCTCTCATATTATGCATTTAAAATAGCTCTCTGGTTTAACAAATAGAAAGTGAAGGGTGTCTCATTCTAAGGCTCCAAAAGAATTTGATCCAAATTATTTTGGGCAATAAACAGCTCTGTAATATAGCAGAAGTAAAAATAGCATGTACATGGAAACTGAAACTTTGATAAAAAACCAGTTTAGATAAAGGCAATATATTTTCACATGAAGTTTCTGGGAAAATGTGTTCAGTGATATTGTAGTTACACCATGACTTCAAATTCCAGCCACGACATTTCTCTCAGACACATACAATAACCCTAAGGAATGAAGCCCTTAATTCCTGAATTACTGCATGACTTTTTTATAGCCTGTGTTATGAAAAGACCAGATGACTGTAAGAGTTCCTTCTGGCCTTTAAATCTTAAACCTCTCTGAAAGAGGACATTCTGGAACCTCACTGAAAGGAGAGTTCACAGATTTTGGAACTGACATGGGAGTCTAAACCCCATGAAAAAAGTTAATGAAATATTGGTCTGCTGAAAAGAAAAAAAAATCAGTTGTATTCACTAATTTCATCCCACATTCCTAAGCTTTTTAATTATAGCCCAAATACATACAAAAAATTACTGCTTTTTGCTGATCAGCAGAGCTCAGCAGCATGTAGTCATCTAATTAAATTTGCTTTTAGATCTGCCCTTATTACTTGTCTTAGCTAAAACCAAAAAAATATTCCTATTTGTAAGAAAATATCACAATTATCAGATGTCAGATAGATTTGTGTGGGGTTTTTTGGCTGAATTAAATAATTTCCTGTTGAAGAATTCCTAGAAAGATGAGCTGAGACATTTGAAGGTTTTGTCAGGAAGCTGAAGTTATTAGGTCAAACTTGCACTTTTCAGATGGTTTTGCTGCTGTGTCTAGCCACATTTTATAAAGGAACAATAACTAATTTTTATTATGTTGCTCATGATCCATCCAGCATAAATATAGATGCTGTGAATTAGTATTTCTTACATAAAAAGAGACAAGTTCAGTAGTGTTTATTTTCCTAATTTCTATATTTGAATAAACTAAATAAATATTTAAAGCATTAAGTGAGCCATATGAAGATGAGCTGTAGTTTCTCCAGTAGCAGAAGTGCTGATGTAAACCAGGAGAGAGACTCCCATTTTATGCTAATGAAAATCACCTTGACAACTGAAGAAATCCTTTTATAAACATAGAATTCATTTACATGTAATTAATCAAAAAGTTATTTGAGAAGACTTAAATTCATTTCAAGGAAACATACAAGTATTATTTCCTCTTTTAAAAGTATGTTTGAAGCATTGTATGAAATGCAAATTCTTTGCTAGTGACGCAGGTTTCCAAAACTTCTTTTCTGTAAGCAAATGAAAAGGCAGTGGGATTTTTTTTTGCCAATGAAATTTTAAAAATCTTGTTAATTAATAGCCTTTTGCTCTCTTATGGAATAGTTATAGCATATGTAATGACAGAACCAGATACAGAGGATCTTTCTAAAGATCGTGCTATTCAGATGAACATATTTTTTAAAATAATTAAAATTGCTATTTATCTCCTACAACAGGACTTGTAACCTGTGCCACTTATTTACTTTCTGCAAACCCACAGTCCACAAGATTGAAAAATCTATTGAAAGTCACATGTGAGTGAACCCACTAGCTTTTAATGTGCAAGAATACTCATCAATCATTTCTTTATCCCTTCTTTGTTCTAGTTTTACCAACTAGGAGTGAGTGCTGTGTGAGTATTGTTATACACAGTATTACCTGTTTCAGTGGCTGAGCCCCTCATTTGTACTGCTATATGACAGCCATGCAGTGCACACTCTTCTGCAGTTTTGCAGCTTTGCATGTTCAAAGTAATTTCTGCCCATCCCAGCTTAATTATTTGTGTGATAATCAAGGAATTTTTCATAAAGCTTAATTAATTTTATGGTTGGATATAAAGCTAGTCTTTTGTTGCTCTGTAGAAACAAGGCAGACTTCACAGTGTCAGAAACAGTTTGAAAGTCTAAATCAGGTGTAATATAAACAAATAAGATGAGTCAAGAAAGTGGAACTAAAGCTTATTGGAGTGAATATAATTTCACATTCTCTTTAATGTGTCAAAAGCTTTATTGTGTCAAAAGAAAGAGCTACATAGCCATCATAAATTGGGCATTCATGGAAGAAGAGAAGTTGTTTTATACTCTTTTGGATCAAGCTTTTGCAGTACTTCACACTGTTTTCCTACAACCTTCTGATCCATAATTGGTACTGCATAAGAGTGTTGTCTTTGCATTAAGTCACTTAGTAGATCTTTATTTCCACCCATGGGCCTCTTTTAGACAATAGGCAGGTAAAATTAGGTCCACAGGTTCTAAAGAAGTGAAAATGAAGGAAAGGGACATCCCAAGTATAGGAAGTGGAATTTTGGGAAACTGTTTTAAAAGTTTTCCCTTCTGTTCCTCCGCAACACTAGTGAGCTTTCAAGATAAACTAAACATGTAAATATGAAACCTAAATGTAATCATCCATTGTACTACACTGAAACATGGCTATTCCAGCAGCTCATGTCATCAGTATGAAACGATTGGCAGGAAATCAGCTGGATACCCCTTTGGGCTGTAACCAAGTATATTTGCAGTTACCAAAGGCTAAATTCCTATATTTGTCTATGATATAAAAGCCGATGCCTTTAAATGAAAATATGTAGTGCAGTTTTATTTAAGCAAGCTTGGCCAGATCTGGGATTGTATTTCACACCTGAAATAAGACATCTCCCACATCACCATCCTGATGCAGCTTTCTGCATCTGACAGGTGTTTTATCACAACAGAGGAGAAGCCATACGGCTGAGCACAGAGGTCTGTCTAGCCCAGAATTTGTCTTGACAGTTGCCAGTAATGGATGATTACAAGTGTGGGACAAACAGTGATCACTCACCACCTTGTTTAGGTTTTAGCCCACCACAGAAAATAGCTGTACTGCAGGCTAACATACTACATTTTGACATATTTTAAAGCTAGTGCTTTAGAAACCACAGGTACCACTTCAGCTGTTTTCTTGAGCAGTAGGAGTGCTGACAGCAGCTGTACACTGAAACCTGATCTAACCACTGTACATTCCCCCTGTTTGGCAAAGTGTTGGCTGCTGGCATTTAGAGGCTCCTCATTTCTATTTATTTTTTATATGATCTGCTTTTGTAAGTGGGACTGAGTAATTTTCCCCCCACAGCTTCTAATGATAAACACCAGCTGTCAACAGTGAATGCAGTGACATGAGAAGCATACAATGATTTTCAAGACAAGGTCAAATGACAGGTAGTTAAATAATGTAGAAAGGATAATCTTCTGAACAAGCAAAAATCTGAGGCTGGTGCAGTGTTTTTTTGCAAAATTTGCAATCACCAGATGGCAATGCAGAGGTCAAGCTCCGAGACAGAATATGTATCATGTAGCTGAATAAATAATTTGTGTACTAATGATACTCTATGAAAACTAATTTTTGCTATTGAGATACCTACCTGACCTTGTAATGTTACTGTTAACACTCTTTAAATTGTTGCCTGAGTTGCTTTATAAGGTACTACTTGAAATCATATGCTGCTACTAAAGTAAAAAATGATACTGTTATACATGTATGTCTTATGATTTTGAAACCTAAGGCTTTGTTTTTTGTACTAGTGTGTGTGCTTAAAAGTGTCTTGTGATGGGAACACAACAGAAATCATATTCTTGAGAATTTAAGCAAAACTTACCTGCTTCTGGAATTTTATCTGGCCGGTCTAGAGTATTTCCTTGCATATTCCTTTTTCACTTAAGCCTGGCTTCCTGTGTTTCGTAGTGTCTCTTGAGAGGTATTCCTTTACATTGTCCAAAAGCCTACATTTAACTGGCTAATAAAATTAGCAAAAAGGTTTTATACTTTAGAGCCTAATTTCAATTTTCCCTTAAGCACGAGGTTCTTTAAATTTCTTTAAATTAAAAGCACCACACTTATTATGCAAAAGTTTAATTGAATTCAGTAAATATCTTTTCACTATCCCTTTAGAGCAAAAACAAATAATGTTTCTCTAAAGTGAACCTCTTATGTATGTTAAAAGACATGCAGTAAAGTGATAATCTAAAATCAGTATGTAACCATAGAACCCACAGTGAGCTGTCACAGACATAATAATATAACACTAGAAGATTTTTTAATGGAAATGTCAAATACAATTGTATTAATAGGAAGTTAGCTCCCTATGACAATGTAGATATAATTTCATTTTTTGGTTGGGAGCTTAAAAGATTCCTTTCCATTTATATATTATATTTTAATAAAGGAAATTAAAGCATCAATCAAAATCTCTGCTGAAATCATGTTGAAGGTTTTGAGGACCTAGGCAATGTAGGAAAATTCACAGATAAGGCTGCCACAATATCCAGAGATTAAAAGCAGTGAAACAACCCCCAGGAATTGCTTGCCTTCCATGAATTGTCAGTTGATGATGAGAGATGAGGTGATATGAAAGTGAAATATTTCTTCCCAGTGAGCTGAAGGTGTGATATTGACTTTTGAAGGTGTGAAGATAACTTGATTAGACTGAATTTATTCTGAATTTGCTTTCTAGTTTTAAAGAGACAATCTCCCTTTGAGTTAATAGAATACTAGTAAGCAGAACCTCATACATTACATTGTTTTCAACATCCAGATCATTCTCCAAAAGTAAGGAAGGATTTACAAATTAGTGCCACTATGCTGATTTCAAAGATTATGAAAGCTTCTTTGACCACCCGGACAGAGAAGATAGTTTTGAAGATGGGCTTCATAGCTGTCTTACTGTTCTGATAACAATCTTATGACCTTGCTTTTGAAAAGAAAGTATGAAAAAGTGGTGGAATTTCTCTCAGTAGCCAAAAAATAAATGATGCTGCATTCATTCTCTGCAGTCTTTTTGTACTAGTCATATTCCTTCTTTTATCCAGAAAGTGTAATTAAACTGTAGGATTTGCATCCAGAAAAACAAGCAAAAAATGAAGTTATTGAAATTATTGAAATTATCAAATTATTGAAAGCTTGGAACTTATAAAAATCGCTGGCTATGAAAGTCAAGTAGTTAGGTAATTTAGAGGAAACTTTTTGCGAAAATGGCATTTTACTCCAGTTCTAAAACAAGTCTTTTGCAATACCATAGTTAGTAGCTACAACTTGTTCAAATGCAATTCATTATTATTTTTCTTTTTGTAACATTCAAATAGGAAGAGCAATATCCATCTCACTGAAATAACAAGTATGAATTATATTGTAATGTTATATACACCAAGAGAAGCACAGAAGGTGTCATCGGAGTCTAATATTACTATTTCTGGCATTTGAAGATGACCTCTAGTAGTTTAGCATGTGATATTTTTATGAGCCTTGCTAGCTGGAAGCAGATAAAATTTTTAATATATGTCTCTCTCTGCTGAAAAGGTTTGAGACTTTGGATTGGTTTTTACTTCATAATATGTACTTTTTTGTCATTGAACTTGTTCCACAATTCTTTCAAGCTGAAATTTCAAATAACCTGGTAGTATAATAATAATTTGGTATTGGACATACGTTTCCATTGCTACTATCAACAGTTTTAAAGGATCTGCTTATTAGCATAGATTGGAAATTATTGAAAATCCTGTTGTAATGAGAAGGGTGTTCTTGTAAGCAATGTTTCTCTTTGCATACTTTCCCTTTTATGATCTTAGCTGCTGGTTGACACAACTTGTGTGTTCCTGACAATCCTGAGCTGGTAAAAAGCAACCGGGACGGGAAAAAAGGTGTTCATCTTTTGAATTCTGTATCTTGATTTTCTAATTTGAAGACAGTTTTAAAAAACTGTATTTCCTCCACTGTTACATAAAATACATGCAGATCACATTTTAAGATCTAATAGAGGAATCATTATCTAATTATCTAATAAGGAATCATTATCTTTTCATCTATTTATTTATTTTAATTATATGTCTTCATATCTATTTCCCAACTGAAATTGGCAATGATTATTGAAAAAAAAAATGAACAGGATACAATTGTAGCCTCATTAGAAGTAAAATTCATAGTGAATTGAATTACTCTGTGTTTTTCCCCAATTTACACATTTCGATGAACTTTATGGTCTGAGACCTCAAATGATAGTCCCAAAGCATGAAGTCTTCTATTTAACTACAAAATGCTTATAGTACAGAAGAAAAAAACATATGGAAAACACAGTGATTGAAATTACTTTCTCTCCTTTGCAGTGTGTTATGGTTTGACCCGGAAACAGGATTTCTGGGATGTTGTGGTTAGGGCCAATGAGTGCTCAGATTTGAATATTGCCATCTGGCCCAACCACTGGGCATTGGATCCACCTCTGAGAACACAGGGTAAAAGCAGGGCTCTCCCCCTGGCAGTTCCTCTTTGGATTCCGGCGGGAAGGAGTTCGGTCTCTCCCCCGGCCCTGCTGCTGGCTGGGCAGGGGAGGGGAAAAGCCATGCGGCCCAGCCGGGAGAGGTAGGCCTAGCCCCCCCCCCAAGGGTGGAAGGAAGAAGTAAAGAAAATCCGGGAAGCAATGGGCAGCCTGTTCCCCCCTTGGAGACAGACAGAGAGAGAGTGCAGCCTGTGTTTGTGGCTGTTACCTTGAAATTTGGTAAACATGTGCTGGCAGCAGGCAGTACGGCTGAGGAGAAGATGGGGGGAGTGCGGGCGAAAGGTGCCCCGCAGGCCAGCTTGGGAGTTCAGGAGAGCCAGAGAGCAGAGACTGAAACTTTTAACCCTTTTCTTGCATGATGGAAACTTTATAAATGCTGATCCTCCTGGAGCTGAATGAGAAGAGAGATAAGGGGTGAGATAAGAAAGGATGGCCCAGAAGGGAAGTAGAGAAGATTTTTGAGTGAGGGTGAAATAAACAGGGCAGGAGACTTTTTCTCCTTTTAATGCCTTTATTAAAAATGATCAGCTCAGCATTAAGGGGTGGCTCGGCAGGTCTGCAGCGTCTGTCGAGTCTCCCAGCGTGATGCCGAGGAGGCGGGTAATTCACAGCTCTGTCCACTAGGGGCAGAGCCGGGTATCCAGCTTAGATGTTAGCTGGAACTCTACCTGACTCCGGCCAGCCCGGGGGGGGGTACTACGGTTGGGACAACCACCGAGCTCAGGGTGAGGGCCCACGAAGGTCTTCAAGGTCTTCAGTCATTCAGCATCTCGTTCCTCACCCGTGGACGCTATTTTAATCTTTTAATTTCTCTGTTAGCTCGCCGTTTTGGGGTTTTTTCTGTCCGTCTGTAGCAGTCCCAGCATGCAGTGGAAGAGAATTTGCATGTAACTCTGTCTCTGCTTCTCTTTCTTGGGGGAAATCTCCGCCTTTGTTGCCCTAGGAGACGATCAGTTCGGCTGGGCTAAGGTTTTCTACTAATACAAAGACAGTCGTTAGCGCTTAACGACCAGTGATTACCATAACAAAAATCTCCTTCCCAGCTAAACCGGTTTGGTTACTTTTTCGACAAGCGGCAGTGGACCGGCTTGGGAACTTTTTTAAAACTTTTCTTTTTACAAAAAAAAACACTGGCAAAATTTTGTTCATAACAAGGGGAATGATGGAGTGGCCTTTTGCCTGGACTTTTCGTGTGTAGCCATGGACGGAACCAGTTTTTTTCTTCCTGTGATACAGAGACTGCATTTAGGGGGAAGAAATGTCCCAGAGCCAAGTTTCAGTGTGGGTACCCCTCGGCCCCAGGGGGTATATAAATATGGGAGGGACTGGTGTCCCAAAAGTGTGAGACTGTGCTGTTCTGAAATTGGACAAAGCATCCTTAAAAAGCAAACCCTAGAAGCAGTTTGGTCCATGCGTAATGGTGAGAGCATTACACCTGGAAGGAAGATGTCACGATGGCAGATGATCACCAGGCGGTGTCCAGAATGACGTGGAGACACAAAGGGTTTCAACGGTGTTTCCAGGGGAAGCCTATGGCACCAAGAAAGACTCCTTCTCCTCTTGGTGGACTGAGTGTTCAAAGGGTGGTGCCAGATCAGGAATTGGTGATTTTTGGGAAATGTATTGTATTGGGAATTTAGGGGGAGGAGGAGGAGAGTGTTTTTGTGAGGTTTTCATTTTCCTTGTGTTTTTTCCTTTTGTGTGTAGTTTAGTAATTGTTTTTTGTAGTTTAGTTAATAAACTTTTCTTTCTTTTCAAGTAAGACCCTACTTTGTTTATTCCTGGTCAAAATCTCACAGCAGACATCAGAGAAAGTGTATTTTCATGGGGGCATTTGGCCGTGTGCCAGTGCCAAACCATGACACTGTGCCTGCTAAGAGCAGTGAGACAAAGCAATGGAAGGTTTAACCCAACTGTGTATGGTGGTTAGTGTGGCTGTGGATAGTTAGAGCCTGTTGGAATGCTTGCTTTCAGGAGCTGTTAGCTTCTGCAAACCTTCCTTGTATAGAATTGTGGTGAGGGGGATATTTACCTTCAAATTTGCAGATTAAGATTTATGCAAGAAACGTTTTAGCATTAGATTGCCATAGACATCTAATCAAGTAAGTCAGTGGGAAATGATCAAGAAAACATTTTGATCTGAGATGTCAGGGAATTCTTTCAATCTACTGCCTTAAAACTAAACACTAAATATTCTTAAAGCCTTTCTGTTGCTCCAAAGCAGACTCTCTAATACTGCCAATAGTGTCAGTCTTTCTCTCTTGACTCGGTATCGAGCCTACATAATCAGTTTTGAGTGACTACCATCAGTTACAGGAAAAGTGTAGTTAGCAAAGATTAATCCAAATCTCTGTTGTTAATCAATGTGCACCAACGCGTTCTTTTGAAACTTGAATCTTGAAACATAGGAATGGTGTTTTCAAAAGAGTGATTCATACTCATATATGACACGTTTACTTAAGATACTATTAAAATGCTTTACGGCACTGTTTTTAATTATAGAGATTTTTCTCCCAAAACTTATGATAATTTCCCATTTTTCATTTATGATAATATTCACATTTGACTTTCACTAAGATTCTTTCCAGATATATTTTTCTCAAGATTTGTTTTTCCTTTCATGGAGCCACACATTAACTTTAGATTATCGTGTTGGAAATTAAACAAGTAGCCTTCCAATATGGTAGTAGAGGTTTTGCATCTTGTAAAAGAAAAACATGAGAGCAAGAAAATGTCTTTACTGTCATATGATGAGATAAATAGCTATATGAATTCCTGAATATTTAAAGAATACAGAAATTTAAGGTGCAACCTGCAATTAAAAAGATGAATCTACAAAGAGATAATTATCAGTTCAGAAAGACAAAATAACAAACAGTTGTGAAATCAGGCTGATTAAAAAGGTTAAGAATAATCAAAATAAAAATAGTAGTTTCCTATGAAAAATGTCATATGAATAGTGAGTAGGTAGGCAAAAGTGTTCATTTCTAGATTTGCTTATTAAATAAAAATACTTTGCAAAATGAAATTTAGGAAGAAAAATATTTTTATGGCTTTTGTTTCTTTTAATTACCCCTTATTCAAATGAAATTGAATAACAATTAACTTGATAGCAACAGAAAACCAAGCAGAAACATAAACAAACAAAAACTTTAAAAAATCTAACAGAATCAAACAGTTTGTAAACAAAATCGCAACACCATTTTGTAATCCTGTAATAAAGCAAAGATGGACAAACCTGGTGGCAGGTTTTACTGAAGTTTCAGAGGAATTTTTAGTTCAGGCTAGAATACAGTTAAATATATTCTGGGAATTATCAGGAAAAGCCATTCTTTTACCATTTTCAGAATATGGTTCATAAATGCTCCATTTATGCTGATTTACAGGGTAGGATGTTTCAGGGGCAGCAGTCCTGTCCCACTGACATTTCATCTATCAGAAATGTTTGCACTATGTGGTGGAAGGGATGTGGTTTAAGCTGGATAAAAAAATCACACTTTTTCCTTTTTCCCACAGAGGAAACTGTACAGTCGAATTATAGTTTCCATCTTCATTTTCTTCTGTGGTGAAATCCTGACTAAAACGTGGCTAGTATTTTACTTTATCTTTCACTCTGGGACTATCTGGAGTGTAGGAGATAGCAAGGGAGGAGAAGTATGTAATTTTGTGGTGGTTATGAATCTGTATTTCAAGGTAGTCTATAAGGAGACATGAAAGGATGCAAGGAGGAAGTCTCAACTCATACACTGAACCCTATATTCACAATTTCATACACTGAACCCTATATTCACAATTCTTCAGAAGCAAAAAGTTTCTATCTGCTTCTCTACCTTCAGCACCTAGTAGCTAAACTGGCTAAAATTTTAACTCACCTCTAACTGAATACAGTTTGGCAAGCTGCCTTCACATCCTTTGCAGTCACATTTTTTTCCTATGGTTTAAGTGTTTTTAGTTGTGCAGAGAGAACGTTTATGTACAAAAATATCCTTGTAAAACGGGTAGTGTTCTCTTCTATTTTTATTCCTTTAAGACATTCTAAATATAAACACACAAAAAAATGGAAGTAAAAAGGCACAAGGAAATAGAAAGCAAGTTAAAAATACTTTATCAGCAAAGATACTGAGTCAGAAAAGGGGAAATTATACTTCTCGTCATATGTCATTTTGAGTCTTTGGAGAACACTTAGATAATATTTTGATGGCATTAGCCTAAGAATACAAATATAATTGCTATTAAAATCCATCAGTGTGGGAAGGACTCCACTTCCTTTATGTAAGAAATTCTGGTTTAATTTATTAACTGTTTCTGTGGTAATAAGGAAGTAAGAGAAAAGAGAAAGCTCTTTTTCTTCAGTCAGAATTTTAGTTGAGGAACAGAGAAAAGAACACACTTTGTTCCTATTGTCATTTGTAAGCATGTCATTACTAAGTCTTGTACTGTAGTTACTGGTATATCCAAGTAATTAGTGTTAGTATCTCAGAAAATCAGAGCATCCAAGGGTGTTCTAATTAAACAGTTCAAAGAAGATCTGAGGCCACAGATCTAGGACATGGTACAGGTAAAGTTTATAATGGAAGCATACAATCATATGCTTGGGATCCAAAACAAAGTCATCATCATCACATACATAGATTTCTTTGTCTGATTTTTTATATGTTCGTATGGGCTGCATGCAACTGGTGAAAGCTATAAACCTTCCTTGTTGGTTTGAAACAATGGGTTAGTCTGAAACTTAGTCACCAGACCTGGTGCATTTATACTTCCCAAAGCAGCATTTACAGTAAGAACTGCAAGCTTTATCTAGGCCACTGTCAGAAAGTGATGAATGAGGTCAGTGGTGGTGCAACCCCAATTCTTTTCCCATGGGTGCAATTGGCTCCCTTGGAAGCATTTGCTAGCTGGTTTCAGAATATGCAAGGGTTCCTACCAAATATCTGTAGACTAATAGCTTTTGCAGGGCTTTTGAAATGTTGTCTTGTCAACATTGAATTGGGAATATTTGGAACATGGAAGGCAGGAGTGTACTGTTTTCAGGATGCTATATAATACTACATGTCATTAATAGACATGGGAAGTATTGCTTGTTAATGTATGAATATGCCAAAATTCCCTCTCCTACCAACTTTTAAAACTATCATCTGCATTACAGTAAATCAGAAATTTGACATTTGAATAATTTTAAAGCAGTCTGCTAGCTGCTTCTCATGACTTTTTGAAATACCAGCTTTATGCTATAATAAACGAAGATGTGATAAAAATTGCAGAGAGTAACTGATATAGCAAATTTCCCATAACATTAACTAATGTACATTTTTCTCAGCTGTGAAAAGTAGCAATTAATTAGCCAATCTTATATATGATTTGTGGGTTCTCTTTTGGTAGCAAAAGGCTGTATTTGTGCAGTAGCATAAATGAGATACAGGCTAATACAAAATGAAGGCTTAGTTTGCATTTTCCCTGTAATCAGATAAGAGTTTAAAAGGGCTTAAAAGTTCAAAATATTTTAGCACCTTAGGACCTTAAATATAATGCTCCTTTGTTGTGTTGATTTCAGATCAGTGTAATTCTCTGAGTAAAATGGGTGTTTATCTGCAGAACAAAACAAGATAAAATACTGTGTTCTCTGAGAAGTCCTATGCTGGAATAATGTATTTCATGTGCATACAATTTAGTTCCACGTAAGGTGTCTAAAAAGCATCAGTAGTGTAAATAAACATATGGAAAATAAGTTATGTTGATCTATGCTCATGTGTATCAAACACATCTAAACTCTTGTGATAATCAACTTTGTATTTATCCATGAATAGCAATGCTCCCTAACTGTGCTCTACTGCTAGGAATGTTTTTATCATTGCCAAAACCATAGCTTTACAAGAAGAAAACAAATCAGATGATAAAAAATTAATGCATTCATATAGTGGCCCTTTTTCTCCCTACCAAAGAAATCAAGCACCTGTTATTAGTACTTAGACAAAGAGGAAGAGGGAGGGAAAATGTAATTTCACTGCACTATCCATTAGCAGGAGTTTTTAAATCATCAACAGAAAGACGACAGTATCCTTTGATTTCTTCCATGCCTATGGAGGAAACAAGAGAAATTTAAAGCGACATCAAGATCTCTGTTTATATGGTGATAATATAGTTTTTTAAAAGTATATACCCTTTTCATCTTCATTCGAAATTTAAAAAAACAGCAGTGCAAACAAAACCCAATGAAACAAAATAGATAAATCAAAATAAAAAAAAAAAGTAGTGATTTTTAACAGATTGATGAAGGCAAGAATAAGATGCTTTAAAGTTATCTCAAAAGTCACACATTTTAGCTCCCAACCTCTCTCTTGTAAGATTTTTGACATTTATAAAAGAATTAATAAAGGAGGAAGAGAAGAAAGAAGGCAGACATGACTGAAGGGATGTCTGGACTATGTACTGTGTTTCCAAAGCCCTTCTGACTGGTTCTGCCAGTTAGTGATGTGCACTCTATATCCAGGTAACAGCTGATCTGCAGCAGTCACCAAAAGCTCACTCTGGTACTGTTGTGCTCTATAATGCATAAGGGCAAGTATGATTATGTTGTTACCAGTATGAGCAGATTTAGATGCTAACTGACAGAATACAGTGCAATATTGCTTTCCATGGCAAAATAACAACAGGTAGAGGCATTCTTTAGTGATGCTGAAAATTGCCTCTTTTCACCAACTTTTAATAAATTCAGAATCATTGGCACCTTTTTGTTTCTGAACTTACCTTCTGTTTGTCCTATTTTCTTCTCTGAAAATGTAATAACATGCCTTACACTCTTTTTAGAGGACATTTGTGTGTTTTGGCAATGTAAAAACCCTTCCCACCCCCACACCCAGTAGCACAGGGCTTCGCTTCATCATCCCAACTCTTCAAAATATGGTCCCTGGGAAATGCTTGGCTTAGTTTTCAGCCTCCTCACTTTTTACACAGTTCTGAGTAGTAGTAAATATTGATGGCAAATAGATTTGCTGTTTGCTCTGTAAAAAAATAAAGTTCATATTCTCAGTTTATGTTCTGTCTCACCTAAGAGATTGCTCACATCTTTGCGCTGTTTGTATAGGCATATGCATATATGTAGTGTACAGTCAGATGGAAAGTACAGAACTGAGAGTCCTTGTTCAATCAAATTATGCTCAAGATTAATGAAGAGTCCACTATTCATGTTCATTTGTGTTATAAAAGATCTTAAAATTACATATTATGGCATCTAGAAAGATTTTTAGTTTGTTTTTTTTTTTATATGAGACTTCATAATTTTAAAATCATTCTTAACATTTTTTTCTTCTATTTCATATTTGCCCTTTTGAATGCATTTCTTTCTTTCTCTACTCAGCCCTTTTGTAGCAATAGTCCCTCGAGTCAGAAAGAACCAACATGACCTTGAACACATATCAAAGCAGATGTAGTAAATTTGCATAGCATCATGCAGTTTTTGTTGAAAATATATCACCTAGTGGAAAATGGGGACATTCTTATGCCCAGACAACATGAAATGAAAGATAGCTTTGGCCAGAGGTCTTTGACATATTAAACTGTTCTTCATGAGAAATTACAACTTTTTGTGCAGTTTTTCCCTCTGAAATTAAAGTCAGTGGGTTGGTGTGCTGAACATGTGGTGCTGAGTGAGGCTTATTCACACAAGGAGGAACCATGCAGTTTTTGTAAATCTGTGTGCTATCTGACCTCAGATTTAAAAATCAAGTGATTTAAAGCAGTCCCTTTTTCCAATCACTGCCCCTTTGCCCTTAGTGCAACATGCACACATCAGTATCCAAAATTGTTTTTTACATTTATTTTCAGGTTCTTTTTAATTAAATCCAACTGTGAGCTTATATTTTTTTCCTGCTGACTGAGGACAGCAGAAGCAGACTGACATGATGTATGCTGGTGCATACCAGCTGGGTGATTATAGGCCTTGTGAAATAAGTTGGGATAAACCCTACATATTTTCTGTGTTAACCCCACTACACCACATGCCCTATATACTGTAGTCAGTATCTGGAATCTTTCAGGTGTCAGAAAAATAGGAAGAAAGTCTCTTGTGGCTATGCATGGTACCCCAGAAGTACCTCTAAAATCCAGTTGTGTTTTGGAGGTACAGATGGGTTGAGCTGGCTCAAGTCTGTCTGTTATTAGTATTATTAGTAGAAAGTGATCTCCCACTTGGTCTGATCCCCATAGTTCCTTGGATGTTTGGAGAGAAGGAGAAAATCTGAAGAACTCACAGGTGGGTGAACAGGTGGGTGAACAGGATTCGATGCAGTTAAATCAATTCAATGAAGATTGCTAGCTCTGACACAGTGAAGTTGTGTGTTACATCAATGCAATGCCTCAGCCAGTCAAAAGCATAGTTGACAGAAGACAGCAGAATTAAATATCTACACCAGTTTTTTTATTTATTTGCTTTGGCTATAATGATGAGAAAACAGAAACAGGCAATATTTAGTAGCTGAATTGTGTGCATGCAAAGCTACAGAGTTAAGCACTGACCTTCATTTTGAGTAACTGTCATTTTTTCCCCTGTGGGCAGACTAGAACTTATCTTTTTGCAAAAGGGAGTGTGGAAACTGCTCTTTACACTTCAGGTCTTAAAAAGTGAAAAGCTGATATATTAATGTTATAGGTCAGTGGAGGCTGTCAAGATTTGTGACAGCCAGTACCATTTACAGATGTCTTGCTTCTGTCTTTGCTGTTGTTTTATACCCTGTTTCTGAAATAGAAGGCAGCCAAACATAGTAGAGAGCTCAGATTTTTGGCCAACGAAGTTGTATTTGTCTAGCAAGTACACTGAGGTGCAGCCAGTTTTTCCTGAAGAGTATAATGGAGATAAAATTAGTGTTCTTCTTGAAATAGGTTGGTACAGATGTTTCTGTAGTATAGCTACTTTAAAACAGCAAATGCCAAACTCCTTTGACACCAACAATGCTTGTTGTTGAAATTCTACATCAAGAAAATTTGTACTGATGGTAGAAACATGACATGAGTCTGAGGATTATTAGCATAATTGAACCAATAATTTCTTGTTTCAACATAATCTGACTATGATATGGTGTTTGCCTGGGCAGTTTCTGAAGTAGATTAACACAGATAGGGACATGAAAAATGCATTTAAAATTTTATGCAGGTTAACATTAACAGGCAATTCATAACAGAGAATAAGTTGGTGCTGACTAAACAGGTATGGTCTATATATCAGGCATATGTTTCTTTTAAACATGTAACCCTGCATTCATGTAACCCTGAATTCTTTTTTAATCTGGTGCTTCAAAATGGTTAGTTCTGGCAACAGTATTGGATTGTCTCTATTCTTTAAGGATCTGACCCAATACCCAGTAAAGACTAGGATGAGACTAACAAAAAACTGGCTACCCCCAAGATTCCATTTCTGTAAGCAGCATCTGAAGAAATGAATCTGAGTTTATATTCATGGTTTTGAGGGAAAAAAAAAAAAACAAACACTTGGGAATTAAAAAAAAAAGCCAATTAAAAAAAAAAAGAAAATGTTATTTGTGTCCTATTTGAATTTTCTTACAGAAAGAACTTAGAAATTCCTACCAATTAGAGACTTGGTAAGTTCTCAGAGATATTGGAAATTACTGCTGTTTAACGTTGTCACAAACTTTTCATGCTAATTAATTCCTGGGATAGATCCTTTTTCATGAGTTACTCTTCACATAACTAATTTTCTGATTTATTTATCTGCCAGCTGGTATTTTTATGATGGTCACAGGCTTCCAAGGAGCTGAACTTCTATGGTAAACTAAGCTGTCATAGAGGCAATATACTTTTATATTTATCTTTTTCTATTTCATCCATGTCATGCAACTTCACCCCTAGCATAAGGATCCTCCACTCTTAACTAGAGAAACCTCTAAGACAGATTATGCCAGCCAGAGCGTTGTGGCTGGTTTTGACTTAAAAGAAGATGGGTCATTTGGACAAAAATCCTTAGGAGAGACATGAAAAAAAAGCTGATACTTTGCTTATTGCAGGGAATGAATGTGTGAAAAATTGAACTTCATTGCTGCTAGTGGGGGAGAGGTGGAGGAGGAAGAGGAATTTCAGCATCTTTGTTCATTGATTTCCAGCAGTCGATCATGTGTTCCCTCTTTAGAAACTTAAGTTCTTCTTAAAACTGTGAAATGACAACTCCATGAGCAGTGGGTCAACTGCTCCAAAGATAATAGAATTTGTCAAATTCTGTCAAACTGAGACCCTACTTTATCAGGTTTATGGACAGAACAGCATCAAGGGCAGAGCTTGATGAGTGGAGGACTGGTGAGAAATGATGGGGATTGGCCATCCTGTGCCACCCTGGCCTGGGAGAGAGCAAGGTTGGGCCTTACAGACAGACCAGAAGAGCTGAATCAAAGAGGAGCACTTCTTGTCCCTGAGAACAAGTGACATGGACTACCTCACAGCTATGCTGCCTATGACTTCACTACCTCCCATGCCATTCCCTTCTTGCAAATAACTGTTTTGAAGAGTCCAAAATGGAAACAGAAAGTAGACTAATAACAAAAAGACAATCTAGGTGTCTGATGACATGACTTCTTTTATTTATGCCCTTATGCTGGCCTCAGAGGGGCTGATACAAACCCTAATGTTTATATCAGCAGCTGCAGCTGGCTCATCTATTCAGACTTTCTCAGAACCTCCTCTTCTTCCTAGGTAGTTTCTTTGCCAGTCTCACTTGATGGTGCACATTCCTACCTCAAGTATTTGGACACATTTCATTCAACAGAAGAAGTTTGGCTGTTGCTACCATGGCAACTTGACTCCATACCAATTGTGATTTCATTTTGTGAGTCTCTCCATAGTATCTGGATGTATTTCACCCTCTGTGATTCTGTGCATACCCGTGCTAGTGTGCATTTTCATCTTACACATACACTTTTGGCTATGGTGTCTTAAGAACTCTCTTTATAGAACCAAAAGTGGACTTCATCCCATTAGGAAACTGGCTAGATTTGGTAACTTATTAATCCTTTCCCATCTCCCTAAAAAGAAAATCACCATTTTCTGAAGCTACAAGTTTGTGTTCACCTCTCTTGAGAATGGAATCCTGTATGAGCAGCCTTTCTTTTCTTGTAAGGGTTTCTCAATCATCAAAGGCAAAACTGTTGTAATAAAAGGTCAGGGCAGAACCAGGTGTTTCCATTTGGAAGAAACCTTGTTATGTAGCTGTGCCTGCAAAAGGACCTTCTACATCTTCAACTGCAGCACTAGCCTCATAACCTGCAGCTACACTAATGTAAAGAAAAATTCCTTCCTCTACTACATCTCTTCCTTTGCTACAGGAAATTAACTTTTAAGTTTTAAACATTGACATTGCCCTTTCGTCTTTTGTGTTGCTAACACACCATAGGAAGTGCCATGTACTGTGCTTGGAACAAATATTCACGGAAATTTTCTTCCAGGTAGCATCACTGTTCCTGATCTCTCCTCTGTAGCCCAGGACAAAAATGTTGCAGTGCAGTGGACTAATCTGCAGGGTTTAGAGCATCTCTTATGCGCAGCTTTGTAGCCCTGAATGACAGTAAGACCTGCAAGGTGTGGCCAAGGTAGAGTTTTTATGGGAAAGCACAGCTGTTTTCCCATAAAAAACTGGCTAGCACTCTTCCTGCCTGTGGGGTAGTGGTGACATGTAGGGCATTTGGTATAACCAAAGACAGACAAGTTTCAGAATCTTCCTCCAAAGAGTCATCGGTTTTATGAGGATTTCTGCAACTCAGGGGCTTAAGGAACAATTTATTACTTTATGGATATTGTAGCCAATTTGTGCTGGCCAGTAAATCAAGAAACCCAGCAGTTCTCTCCTACTTCCAACCATACTGTTTTCTAGCACTGAGTTCTTGTACCAGGAAAATCTATAGCTCACCAAATATGAACATGTACAGTTGTTTGCTTGTTTTTTTTTTTCTTGCGAGAACTCACTGAAAGCATACTGAATGTTTTTAGACACACATAATAATGAGTATATGTAGAAATTAATTAAATTATCTTTCTGAATGGGATACTAGCAGATTAAAACATAATTATGAAGTCAAATATAATTTTCAGCATATAGATCAATTTTTAATTGCTAGACTAATTAGAGAAAGACAAGAGACCTTTGAAATCATTTGACTGAACAATTAATCAAATGCAGGGTTTGCATTTTTCCACTCTGGTCCCTGTTCCTTTGCAATTAATACCAGTCTTCCCATAGTCATATAATAGAAGCTTTTGATTTAGTCATTTAGAAGTTTAACTTCTTGAATAAGACCAATGAACCATTGCATTAATATGCTAATTGAAACTGTAAGGGGTCTGGAAATTATTAAAGTCTTAAAATATTTATTGCTGTTTTGCTTTCAGCCAATGCAGGAAGTGAGCACAGAGTCTAAGTTTAAAGATTTGTTTGTGAAAAGATTTTAAAATGGGAAGAACTTTTAATAGTATTACAAAAAAACATTTCCGATTTGAATATTTCAGCTGCTTGAATATTTTTGACTGAAATAAGGCATTCCCAGTTGGGTATAATTTTACTCCTTTGGGATGTTTTTGCTAATTAAGCCCGATGAAATGTGAGACAGTGTCATGCAGCAACTCAGACTTTTTTCTCTAACTATGAAAAATAACACAGAATGTTAAGGAATTACATGATCTATTGTAGTGACAGACTTTTCCATCAGTCCATAAATGAAAGTGTCTATGAGGCTCTGCCTCATAGAACATCACAGGGTACCAACATTATACAGAAGAAGTTATAATTAGATCACAGAGTTAAGTTTGAACATGACATATTCTACAGCTATGGGAAAAGTAGTTGCCTTATGAAAATTGGGATTAGATTGAGTTTTAAATTACTTTTAAAAAGTGAAAATCGGATTCTATTTTCTGAAAATAAATTTTCAATGATCTGTGACTTAACAGTAAGTTCTCTTAAACAGCAAATAAGTACTTAAAATAGGCACTGTAGGATTCATTTTCATTAAAAGGTACAATTTAAGGTCCCCTAATCTGGTTACATAATACCATCCCTACAGAACTGTGTCCTTTCTGAACCTGTTTGAAGCTGTGCGCTTAATATACAAGGAGCATGCTGCAGCTCTTGCTGGTTTGTGAGAGGTGGTGCCTTTTTTCAGAGGGAGATACAGGTGTGCTGGTTTGCAGATTACAGAGGGGGAAATACAAGAGACAGATGTTGACTATGATAAGGAGATGATGATGTATATATGATTAATATATCACTAAGTATGTTTTGGGACAGTTTGTATGACCTCTTTATTCAGATTAAAATCATGTGCTCTAAATAACAGTAGGCTTTTAATTTAATCAGTGTTTGTCTTTATACTGCCAGGACTCAAATGAAAATGTCATGGGCATTTAGTTTGATGGGACCTTGCAGCTACTACATCATTCTTGTTACGAACAGTAAATGACTCCATACTTGACCTTTCCAGCTATATCCAGTTACACTGTAGACAGAAAAATTATAGGAGTGTAAATGTGGTCATTATGTGCGTTGATAATATAAATCGAATCCTAGTTTGTGGATATCAATTTCATTGTTATCCTTCAGTGCTGACATTTGTTGCTCACATGAAATCATAGCCCATCCTGATTTCATGAGACTAAATTTAAATGTATATGAAGAATATAGTGTTTAACATAAATGCTGCCTGTCAATTATGAGTGAAACCAGGTATCAGAAGTTTGATATCCCAATACAAGATCTCTCATAAACCCAGCAAAAATTCCATGCCTTGGAAAATAATTTCCACGTCTACAAATTAAAGTCCTGACTTTTATTGAAACCCAACATAAAAATAGATAACAAATATAAGATTTCATCTAACTTAAAAACACATAAAAGCATGTTTTACATGATGAAATTTTGGAACGTGTGTGTTTTTTATTCCAAGATCATTCAAAATCTATCTTGATAAACAGGAAAACTGAAGTCAGCTTTGTTATACATTCTGAGAGTTATATCATGATGTATACACAATGCAAGCAAATCTCCTATTTCTTAGGGGCTAAGCATACTGATAGAGCTCTGATGCTCTAGTAGAAGTCATCTGAGTGTGCACCTCTGTGACAATGCAGCCTGCTAAAAACCTAAGTTACAGCTTCTGCAGTCTCATAATGCATCACTACCTTGAATAAATGGAGGTGTCTAAAGGTAAATGCACACTTTTCAATTAAGTCAAATCTAAATTATGTCATCGTTAATCAAAATCCAGGAGCAGTTCAGTTACCTAACCACAAGATCAAATGCCACATGGTCTGTTGTTTGATGCCTGCTCTCACACCAGATATTTCTCCAGAGTGTTTTTATAGATCTTGAACCAAAGTCTCATGTGACTATTCCAGGATATGGCAGGGTTTCTCAAATGGCATTGGAAGCCTGCCTTTCTAATGAAGAGAGTGACTCATCTACTTGATTGTGGGAGAAAGAATCCCCAGAAATGCTTTCGAAGCCAATTGCAGGAAATGGGTTACATACGTGACAAAACTACCCAGGGACCTACATTCTGGATTAAATTTCAGGAGGTATAAACTATACCTTTTGCTTTTTTATCTCTGCTTCTAATAGAAAACACCATGCCACTGATCTAATCATTTGTTTTGCAACCCAGGTTACAGAAAACATTTTGATTCTTGAAAGAATTTACTTCATACCAAGTGGGGTTTTTGCACAATGGAATTTTTCTTTTTCACCATCAAATTTCTTTTTTAAAAAAATGCCTATGCAAATCACTTTTACTTTACATCTGCTTTCATCCACATGGCTCTCATTTGAAACTCTAATGCAGATAAAGAAATATTTCAATCACAATGCACTGTGTGAAATTTCAATAAGAAAAAGAAGTCAAAGGGAATTTAAAATTGGACCACCAATCGTAAGACATTAGCTACTGAGCATACAAACGCAGTGATCACAGAGAGGGAGAATGGGACAAATCACTTTTCTGAGCTAGGAGTTCTCAGAGGTAAAAACAGAGAGGAGGTTTTCCCTGGCCTTTCTGCAGATGAAGATTTTTCTTTTATATATAAAACATGCAATTTTAACACTCAATCCATTTTTCCAAAATAGGGTCTTCTGAAATATGTCTGGGTTCCTTTTATCTTGAGATGATGTACAAAGTCACTGTGGGTAAAGGGACTGTCAAGGCACTCTTTATGCCAGAAGTATAAGAAAAGAGACTAAATAATGAAATATCTGAATATATTTATGAAGTTTTCAAGAGACCAGAAAATAATAAAGTTCATAAAGGCTTTAATTATACAATCCTTCTGTGAGCATTGTCAGACTAAATACTACAGTAGGAGGTGGATTTGGGTTTGGGATTTTTTGGGGGATTTTTTTTCTTTTTTACTGGAATAACATGAAAGAAAAATCTATTTAAGAAAATATAAAAGCATAAGTTTATGAATTTCAATTCACTTCTACTTGAAAAAATTGTTTTATGTTATTTATTCAGAGAAAATAGTCTTCCTAATTGCTTCTAAGTTAATAGTAAGTTTGAAGAGTGCAGACCTTTCAAAATCTGCTTATATGGATTTCTCTCTTCAAATTAAATTTGGACCTGTTTAATATTGGGAAAACTTCTGAGGTCTTGTCAAAATACAATGGAACAGACACAAGTTAGGTACAGATCTACTGAAAATAATGAAAATACTCTCTAAAAAGACAAATACCATATGTCTGTATCAACAGTTTGACCTGAAGCTATTGCTTTTAAAATTTCTCATTATAACAACATCTTTAATTTTATTACTGTTTGCAAAGTTTAGTTTTTCATTTACTGAGGGAAATCTCATCATTTCTTTCCTCCCATGCTTTTTAGTTGTGATAAAAATGAGCATAATTATGTGTCTGTGTTGGTTTAAAACAGTTTAAAGGAGTGGACACTCTAAAAGGAGTTACCTCCCTTTAGTTTCAACCAATCCCTTTTCACCAATAAGGAATGAACACAATTAGATATAAGTGAAAATATAATAATTTCCTGTTGGACCCCTAGATGCTGAGAATTTTAGACTTTCTATGCTGAGCATTTTAGACTTTCTGTGCTGTCACTGACCCCCAAAAGAACACTACATTTGACATGAAGTTGTAGAGAAGGCTTCCAAAATTAAATGATAGAGCTGAGATTATGGGTATGTAGTTTGAACATGCAAAACAGCAATAGGCAAATAAAAAGTAGCAAATAATTGCTTGGTATAAAACTGCTCAATCCCACAAAGTCCATGGGAATAAAGAGACACAAAATGGCAGAAATAACCTTTCCAAAAAGGCAGCCCCTACTGCTGATTGTGTGTAGAGAGACAAAGGGAAAATGGCATCAGAATGATTAGGTTAGGTCAGACTTAGCAGAGCAAGGTCTGGCTTTTGCATCCTGCACCCATATAAATGCAGAGGGCATACCTACCCTCATGATGAAGTGAAGAGCAGATCAGAGTAGCTACTTCCTTTACTGCTGCTCAAACCATTCCCTTTCCCTCTTCTGTGGCATCATCCTATCTGACCTCGAATCCTCCATCAATCCACAGCTAAGCTTTCTAGAGCTATACAAAGGTTTTTACAATTGATGGCTTCATAAATTTCTCTCCCTTTTGGTTAACTTTCTTCAGACAGATCTTGACTCACAGCATTATGAATTTTCCAGCTGAAGAACTTACAGTTCAAGATGCATTCTGCATTCTCCAAGATTAAAAAATATTGGAGAAATAAAATTAGAGGTCTAGAATGTGCTAGTTTTTAGTTTAGGAATGTAGAAAGAGTTGATGAACACAGGCTGAATAATCTGAAATATCTGTCTCTTTCTAGGTTTTGGTGAAGTGGACTGTTTTGCTGTGCTTGTCATTAATCTTTCTTCTGCCATGTAATTAATTATGGAGCAGGGAACTTCAATGTAGAACTGACTTAACTTGTTCCACAACTTGAAGCAAAACAGTTCTGCTGGTATAGAACTGAATCCAAACTCATCAAAACTCTTTCTAGACAGTAAAGTTAACTAGGACCATGCAAATGAATTTAGAGTGCATTTGGGACTTCAGGTGTTGGGATTTTTTTTTCTTTTTGAGCTGGTGCTGCGCCAGCTTCCTGTAATCTGTCTCCTTTAAGGATGCTTTATATGCTTCTGTACCATTTAAAAATACAGATATACTAAAGGAAATGGGATTAATTGAGTGCTCACAAATATGTTTGTCATAGATTAGAATATGAATGCATGATGAAATACTGCTTTAAGAAAAATAAACAGGGTTCCTCTGTTCATTAATTAAGAGGTGAAATGCTTTTGGCTGATTGATGAAGCTCTGGAATAACACCCAGATGTGTGAATGTTTATGAAATTCACTTGTGGGTGAATTGATGTAACTGAACAGAGATATCTAAAGTATAGATAAAAGAGATATCTAAAGTATAGATCTGAGTTAATCATGCTTACTTCCTCTTAGAATCTGTGGAGAACAACAGAACTTCTCGAGTGTGATTCACTACATCCTAAAATAATCTTCTAAATCTGACTATAGGATTATACTGCCTGTTTCTCCCCATAAAGCATACAAGAATCCTACAGTGACTAGCACAGATATAAATTACATTGCATATATGTTAGGTCAGAAATCTCATCCTAAAGCACCAGAATAGATTCTCTCTTAGCACATATTATAAGGATCTGAGTTTCCCTGGAAATAGTATGATAATGAATAATCAGAGTGGGCATCAAACAGCTAATTAACTCTATAACGATAACATGCCTGCTGTGCGTTTGCCAAAGTGCTTATAAAAATGATAAATACTTTTAACATTTTCTTAAAATGTATGTTAGGTTTTCTTCAATTTGTAATAAGAAGTTTTCAAAGCAAAATATCTGTACCACGCTGTGTCAATGTGGTATTGCTTTCAAACAATTCAGGTGGGTCAGCTTGAGTGAATCTGAGTGCCTGCAATCATAATAGCATTAATAAAAATATAAAGAAGCATTAAAGGTAGGAAAATTAGAGGAATTGTTATAAAAATGTTATAAAGCACTGTGTGATTTTTCTATTCCCTGCTATCTGGACTAAAGGGTGACTTCTCTGTTAACAAAGATTTCTGGCTATGCTAAGGTAACCTAGGACTAGGCCATTTCATTTTATTTCTCACACATACCTTCCCAGTGTTGAAGTACTTGATTCAGGGATGGGACCATCTTTATGAAGAGTAGAATGTTTTATCAGAAGAGACTGTTTCCAGATCAAACATTAGTGTTTATGAGTGTATTGATAATTTATTTCCAGTATGCAGGATTATCTGATTTGTAGGTATTATTCCAAATTTATGGATTTCGGGTAACAAATTTAAGTTTAAGGCAGGTATGTCTAAAAGCCTTTCCCTACTTGCACCCTTATTTTAGAATAAATTGATTTCCTTTTAGATCAATCTATTTGTCTGCAGAGAGTATGAGGACAGTTTAAGTTACTAGTTTGAAGTGGGTAACATAAATGTCCCTATTCACTGGAAATAGCATGCCCAAGGCATAATTTAGGTGCCTTAAGGCATTCAAATGAGTAGGAGTCAGCCCCACATTAATTTCCATATGTATTATCACTTTCCTCTCCAAACCTGAGTTAGGAAACCTTGAAAATTATGCCAAGAGCAAAGTGATCAGACTTATAGAATTTAGGGTTATAAATTATCCAGAATGGGACTTGAACTACCCTTCCAGGCAATTGTTTATAGTAGAGACTCTTGTGGTTCTCTATTATAGGATGGAGGCTTAATTCTTTCTTTTTCCAGTACTGAGCTCTTTTCAAGCTTATCTACCTACATCTCACTGTGGGCTGCTTTCCTTTCCTTTTGCCGAGTGTAGTTAACATAATTTCCTGGGATCCTTTTCTATACAGGAAAACATTGCTGTTCTATATACAGTCTAGCAGTGATTTTGTGCACTTGAATTCAAATATCACAACATCTTATATCAGTGTCTGTCATGAGATTTTTTTGGGGAGGTTTTGTTTAGTTGGGTTTTTTTTGGGGGGAGGGGTTGGTGAGGATTTTTGTTTGTTTGTTTGTTTTGCAAAAAAGCATAACTGGCTGTTTTAGACATTGCTTGTCATACTGGAGAAATTAGCACTGAAAATACAAACAAGCTGTCTTCTGGTGATTGTAAATCTCAGGGGGTTGAACTAAAACTATGATGTGTTTTCATAATCATTGCATAAAGATGATAATGATGACAATGATGATAAAAGATGATAAAAGAGGAGAATGATGATAATGATGATAAAGAAGCCTTGGGAATAAATGATAGCTAAAAAGATTTTAATCTCTGATGTTAAGTATTCTCTCAGCACCCGTTTTTAACATTCTTTCTCATAAATCCTATACAGCAGTTTGGGGCAATGAGGTAAGAGCACGTTTAAAAGGAAAAAGTCTTTGGCTGTAAGTGATAATTTAATAAACAATGACAGAGATCATGTCTTGTCCAGTCTTAAGATCTAATATTTATATTGCTTAGTGCCCAATCAGGGAGCATGTCAGTTGAGTGAATCTTCAGCAGAAATCAATAGCTGCTTTGTATACAGAAGTAAATATAGAAAGGGTTACAAATAAATGGAGTACTAGAACTTATATGGTTTCTGGCTGAATTTGTTGTAGTCAGAGCTGACAGTGGTGCTAAAGTTTCCTATTACAATCAGTGTTTTCAGTAAGCCGAGTCATGATGAGACAAGTAAGGCAGATATTAGCCTTTAAAAAGTTTTATCAAGCTTTATTTATAGTCCTTTCCATGTCTTACATTCTTGAATTTGAAGTATTACTCTCCTGATGAGAAGGATGAAGATTTTCTTATTTTAAAAGCAGCAAAATTCAATAATTGGGAAAATACCTTATTATATATAACAAACAAAATATGTGCAGTGTTTCCTATGCACTTACCTACTCAAATACCTAAAAACCATGAACATTTGATTTCAAAAGGAAAAAAAATATGTAAAAAATGTTGTTGTGAAGAAATTTATAGTGCCAGAATATTTTGCTGGATTCTTTCCTGAAGACTTGTAACATAATTTACACACTGAACCAAATTTTCGCTTTTTTTATTGATGCCACTTAATAGAGTTTGCCCCTCTCTTGCACTCTCCCTTTAAATGCCTATCTTCAGTAAATAGATTCTATAGTCTTATTTAGTTTTGCCTCCGTTTCTTGGGCTCTATCCTTGCAGCTTGAAAGGATGACTTTACAAGTGCCATTGTGCATTCCTTCTGCTACTGACACTTTTGGAAACCTTCTCTAATAAAGAGTTTTCATTACTTATTGTCGCTGATATTTCACTGTGTGATGTTATGCTAATAGAAATGCAAAAATAGGAAGATCTCTTTACCTGGTAGTAGATGGAAATATGAAAAGTAAGGCTTGCCTTTGTGTTAAAATAAAGCACCTTACTGCTTCACAAAAGCTCCTGTAATTGTAGTGTGTGGTAACATTTGAAGTATGAGAAAACATTTCATGTGAATATGCTATCAAAGGGACTTTGCTGGTACTATAAGTGAAAAGGGAAAAATAGAGTGAAGTATTAAGAATCCTAAATGTCTTCTGAGAAATCAGCTTACTCATCTAATGATACTTGTGGTTAACTTTGGAAAGAGAAATTAACAAATACCAAATTATTCTGTAAACTGAAGTGGCCCAGAAATAAATGCTTTCCTGTGGATAGATCTCATTCTTTTAATAGGAAGGGAAAACCAGCTCATTCTGTGGTGTAGAGATGCCTTTTCTGCCCAAGTTGTGAGAGTGTTGTGTTTCTCTCATTAACTCTTGCTACTCTTAAGGTATACCATCTGCACAAGGGACAGAACATCAGGTAACATGTTTTCCAAATTTGATTTGTTCTTCTGTTGCTGTTGTGATATCCCGTCTGATTTTGGTGGTCATGGTAAATACTGATTTTTGTAAGGGAATGAAGGAAAAATTCAACAAACAGATTATCTTCTTATACCAGCCACAGGCAAGCCAGACTAAAATATGAAGTTTTTTATGGAGCACTAAATTGAAACTGTCTTCACTAAAATACAGTCAAATGACAGTGCACAGGCATGCTTTATTTTAGTTCATTTCCAGTCTGTCAGAAAAAATGGGGGATATCAGTCCTCCTCTCCTTTTGATTATTCCATTATCAAAAGAATGGGGAGTGCCAGAAACATACATGTTGATTTAGTGTTGCACTGATGAAACCATTCTGTTTGTGTGATGTGTCATTTTTCATTGCTTTCTTATCAAGGTGTTTCAGCTGCACCCATCCCAGGTCTTGTAATTGCTTCAGTTGCTTGTGGCAAAGTTATGTCAATGTCAATTGCTAAATAACTTTTGACTGCTCCGTGTTGGATCTGTTAAAAGAGAAAGACAGTGCAGGATGGACTTTTACATGCTGATGGTGTCATTTTGGATTGCAGACAAAGGCTTTCTACCAAAGAACGTGACTGCTAGTAAACATATTAAATGTAAAGTATTAAACATGAAGCCCTGGTAGAATGCTTATTAAATAGAGTGAAATAGTACCTTTATGTTAAAAAGAGCTATAAAGTCATGTGGGAGTCAGATGACACATGCATAGAATATCCAGTAGAAATCTGAAGGCAAGCCTTGTTACCCATACTAGGTAAAACTTCTGAATTTCAGCAAAAGGTATGTCCCCAGTTAAGTCTCAGTGGACCCACAGTGGTCCCCCAAAGGCAGAGATAACACCCATTTGAGTCCTGCCCACAGCCATTCCTGCTCTGCTTTGAAATGAGGTGGCCGTGCCATAGGGTAGGGCCGTGCATCAGTGGTAATTAGCAGTTACTGGAATGTGGAAGCTTGTTCCTCCTGCTGTGTAGACAGCTGCTGAAACAGATTTAGGAAGACACCACAATTTTTCCCGAAGCCCATTAGGTACAGATTTCAGATTCTTGTATAAGCCATACATTATTTTAAAATCATATGTCCAAATTAAAATTAAGAAAGTCTAAAAACTTAATGTGTCGTGTGTCAGGCAAATTAACACAATATAGTATTTCTCTCTTAAAATAGTCATGTTAAGTGTTTAATGTACCAAAATACAGGGTCGGGTCATATGTGTACTTATAATAGATAAGAAAGAGAGAAGCACAACTAACTGGTTTGCTGTGTGACAAGTTTAGAACTAACAAGTTGACCATCAATTCTCAACTTACATTTTTCAGTGACTTTATGTCAGAAAACCAACTGGAACATGTTACCAAAAATACTAATTTTGTACCGCTCTGAATTTTTCATACCTTTGTCATTTACAAACTGCTACAGCTCAGGTAAGACCAAGCTCCTCTCAACGTGATTATGTTTAGGAGCCAAGAAGCTCTGACATGCCAAAAACTGGGGTCCCAAGCTGTTGTGGAAACATGGCAGCAGAGGCAGAGTTGGGAAAATATGTGGAAGGAAAGGCAGAGAAAAAAAGAAAAGAAGGGCCAATGTAAAACCAGTTGTCAATATCTGGCTTTGCTTTAAAGGTGTGCTTTGGAAGTGTATTGAATGCTCTGAAGTCAGAAAGAGAAACAGATTTATGGACATCACCACCACTGGTGTGACCATCTAGCACCATTCAGTGACCTTTCCCACTAGCTGTTCAGATTTTTGCTACATTCTGGGTTTGGCATAGCTTAGGACTGAAAGCTGATCAGATTTTGCTTCAGGGACCCTGAAGACCGTGAAAGATGAATCACTGAGTTGCCAGGCTGATTGCAAAATAAAAATAATAAACAGATAATCCTGCAGAATTTCTAGGCGTCTCTGCGGCCTTGTTGGAGCAGGAGTGAGCTCCTGCGTGATGGAACCTACAGGGCTTGCTGAATGCCACTCTTCCTGTTTTCTTCACATCCAGTGGGAGAAACTACATTTACAAAATAGCTCTTGCGTCCTTACACCTACTGTGAAATTTGGGACTGATTAAAAATTATGCTCCCGGGCCATCCAGGGTCAGTATGACAGCATTGCCTTCTGTGTTTGTGCTTATCAACCCACTGCTGCTGCACAAAGTGTACACAAATGATCTGATCTCAATTTCCTGGTGACACCAGAAACATATTCTTCTTAGTTTCTCCAAAACAGCTAAGGGTCTTCCAGGATCCTCTAGTTTTTATGTAACCCACCTGGAGACCCATTTGGGTTTTTGCTGTTGTTGTAAAATATTATTGCATATATGCGGAGCATATGTTATCCCCTAAAGTAAAATCTGTAGGGCCACTGAAGATACTAATGCAAAGACATGGGCTGTGTTCAAGGGCCCTGATAAAAGATTCTTGTTTGTGCCCTGTTGACACAAAAAGGAACTGTTCCAACTTTTCCGTGCTGAAACAACATTCAGGATCCAGTTGCTGTAAGAAATAGTGGCATTTCCTACTTAGATTATTTATATATCCAAAATTAACATGGAAAAGGCCAATAGTTTCTGTTGCCAACTTGGCAAGAAGTTAATTTAAACTTTAATTACAGGAAGACATTTTAAAATTCCTTTAAAACTTTTTTTTTAAATCGTTCTAAATTATAGGCTTGTCATATTCATTCCAGACGTGTGGTTTTAAGAAGAATATTCTTCAGTTTTTAACTGAACAGAAAATAAGTATTTCAGTCTGTCTTCTTTGGCAGGATTTCATTTTTGATTGTTCACTTAGCATTTCTTCTTAAGTCTTCAAAAGTTCCTCATTTCTGATCCATGAGATGCCTACAGAAACAAAGCAAGCTATGTCAGTTGGATCAATGCAATACAATATTTCTTTTTTATTGCCTTAGTTGCTTTCAATTTTTCTTAAATAACTATATTCTTTTAATCCCAGAGTTCTATGAAACTGTACTTTTCAAGTTTAGAGCACTTAACTTTCCCATACATTGACAGTCTATTTGTGTGTTTCAGTGACTTCAAGACTAATTTTGTGTGCTTCATTTTCTTTTGATTGTTTTGATACCTTTTTGTTCACTTAAATCCAGCTAATAATATTGATTTTTTTTTTTTTTTGAGTCAATAGTTTTAGAAGGACACATTTTCAGTTCTTTTCTTGAATAAACTTTTTTTTTCCTGGCAATTTTTAAATGCCACCTTTACTTTAATGTGCAAAAATTTGTACATGCTCCAAGATGTCTATAAAGACGTTGGAGACCAAGAAAAATTGAGATGTATGTATCTCTTTCCAATCTGCATTTGCTTTTAAGCTAAAGAAGCTGTCAGGACATAATCATATGTTTTGTTTCTTAGACGCATTTCAGTCTGCCTTATCAATAGTTTTCCTACAAGCAATGAAAGCACTTCAAAATTCCAAAAATGTTGAAAATATTTCATTTTAGTTGCCTGTCTTTTACTTAATATGAACTTCTCAGCTCTTCAGAGTGGTTGATAGCTATTTCTACAGCAGAGGACTGAATTTCTCTTTCCTTTTAATGGTTACCCCCAAAGGTCCAATTTGCCATTATCCTGCTTCTGAGAGGGAAGCATTTAAAAAGGTGTAAAATGCTGACAGATGTGGACATTGATGTGCTTTCAATAACCATAACTGAATGAATAAAACTTATTGTAAATTAAATATAACCTTCATGTATAAGATTAATAAATATGATATCTTGTTATAACTTTAACACCCTATTTTTAAAAGAGGAGTAGCAAATTTTTAGATATTGTGTAAATTGCATAGGAGAAGATCTTGTAATTGTTCCAAACAGCAAGAAAATTATAGACAAATACATATTTTATTGCATATTCTAATGAAGTCTTGAGGATGACTTCATAGGATTTTAATTATGATTGGAGTCACACATTTTAGCCTTCCTTCAAGATCAGGCAGGAGGGATGTGTGATGAGAGGAATCAATTATGCCAGAGCTAGGGATTTATGCTGCTGTCACAGAAGCCACATCTACACTGTCAGTTTGAATCATTCAATTTTTCAATCCAGAAACCTGTTCTTCCTGGTTGTTCACAGTTCATGCATGCAGAATCACTCCTGGAATCCCTTTTGGAGTGGACTGCAGATAAGCATCAGCAAGGTCCCTCTGCAGGCTAGCCCAAGGAAGGTTCCAGCAGGCCAGGAGGGTTGCCATGCTTTTTGGTATACAGCAGTGGCTTTCAGCTCCCAGACAACAAATCAAAAACTTGACAGGTACCAAGGAAGCCATTTAACATGTTCCTTCCATATAGAAATATTAATTTTTAAAGAATTGCAAAAGTACTGCTACAATGTTTCACACCCTAAAATTAAATTGACCTCACATTAGTCCTTTATGACAGCTGGTGTCACACAGCAAGAGAAATGCTATTCATGGTGTGCTGAGTATCCTGAAAAGGCTTGTGAAATACCTATTACAGCCAAATTATATATAGCCTGGAGATGCATGCAGACTAATTTCAGAAAGAGCAGGATGGGCTTGAATCATTCAGGACTCATTTGGTTGGGGGAAGGGTCACTCCATGGAGCAAATCACAGGAATCACATGACCCAAATGTGTACATATATCTATACATATGTATATGCTTATAGACAAAAGGGCAAAGCTTGGTTTTAAAATTCTAGAAATGTGGCAGGCATGAAGAACGAAATGGTTCTTTTTCTTGCAGTAAGACTGAAATATCAGTTTCATGGACATCTAAAAATTCTTAATAATGTAAATGTGACTTACATTTTTAGACAACTTTTAGATGTTTTCCCTTCCATCTGTGATTTTGCTGTTAGTAATGTTCATTTGCTTGTCAAAGGTAACAATGAAAGTTTCACCAGGTTCTGTAACTTGATGATACACTCATTTTATCTATGAAAGCTGGACCAGAATCAACCCTTAGACATCTAGAGAGAAACTAGTTTCTCTGGAAGTAAGAACATTGGTCTCTCGCTGGATCGAGAATGGCAGGTTTTTGGCAAAATCTTCAAAATTCATGTAAAAATATATACTTCTTTTTAACTATGTAGGGCTAACATTAGCCAGTTAATCTTAGCAGACTATTAATAGTGCTCCTTAAACACAGTGCTAAGCAACAGCACTATATATCACCACTGATTACCATAAAACTCCTTTAAAATTCTCTTCTAACAATTTTAAAATATTGAATAGAAAAGGTTTTGATTAGAAGGCAAACAATGAGGGGAAGACTGCATATAACCTTCCTTGGAATATGTCTAGGACAGTGGCTGCCTTGTTCTGATTGTTGAGGTGATGTAATTTTCAGGTGTCACTCTTTTGCTTCATAGCTTTGTGTTTCTGCGCATGTACTTATGCATAGCTTAGTGCCTTGACTTATTTATCTTTAAATTTCACTAAAAAGAGCATGATTTCACAAAATAAACAACTTCCTGAGCTGGCTAACTATAACTTACATATACTTATACTAATATAAGTATATTCTTTTTTTTCTATTTTGCATGCATATAGATATTTTCTATAGCAAAAAAGATTTAATATATTGAAGTGGTGGATGAGGAGAAACTTGATGTCATAATCCATTTTCACTTTGAGAGTGATTCCAATGAGATCCTACGTAAGTGGCTGTTAGCGGTAGGATGTTAAGCATGAGGTTCAGAAATAACTTCACTGATGTCTGACTATTAATTTAGAAGAAAGATTTCCATACTTGAGGGTGATAAAAAATTATTCAGGCTATGTAAAAAAAAAGAAAAAAGGGGGTAGAAACTCTAAGAGCGCTAGAAAGATTAAGGAAATGGGATCATGGTTTCAGATAAGTTCACTGCTGAGAAATGCTAGGGAATCTGCTTAAAGAATATGTGAGGTGTTTAACTGGCTCAAACTTAATTGCTGTAGAATTAGGAAAAAGAGGAAACCAAAAGACCTAATAACTTCTGTTGAAGAAATCAGAGAGAATAATGGAATGGGTTAGAGCTGATAAAGTTATTAAAATTAAAAGTTAAAAAAAAAGAGCTACTCCCTTGAAACATAAAAATGAAAGGATTAAAACTCTGCAAAGGGAAGGGAAGAAGTGATAAAGACAGGTGGAATACAGGAACACAGAAATTTTCAGAAACCGTGGATAAGACACAATTATCTGTTCTATACTTTAGAAGTTGCAAGCTTAAAAAATAGTAAGATTGGTTGAAGCAAAAAATAAAGATTCTCTCAACCTAGAAACTATATAGGTACATTTTCTTTCAAGTTGTCCCAGGGCAATTGAATTTAGAATTCCAAGAAATGTGTGTATATGCTTGCAGAAATCTTCCCACCAGCAGTGGTTTACCCAAATTCTTCTTCTCTCTCTCTTTTGTTTACCACCCTGGGAACTGTAGCAAAATCTTGTGGCATTCATCATCTTACAAGTAGAAAGAACAGCACAGTTTGGTTGCATGCCACAGAATAAAGGTCATAATCTAATAGGCAGAGATATTTTTTTCCATAAGTGTCCACAGAAAAACTTATGTCAGCTTAAAACGATGAACTTTATTTGCAGATAAATGAAAAGTGAAAGAGAACTTAAATTTATCCAAGAAATTGTTCATTTTAAACAAGAATGCTTTAACAGTAGGTCGCCTTTATTCACTGAAATTGCATATGAACTGAAAATATTTTATATGAGTGGGAAACTGATAAAATTTCCTCCTTCACAGTTACAGTTTTTATGTCTGTGGATTTATACATTATTTTCCCCTTCTCTTTCTTTCTTCACATGTCCACAAAGGAAAAATGCTTGGGCCCACCATCAGTAGATGTGGAATGTTGCAATATTTTCAATCCTTATTTCAATAACTGTTTTTCTCTAAAAAAAAAAAAAAGAAAAAAAAAGAAAAAAACCAAAACCAAACCCAAATCATGCTTGCTGGTTCCTTGAATAGTCCTTGGATTTTTAGATCTCAGGAGAAAACCTTAAATATGTACAAGGGCACAGTGTATTATAAATATATAAAAGAATATATATATATAAAAGAATAAAAGAGGCATTTGCATAAATCTGTATATCGGTTGATACTGATTTTTCTTTATGTTTTCAGGGGAGTTTAACAGCAATCAGAATTATAAAGAAAAGTCAATAGATGAGTCCTCAGCTTTGCTTTTTGCTGCCTACTTCAATCAGGCCTGAGTTGAATTAGTTTCTTATTTCTGTTTAAGGAAAAAGTTGCTGGCCTCTGTGTGATTGGTACAGGAACAAAAGACCTTATTTAGAAAAAATTGAGTTAGGAGTTATTTTAAAATTAGGTTATTCTGTCCATGAGCCCCAAAATATTTATAGCTATAAATACCTTCATCAGGTTGTGTTGTAAGTTATTTGCTCCTGTTTCCTTTACACATAAACATGAAAACTGTTGCCATGAGGCTCTCATTCTTCCTGATGTCATCATTGTGAATCACTATGGATCATGTATGACAATGCACTCATGAAGAAATATGCTCTCCATCATTCTTTGTTTATTTATATGGAAGCACAGATTCACTTTTCTGTTAAACACCTTGGAGGCTGAGGGGAAGGCCTGGAATTCAGTTTGCCCTGGTAACCTCAGGACTGTGCATCCTCATCTTTGCTTTAAAAGGTGGCATTTGCCCTCTTTGCTGCTCCTAGACACACACCTTGCACCAGCACAGAGCCCCCCTGGCAGGGCACCCTGCAGCCACCTTGCAGCTGGGTCTCACAGCGCCTCAGCCTGGATTTTCACCACCAGGGTGAAATTCTTCGCTTGAAGAAATAATTTTTCTGTGCAAGAATGGACCGCAAGGCTGTAGACCAGCTGTGATACATTGGAAATTTTTGCCAGGAAGGAGCCTTTTATGTGCCTTCTTTGTTACTTCTAAAAATACAACTCTGGGAGCAGAGTCCTTTAGATATTCCATCTAACAGTCTTTTTTATTTTTCTTATAAATTTAATGGGTCAGTCATCTGTATGCACACTACAATACAATTAAGGTTCTTTATATATTCATTGCAAATTATTTATATTGTAGGTATTGGTGGGTTTGGGTACTTTTTTACTAAAAAGGGCAAGTTTAAGAAAAAAGCCTAATTATTAAAATTTATATTAAAAATGTTAAGCTTATGCTGTTAATATTCTAATAGCTGAGGCTGAAGTATTTTTGTCTATGAAAATGTATTCAAAAGCATGCAGTGGTTTGCTGCTAGGCTTAAGGTATAAGAGTTTCAGAACAGTCTGTAATGAACATGTAATCCAGGAAAATTACTCATTCTTAAGCATAGGTTCTTTAATACAGTTTTGTAACCTCCTGAATATGGTGAGTGTACTTGAAAGAACAGAAATCATTATTTCCCAGACATAAATGTTTCTCTTGCTGAGACTTGGAAAATTTTGAATAACTGGGGATTAATGGAATAGATGGGAAAGTCATAAACTCTTCCTTTACACACAGCTTAACTCATTGAACATGTTTATTTACTACCTGGAATGACTTTGTGGAAAGGACACAGTTTTATATGTTTAAATTAAAATGACCATTTACCATATGAGTTTGAAACACAGTATTTATAAATAACGTGATTTAGAAAGATATTTCCTCTGAAGAAAACATATACAAAGGTGCTTAAAGAAAAGGTGACTTGAAGTTCAGTTAGAAGTAACTTAAGTGAAAGCATGCCAGTAAATTCCTCTCTGGTTTAGGGAAGCTTGTACACCTCTGCTTTACACTCAAGTATACATGAAGTTTTTTCCTAAAATATGATATGTGAACCATCACATGCCTAAACCAGGGCCTGCTGTCCATGCCACACAATTTTTTTAATGGCCTTATACACATAAATGAACTAAATTTATTTTGCTTCTTTTAGGGACTGACACCATACATGAAAAGGAACTAACTTTCCAAAAAGTGTAAAGCTCTCAGATGAAACTCTCAACAGGGTAGCACTAAACTCAGTTCCAAATCATGCTGTACCATCAGAGGATATTTCATGATTTAAGAAGAGTTTTTCTTTTCCTTGACAAAACTTGTTCCATTTCCCTTTCCCATCCGGATGCTTGCCAAATGGTTCATGTTCTATTAGGCAATGCTACAGAAAAGATGTTATTACCTTATGAATTCTGTAGGGTCACTTGATTTTCTTAAATTTTTATACCTGCAAATATTACTCCCAATATTAGCTGTCCTGAGAGCCATGAAAAATTTTTTATATATTTTATGGGACAAGTAATCCTCAGTTAAAGAGAAGATTTTTTTTTTCTTAGACCAGCTTTGAAGGTTACTAAATAAACAGATTTTTGAGAAGTGAAAGCTGTACTTATCAAGACAGCATGTTCAGAATGAGACATTTTATGGAGCTGGTACCACATACACTGCCTTTGACTGTGCTCATCAGATGGCTTACCCCTTTGCTGCTGCATCAATACAGAGTAGCATTTGGGAGGCTTCTGGATCCATTTCTCCTCTGTCATTTCAAACTTGAATTGAATTTAGCTATGCATTGTTTTGAAAATAGCAATCAAGACTTCAAGTATGAGGACATCATAAAAGGAGGCTGTTAACATTTAGCAGAGAGCATTTAAGGTTTCTCAAGTGCCACTACAAATTCTTCTAGAAATTGATCTACCCAGTATGGTACCAGCACTATAAAACTAATCTATAAAAACAAAATTTAAGGCATGCTTGGGAAGAGTTGAGCAAGTCTGGTGATGGATAGATGACAGACAGACTGGTAGAGAGAGGTGTATACATGTGCATACGCATATGAGCACATGAATTCTGCTAGGTGTCCCGTTATGCATTTCATTGTAGCACTTTGTGCACATCTCTCACCCCTTCTCTTTCTGACAGGAGCTTTTGAAGAGATTAACTGCATAGAGACTACAAAAGCATCAATATTTCCTCTTAAAAAAAAAAATAACAAGCAAACCACCAAATTTCTAAGCTGCTCTTCTCTTGATAGTTTGCACTTTATAATTTTTATTGGGATTTAAATGCAAAGGGGACTGTAAGACTGCTCTGTGCAGGTCTATGATGGTAATAGAGAAGAGTACTGCTAAGAAAACAATCAACAATGCTTAAAACTGAAAATAAAAATAGCCCATAATTTTTTTATTTATTTTCATATTTTGGATCATGTCTTGTTTCTTCATATATGAAAATGTGCAACCAGTTGTGTTCCAACTACAAGATTCTCATTACTATTTGAGCAAGAAAAAAATCAAATAAAACCAAATTAAAAAAAAAAAAAGAGTGTTCTCTCTAGGAAGATTTCCTTTTAATCAAAAAAGGGCAATAGACAAAAGACATCTATATTGTCTTATCAGTTTCCAAATTTTTACAGGGGGTAGAGCAGGAAAACAATTATATCAGTCTTAACTAGTTTCTTCAAACAACTGAGGATAGGAGAGACAAAGTATGCATAAAAAATAACAAAGTCTGATCCAAACAATTGTCTGCATTTCTAAATATTACAAATGCTAGGGATGGTGCACATGTGGACCTTGTGTCATTTTCAAGTAAAGGGCTTAGTTGCACCCCTCTTTATTATGTGTTGCACATGTGAGACTTTCATAGAAGACATAAATTGATTTGGAGAGTTTGATTAATGTTGGGAGTTGATTCATTGGCTTTGCATATGTTTTCCTAAGTACCTGTGTCTTTTTATTTCACTCTATTTCTTCAAGCATCCTGTATCTACTTCTTTCTTAGAAAAGTTCTAACTTCTTCCTGCTTCTGTTTTTTTATTGATTTACCTACCAGATTTACCCAAGTCTCTACTTTTGTCTAGTAACTATGTCTGTACTGTACAAAGCATGACCTTAGGGTGGATGTGAGAGCTGGAGTGCTGCTCATTCCTGGCATGGTTTGTGCCCATATCACCTAGTCCTTTCTTTGCAAGACAGTGCCCCAGAGCTGTTTGTGGAGGATGCCTGGAGGGCAGTTCCCAGGGCATGGTATGAGAAGGATTGCACCAGTCCTGGCTTTCTGTAGTCCCACAGCAACACCAGTAGTGTCCCACCTGTCCTCATGCTGCCCTCTGGCACTTGGAAAACAAATCAAAAACATAGCATGGCTGGGTTAGAAGAGACACTAGAGATCATCTGGTTCCAACCCACCGGATGTGGACCAGAACTCCTTCCACTAGACAGTCCTCAGCTACATTTTTTGCTATAAAAATGTCACTCTGGATGATGGAACATCAGTGGTCTATCATACAGTTTGAAATGAAAAAACCCATCCCTACAACTGGCAGTGTAATGTAAAAGGAACAGCAGCCAGATAACAACCAGTAGATGGGTTTATGCAGTACGTCAGCTCATGCCATTTGTCTCTAAGGGCAGAGGACTCTCTGTGACCTTGTTTTATACAGCAGTGTAGGTATGGCCTCTTTGTGCTCAGTGAAATAAATCCTATTGTACTGTAACAGCCTAATTTGGATTAGCTGAATTCTGCTGCAGGGGAGGCTATTAGCTGAGTTTGGTTGGGGTCAGTCCCACTCCAGGTGCTCTGGTTCTCTTGCTATATGTTTTTGTGTGGGTTTTGTTTTGTATGGAGGTGGGATTCCTAAGGGCTTTTACACAGTCCTTTACAATAGCTATTTGGATTTCTCCTGTTGGGAGAACTGTGCTGTTTCAGAAGTGTTCCTTTGGAAGGTACATTATATACTGAGAGTCTGCTGGTAACTGCTGCATTTCTCTGCTTGTGCAGAAGAAAGTTTGCCCTTGCTTGAGAATGGGAAACTCAAAAAGCAAAATTCCAGTTGCACTGTCTCAGGTGTTGAATCTTATCTTATTGGAACAATTGTACAGATAAACCCCTATGGTGTGGTCCCAGGTTCAGCAAACAGCTTAGTTATTAAGGTGAAGCAGTGCTCCTGAGAGATATGCAAATGTCCACCTCATTTTTAACAAAAAAAGTTTGAACAGCTTTGCAGTCTGAAGACATACTAGATTATACTGGCTCACACAGGGATGATTAACAGTTGGATCTAGCACTTGAAATTACAAGGATCTTTTGAAAAATTATTTTAAAATATGAGGTTTATGTAGCAGATATAAGAAAAAATGCTAAAAATCTTTAGGGGTTTATACTATATATCTTTACATACATGTGTTATTTTTAACTATACTTTTCTTATTATACTTTACTTTTGTAAATTATGTATATTTTTAAGTATTTGACTTAGTAACTAAAATATCCTGTGTTTTTTTCATAGTCTGAATAAATACTGACAAATATACAGCATCATTATGAAATTTAAATTATGCGGCAATTTAAAAAATGGAAAGATTTCAATACTGAATCTGATGCAAAATGTAAAAGATTTTCTAATACTTGTGCTGTGTCAGTGGTGGTATATAAATCCAGACCAAAACTATTGTAGCAGGTAAAAGACAAGTTTTAAAACTTTTAACATAATGTTATTGTGTGCCTGATTACAGAAAACATAAGCTACACTTTAACAAATATTGATAAACCTCAATTCTTAAATAGCATTCTTTTGAGTGGTAAATCTTTCTTTAAAGTATTCTTGGCTAAAGGGAATTATGTGGCAAATTTCTAATGTCTAATGAAGTAAGACATCCTTCTAGCCTGGAGAATGACAGCATAATTTGCTAAAGAGCAACCAAATCTTCAGTTGTCTAAAGAGTGGATATAGATTGAACAGTAGTTTCCTAAAAAATGCATAAGGGAATTCAGCAGTTTTCATGTCTGGTTGGTTCTTTTAGACAAGTTGGTCTTTTACCATTAAAAAGAGGAGATTTTTTAATTGTCAAAGCTGCAGAATAACATCAGTCAAAATAAATTGTCTTCCTGCCATGCTCTGTTGCCAGAAGGCAGCTGAGGAGTTGCACAAGTTTTGCTTTCAACCTCTGCAACTGTTGTACATCAGGATTATATATCAGTAATGTACATTATCACTCCAGTGTAACAGAGCAACACAAATTTTGCAGCCATGACCTACCACCTTCTTCATTCTTGATGGATTTGCTTTAGTGACAGAGGCTTCTTTGTCTACAAAAATGTTGCTTTATTACAGTTGAGAGATAATTTAAAACTAGCAGACAATGTCAGATCATCATCTACCAAGAACAGAATACATTCTTCTCATCAATGCAGGGGATATTTTCATTCATTTATAATTTTTTTTTACCAATGAGCAGAGATTTCCTAAACTGTGGATCAAAACTAACCAGTTTTGGACGTGTGCTTTAAAAGAAAGGCAATCCTTCTGCAGCTGATTTTTCCCTGTATCTTTCCTTAGCACATTCCTCACTGTATGCATACTATTCTTTTCGTGCTAACATGATTTTTTCTTGGACTTTTTTTATTTATTTACTTTGGTTCCATAAGAAATGGGGCTTATGGAAGAGGGCTTTAAACTAAAGTACAGTTTCTTCTTCCCTGAGGAAGTATACTACTCCCTAATTTGTAAATTATTTATCAATGTGCTTAGCTGTGCACTGAGCAAACCATCCATTTTATTGATGCAGCTTTTAAGAATGTTTAAGAACAGCTACAATATATTTGCAGAAGGAGAACACAAGTTTCAGAACAATATCTTAATATTGTATGCCTTGGGATGTTGAAAAGGACACCTGAGTGGGGAAAGCAGTTAGCTTCTTCAAGGAGGCAGCCATGTTTTCTCCAGGTTTATTTTATCAAAGGAGAACACTCATGCAGGCAAGCTTAGAAGAAGCATTTGTAGAAGATCAGTCAATAGCACTAATTGGAATTTAAAAGAATGAACAGATGGTCTTTATGTGACTGGAAGGAGCAGGATAAAAATTAGCTCTTGTTTGCTAAGACAGCTCAGAGTCAAGAAAACACACCTGTTTATTTTTCTGATAACAAAAATATTGTTCATCACAATTTTTATTTACAATTATCTTTGCAGTTAAATTACTCTGCCGTGTTTTAGTCCCTTTTGTAATCAGAAAGATAATCAGCTTTAAACTACTTAATATTATTCATATAAGTGTTTTTCCCCATGGGTCCAATAACATTATTCATAACATCAGAATAGCAAGGTGATCTTTCCAGTTTCCTTAATCTTATTTACACCATATGGCAAACACAGTCTGACTAGAAAGACAACAAATGCTATATCTTCACAACTGGAAAACAGAGTTTTCCAAGCAATAGCAAATGAAATTCCAGTTTTCTCTAGAAGTATTGATGGTAGATCCTCATATTGCTTATCTTCCTAATGAAAATTCCCCAAAAACAAAATAATAGGCATTAAATAGCTTTCCCCACCTAAGCCAGTGCAAAAGTGGTGCTCGGACAAAAAGGTTCACCATGTATCACCCTCTGACTGCCCCTTCCTAAAAAGCATCTGCCATCAAGGGATTTGCTATGGCAAGGCCTCAAACCTGTCTTTGGAATTTGGTGGAAAGTAAGACCCAGTTCCAGGGATTTCTAAGCTCATTTTGAGTTTCATAAACCTGAAAAGTGTGGCTGCGGCGTGGCTTTATTTGGAAACACATTGCTTTGTATGTTCAAATGGACTTGTGTGCTAAAATGAGTGAAAACAACTTGACTATACAACAAATACCATAGTATTTAACTTCTGACTTTGAAACACAGTTTCAAGGAGGAAGATAAAATACCATAAATTTCTGTGTGCCTCACTGAACTCACCGAAGGTCTTCCTTTGTTGCTTTCACACTTTGGGAAATTTTGAGCAAATAAGAATTGTTACTGCAGAGTTTTTTGAAACTGCACTTTCTTACTGAAATTGTTCAGGATATGTACTACCTTACCCATGGCTCTTAAGAAATTTCTTCTAGTTCATATTTATTCTATAATTCAATCAGAATTTAATATTAATAAGTTACTAAGTGGTACCTCTTAAATAAGTGCAATTCAAAGTTTTCCTGAGCTCTGGGTTCTTTTGGCATTGGTTTGTAAGAGGAAAAATGCACATGCATTGTCCCTCTTTGACTAGGGAACTTCCTTGAATATGTCTGTAATCATACTTCTTAGTTAGCCTTTGCATACTTAACTTTGTTCATACTACTCAAGGCATTTTCAAATTTAATAAGGAGCAAGTAATAGTAAATACTATGTATCAATAATAAAAATTCATAAATAAATTGTATCTTTTCATGGGAGCTGTCTGCCATACTTGATAATAAAATAGTGTTCTAGTCATTAATGACTAGAACTATATGAAGATTACATCAGTCAGCCATTTAATTAACCAATTAGGCATTAGAGCATGTTTTTCCTTTAACTGATTTCCTACATTTCTTTTACCGGTGTCATGGTCTAATTCCAGCTGTCTAAGTTCTGAGGTCTGATTTACATTCCACAAAATGAAAAAAACTTGATTCTTAATACAAGTATTTTTTCTAAGACACTGCTTATTTTTAAAAATTTTATAAAAAAACAAGTACTTTCCAGCTCAGTAAGAAAACAGTTAAAGCTAATTTATAATTAGATCAGTGTCAGTTAACGTGGCAAAACTTCATGGTTCTTTGAATCATTCGTCCCATTTCAAGCAAACAGTTCAGAAATGAAGTCAGGAGCAAATCAAAAATACCTATCATGCCTTCAAGCCAGGAAATTCATTTGCTACATCATTTACTAAACTTCATTAAGTTACTTACGAGCATGGGTAGGAAGTTGTAGAAAAAAAAAGTACACAAAAAACCCCTAAAAAACTAAAAAAAAAAAAAAAGAAAACCAAAACAAAACCAAAAAACCCCCCAAAAAACTAGAATTGAACAAAAGTAATTAGAAGACACTTTAGCCCCGCACATGTCCCACAGAGCTTAGCAGTTGGAGAGCAGCTCTCACTGTGAATGAATCTCATTTAAGCTTCCTTATCTTGTTTTGGAAATTAGAGAGTGAAAAAATATACCTTGTTAATAGACATCAGACTGCATTTCACCCCACTGAAAATTTTCCTTATCATATGCTAAATCTTATTATCCATATGGTTGTCATTTAGGCCGTAGCTAACCCATTTATCGTTTATTGTTCTTTAATTTCATCCATACATAACAGAATTTCAGAAAACTTAATTCTTGTCATCTATCACTACAAGTAACGAGCATAAAATTAACTAAAGAGAACCATAGCTTTGCACAGATGGCCAAGTGCTGTCAGATAATGGTTCACATGTTGTCTTTCATCACCACCTCAATATATATTGCCTCTTAAGTAAAATATAAATACATATGTATAAATACATAAATACTGAAATGCTCTCATCTGGCTGGTATGAAACCTGATTGTGCTATCCAGATCAGCTTTTTTTTTTTTTTATCCACCATCTACAGTTCTACAGAGCACTTAAGTCAGGGATAAAATTAAGGATGACTCTATGGAATTACACGTAGGATAGAGGCAAAATGTATTGAAAATTGGAAGCTTGCCTTTGAAAGTGTTTGGATCTTAATGTTAAAAATGCCTTAAGTGTTTTATTGAATCAGAACTGCTAAGGAGAAGTTCAGAGAGCAAAGAAGTGATTACCTCCTTCTTCTAAATTTGATACTGTACCATTTGGCTCTACACAACAATCGTGATGGCTTGCAGGAATTCTTGACAGATAGATAACCCATTCAGTCAATTAAGTAATTATCATCTCATCACTCTTTGTTTCACTTATAGCTCATTTCAAAAATAAGTTTATATTTTCAGTCTCTTTAAATGCTTTTAGCAGTGCTAAAAAGATGTTCTTCAGCAATTGCCCATGGGATTAATATATTCTTTATGTATTATTGCCATGGTAACTTGAGATAACAGGAACAGGGATTTATGCTATGTTACATCCATCTTAATTTAGTTTAGGACATATTGGTTTTAGTTGTTTTGTTTCCTAGGGTCAGTTTTCATGTAACAAAATATTAAACAGCCTGTTAAATTAAGATTGAAAAGGCAAATGTCCTTTAATAGAATACTGTACTGAAGTCCTTTTTCACAGTACATTTGCTTTGATGTTAGAGTAAAATAAAAGGAATCTTTTTATTATTTTTCCTATTTTTAGCAAAAACTGATATCTCTTTTAAGTGTTCTGTGATGATTTTAAATTTATACTGAATATCTTAGAAACTTGCTTCTTGACATTTTTTCCTGTGCTTTCATAGTTAATGAAAGTACTAGTTATGGACATAAGTGAATCCAAACAGCTGATTGGATTGATAGATTTTCAGGAGACATCTTCAGGAGCATCTTTGTTTGCTTCTTTTGAAATTACAGTGTTGAAGCAGTTTTCTCTTTCTTATCTGGCTACATTTTTGTTCCCAATTCTACATAGAATTACTTTTTTTTTTTTTTATGCATGTTTGTGTATCTAAATGAGACTCCTTATTCAACTACTGTTGTTATATAGTATTTTTGCACAGGTAATGTAATATTCTCAGGCTTTTTATTGGTTGCTTCATATTTATATCCTTTGGTCAAATATGTATTCACTTCTAAGTAGATTCCACATGAAGTACTGAGAAAATTAATAAGCCTTAATAAATGAAGCTAAAAGAAATTAAACCAGCAAGTACTACTGTTGGAGATAGTGGCATGGTAGCAAGAGACATTAATTAAAAGATTAGGTTTCATTTTGCTGTTTGCATGTGTTGCCTTGTAAACATTAAGAAATACAATGTGAGACACCATACAACTTCATCATGAAGCTGTCAGGTGAAAAAGCACACTTTGCCGATCCAGGAGTATACTGGATGGAAGGCATTTTTACAAAATATCAATAGAATATATACTTCAGGGAACAGTTGTGCTGTGTAGAGACAGAATTACATTATAGTCGTCTCCATTAAGTTGTCAGCAGTCACAGATTGATTCCATGAAGTCATTTCCTGTTTGCAAAGGGGGAATAGCAATCAGCTGCATGATGGAAACAACTGAATTTAGTTATACATAAAGTTAACTTATCAGCAGTTTAATGCCAATCGCCATATCTCAAGTACAACTTTAGAATATTTGCATATTTATTTCACAGTGGGGCCAGTTTTCACTGGAAAGCCCTGTCGGGTATAAAATAAAAAACACTTCATTTTGAAATTCTAAGCGATTTAGAATTTAGGCTGGAATTTTTCAAGAAGGGTGAGTTAAAATTGAAACAATGTTTTAACAAACTGTTTCAAACCGGAACATTTCCATTTCACTTCTCTTACTGTTCTTATTTCTGTAAGGGGAATACACTTGAAATTCCTAATTTGTTAATTTTTTTTTCCATCTTTGAAATGTTCCTATATGTTTCTTACTCACTGCTGTTGTAGAATGCATTGATTTTCACACACAGTTTCAAGCCTGGGAAAAATAAATGTGGTTTTGGTTGAAGCAGGGAAACACGAAGATAGCACTTTGTAGGAAGTGTTTTCTGTAGCAAGTAATACCTTCATCCATAAAGATACTTCTGGCTTTCCTCATATCCCTTCTCTTACTACTTACATCCTCTTCTCAATTCTTGGTTTCACTGTTTCCTCAGCTTGGTGCCTAAAAGGGGCCAATGGAAAGGCTTGAGTATATTTTTTCTCATTATATGCTCATTATTGTGTGTTTCCTTCTCATGTTGTATTTGGGGTTAAATGAGGGGCAGAAGAACACAGCTGAAATACAGGCTCACTTTCCTATGGAAAAATGATTTCTCATGAGTATCATTCAAAGCAGGCAAAGTTGGGAGATGAACTTCAATGATCCTTAAGGGTCCCTTCCCACTCAGGATATTCCAGGGCATTGAAAGCACAGTAATTACCTGTCCATGATTGTGGTTTTGGAAAAGTAGAGAAAAGAATTAGGATAATCACGATAATTATCAGTGGAGGCACCACATTCACATATTGCATGTCTCACAGGACCCACAAGATTTGTATATCATGGTAAAGCAAAAATACTAGTACCAAACAGTGGAACAGAATATCAGAGATTTTTATTTTCTTTCAGAGTCATTGCAAATAGGTCTACTGCTTATGCAGAAAAAAATATCTTCATTAAGCAAAAGAAAACTTAAACATGGTACTGAAATGAACAGAAACATAAAATTTGGTCCCTTTACTTATAATATTTGATTTAGCTATTTCTTGTAAATTCGTGTTCTCTTGTTCATTTACAAGCAGACCAAGAATCTATGTTAACCTTCCTCAGTTTTGTGAAATGTAATTTTTGTTTGTCCTAAGATTTTTATAAAATCATAGATGATAATTATTAACTTTTAACCAAGGTGGCATTAAAACAACATGTGGGATTACATTTCCTTTGAAGCGCATGCAAACTGACTACAGACATCTTCCAAAGATCACAGGCTTGAAGTCATTTGATTTGACATAATCTATGCCTTTCAAAATGACTGCCTAACTCTTTTCTTTGAAAAAGCCATTATGCCAGAGAAGGCATCTGATGTCTTTTATCATAGAATCATAGGAGTAATTAGGTTGGAATAAATCCTTAAGATCATTAAGTTCAAAAATCCAGCATTTAGGATGTGTGACAAAAAGTGGCAGACCTGGATACTCTTACCTGCATATTCTATGAGAATTTAATTTCATATTTCCCAGGTCTGGAGTAAATTCTTCTTGAAGCTGAGTCTTATCAGAAATGTAAGTCATATGGGGCCATGAAGTCAGGTCTCTGGAAGCCTGACTTGGTAGCACTGTATGCAGATAGCAAGATTGCCCTTCAGTTCCTGAACCCTCAGAGCAAAGAGTAATGGATGTCTGCAGTGCAGATCGTAATACAGCATGGCATTTCTCCTTGGGACCTTCTCAGTCTCATAGCTTATCCTTTTTGGTGCAAGGATTGCAAATTTATTGATTATTGTACCATGTAAAGAGACAAAACCAACTTGCTGCTGCCTGCTGGAGAGCATTACACAGAGACCTCCAAAGTCACCCCCACCTACCCACAGCAACCCCGAACTTCAGCTGGAAGTTGAAGTTGAAGAATACCTGAGGAACTCTACATTGTGCCATTCTCAGATAGACTAAATCACCTGAGAATTTAGAAGTAAAGAATCTAAGCATCTACTAAATGTACCAAAAAAAAATCCAAACTTCAGAACCCTGTGATTTGACTGAATGTGGGCAGATCTATGCTAACAGTAACAGAAATTCCTCACTGGTATAGAGACTATGCAGATTCCACATCACATCCTTGCACTAGGCTGGAAGTGGGATCTGTGTTTCCAGTTTCAACTTTTCCTCTAACTTGTAAAATTATCTCTGCTCTCTTAATATTTTGTCTTCCATATCATCTTTTGGAGCCATCCCTACCTGCAGTGCCAACTCTCATTAAGAGATATTTAATATCATTTGCAAAAGTAAAACTGGGCCATTAATCCTTCCTAACAGTGTGACTTCATTTGTATATTGAGGTGCTGCTGCTGCTGCCAGTACCAGTGCTTTCCTCCTGAAGGTGACAAAATGCCTTCAAGATGCTAATGAAGTACAAGTCCCAACACCCCTGCATGACAATGAGATAACTTAATTCTGCAGTATTGATGGAAGGATTTCAGGTGCAGAGAGGCCTGATGATTGTCTCCAAAGGGCATAATATTTTGAGATGTAATAACTTATAGGGCAAGATTTGAATGAAGGCTTCTATGTAGCACAGTTTATTCCTATCATAAAAAGATACTACTGTGGCACATATTAGATGTGAGAATGTTTGTTTTCTGCTTTTCCAATAATCTCCTGCAAATTCAAATGTATATCAATATGCTTTGAATTGCCAAAAAATTAAGCCTATTTCTATAATTTTTCTTCGGTCTGACTTAAACAAGATTACATAAATCTTGGTGGCATCTCCATCTGTGGAGATTTTCAAAACCTGGATAAAGACTGGATAAACCCAGAGCCTGACCTCATGGATGACCTTACTTTGAGTGGGAAATTGGACTAGAGACCTCCTGAATCTCCCTACATACCAATGTCTTTGTGCTGCTTGCTACTAGAAGTTGCCTGCATATGACAATTACATACATGTATTATTAGCATAATATTTTGTGTAGGAAATGAATATTTAAAACAGGGTTAATGGAGAATGCATTCTATTTATTGTTATATAACCATACTAATAGAACTTCTTTGCCTTATTGTAGAACCTCTCCTGCATTAAATAAGCATATGATTTAATTATAACTAAAATGTTTCCTAATGAAAACAGAAAATTGTTATGAAAACTGAAACTAGAAGATGGCTCAGAAACTATTCTGGGTACCTGTAGTGCATACTTTCAAGTTGATTTAAAAAAGATTAGGAAATGAAAATCAAATTATAATTAATGGATTGCTTCCATGATAGTTGTAAAATATGTTTTATCTGTGAAGTCTCAAGAAGTTATGCATAACAGTTTTAAAATGAGTGTAGATGGTTTTACATTGGGTATAAATTTATCATTAGCTTGCATCATCCAAACCCTAGAAGCCTAGAGACTGCAGCTTAAATACCATATCCTTTCTGCAGATTAATGCATTAATTGGCACACAGTGTACATAAGCTTATTTATTTAATGAAGTCTGTGATGTCTCTGTGGATGAATGCACTCATTAAAATATTGCACAACACGCTTAATACTTTTTCTTCCTTTAATTCATAGAACTTTTTGTGTTAATTCCTGATTATTTTCTGAACTCTTCAAGCTTAAGACAGAGCTAATCCATAATAAGGGAAATCCAGGGAACCTCTGGAGTCAAGGCTGTGCTCTCTGTTTCTCAGCCTGACTTGCTCTGTGTCAATAGGGAACTGAGAAGAAACTATCGTGACACTCTGTGAAGTTTCAGCAGATGAGGATGCTGCCCTTTGTATTTAAAAGATTATTTCACCTCCTGCCTATATAAGAAAGCTAGCTTAAAAGACGGCTGTCTGAGGGTGAATAACCAGATCCAGGCTCTTTTTCAAGGTCTTTTCACAGACAGGAAGACAAAGAAAAAGACCTAGTGTCCCCATTTGAATGTGCAGTTCACAGTGCAAAACTGCAGCCTGTCAATCTAGTAAGAAAATTCTGCCAGTGAAAGTTGCTACAGAAATCAGTACAAAGAGTCTGCCAGTACAGTAGCTTGCTCCAGAAAGTAAAATAAAGGAGAAGTTAAAGGAACAAAAATGTTGCACCAGGACAAATGTGTTGCCGGTTGCTGTAGCATGTTACTTGCAAAACTTTATCCAGAGTTCAAACTCATTTAGGGGTGAATACTTGTAGGTAATATCAGCATCTGTTTGTTCTTCAGTGAAGGACTGTAAAGCACAGAATCTAAAAAAGATACCATGGAAAAAAATAGGCTGACTCTGATATATCTCAACTTTATCATCCATCCTCAGTTGTCCAAGTGAAAGCAGAGAGCAGTATCTGATTTTGTTTATACCAAAGAGAGTATATTTAGAAGAGCTAAAAGAGAAAAAGAGAATGCAGCACGATTGCCTCCTTTGATTTTACTTCCATGAAATATTTATAACTTGCATTCACTTTGTGATTTCCACTCATGTTGAAAGTGTACAACTTAATACTGATGTGAAAAGCATAGATGTTAGTGTTTGTCATCTTGTGAATGGACACAGTCACTATCTGAAATCTGACCTGCTGTCTGTTTTCTGCTTACTTAAGTGGAACTGTTGTGGGACAACCTTCCACACAGAGAAATTATTGAAATACTCTATTTTTTAGCATGTCTTGTGTATATTTGATATTTCAATAATACTGAAAGGATTGTAAATACAGTGGATAAGCACAGTCCAGATCATGGCCATACAGCTGTGGCCAGCTGGAAGCTTCCTTTTCCTAAAGGGAGAAGTTTGGATGCTGTAGCTCCCCCAGACAGAGTGTGCCACTCTCAGGCAATATACTGAGTGCCCAGCTTGGGTGCCCTATCCTGTTCATTAGATATTCTATGAGTACATCAGGACAATATGGATATTAGTCTGCAAAGAACACGTGCCTGCTTAACACTTAACAGACTTTCAGGGTCATCTCCCATTAACTTAAAACCCTGGTGGCAGCTAGCAAGAAACCTGTGTTGGGGCATTGACCTTGAAGAGGTTGGCTTCACAGCAAGATTTAACAATTTTTTTTTCCTCAATGAAGAGCAAGATAACAGGAGGTGAATACAATTAATGACAAAATTAATCTTCAGCACAGATTGTCTTTAATGTTTCTTCTGGCAGAGCTGCGCCAGCCCAAACAAGGTTTTTTCCACCTCTAGTTTTCCTCATTTTCCATGCACAGCCCTGGCAACTGTGTCCTTCTGCCTTCCCCAGTTTCTCTCTTTTGCCTTCCCCTGCACGTGGAGAGGAGGCACAGGGACTTTCACTGGAAGCCCTCTGGATTTGGAATATGCAGCCTGAGCAGCCTCCTAACTCCTGGTTGCTTGGTAGCTCTTCAGACAGGAGGCCAAGAAAGAGGAACAGGCAACAGAAACCAATGGTCTCCATGCTCCCTTCAGGCAAGGTATTTGGTCTCCACCTCAGACCTGGGGATTAGAGGGTTTTGTTGGGAGAGGGACGACTTGAAAAAGTCTCTTCATGGATCTGATGTGAAGGCTGTGCAACCACACATAAGGATCCTGTGGTGGTGCATGAATCTCTCTTATTTTTTTTCTTTAGCAGCCGGCGCTTGCAGTACAGATCAATAAATTTCAATTAGCTACAGGGGCTTAAAATAACCAAGCTTAAAATCTGTAGAGCAGCTTTTAGCACTTCCCTTTGTCATTTTTTATCTTAAAAAAAAAACTTTTTGTCTTAAAAAGTGAAAGTGAGATGGAAAGTATTAACATAATGCAGTTAGATGAAAAAAAATTCCATTTGGTTTCTTTCAGTCTTTTTTACTAGTATGATTTTGGTTTAACAAGACACCACTGAGTTCCTGTAGAAAACCAGCATGCAACAAGCAAATTGTTCTTTGCCACCAGCTGGGCTTGGTGGGTGCATTTCTGTTTTCTGATGGGATTAAACTGGAGATCAGACTACACATGGGCTAAGGTGAGGCTTTCTGCACAATGCTGTTGGATGTTTTGCTATATCAAATATAGCAGTTATGAAAGGCATAGCAGTGACATTGCATATGTGTTTCTGTGAGAGGGGATTATTAGAGGAATAGGAGAAATAATCAAAATTCAGCATTTACTGAGATGGTGGGTGATGTAAACTCAGATCTTTTATTTCTTGGCTACTGGGATCTTGCATTTATATCCTGGTCGTACATCTGACTTTGTGGAAATTCTTATGAAAAATTTTAGAATTTATCTTTTGACAATCACCAACTTTGTAGCTGAGCATCCTGCTCTTCATAAGGTTTCCATGGTCTCATGTTTCTGGCCATCTAGAGACTTTCAAAGGAAATAGGTTTCAGCACAGTGGAGAACTGGTGAGGTGGGGGTTGTGTTTTTTGTTTTTTTTCCAGAATGGAAAACTTTTCCTTCTCAGGATTTATCTTCAGTGGGATTTTCTCATTGCTGGATATTCCCCTTGAGTTAGAAAGGCAGAAACTTAAATAACCTATAGTAACAACACTGTACTACTTAATGTTTGTTTCTATTCTTTCCACTTGAAAGTATTTCAAAGTTCATGTAAGTTTACCATATGTCTAAGTAAACTTTGGCATATAAAACAGTGGATCAGATCCTAATCCTTCTGAGTTCTTATCGTGATCCTGTAAAGTTAAAATGATCCTTTGTTCTTAATGGGGGCTTTTTGAAAACATAGAACACAGGCAATAATTTGTTGACATGGAAGGAGTACATTATATTGAGGAAATATCCATATTAGGTGGCAAAACTGACATCAACAAGTCACATATCCATTCCAATCTCAGGTGGTGGAGGGAATAATTGTGACTTGGTGTCCTTTCCTATCCTTACTCAAAACCCATTCCTCACATATTTTCAATGGCTGTGTCGATTGATATTTACTGTTGTTGCACAGTTTCCAAAACACTGGTCTCAGTACACTGCTTTTCATTTTTAATAACTACAGCTAACTGAATCATCAATCATCAATCAATAATGTTCCCTTATCTTTGTTAAAAACATGCACATTGATGTGTTATTTGTAGTATGGCAAATATGCTGTTTCTGAGATGCTTTGATTTGCCATGCTGGATGAAGCACCAGTTGTTTAGGAAACAGTCTCTGCCTCCTATTGCAAAAAAGCCAGTTACACAAAGAACTGCCTGCAGTGTGTGGATAGAGGGTCAGTGATCAAGCTAAACTATACTTCAAATTTATGTCTCAGAAACTTTACTATTAATAATTTTTACTGTCAGCTTTTAATATCAAAGAAGAAAGTACAGCACAGTGTTTTAACACACTCCAGAACACTTTATTAAATAGCATGGCAGTATGCTGCTGTAAATTGAGGTCAGGAGGAAGGGTAGCAGTACTTTACAGGCTTAGGAACACAGTATTTTGGTATACTGCTGGGATAAGAGTCTCTTTTCCAAGAGTGTTTGCAGCTGGTAGTGTGCTGTGGCTTAACCCCAGCCTGCAACTAAGCCCCTGAGAGCCTCTCACTCACTCCCTCACCAGTGGGATGGGGGAGACAATCAGAGGGGTCAAAGTGATAAAACTCATGGGGTGAGATAAAGACAGTTTAATAGGTAAAGGAAAAGCTGTGCACAAGCAAAGAAAAACAACAAATTCTTTCACCACTTCGCCTGGACAGGCAGGTGATTGGCCAGGTCTAGGAAAGCAGAGTTCCATCACAGCTCATGGTGAATTGGGAAGGCAAACTCCATCACTCCAAACATCCCCCATTCCTTATTCTTTCCCCAGCTTTATATGCTGAACATGACATGCTGTCATATGGTGTGGGACATCCCTTTGGTCATTTGGGGTCAGCTGTCCCAGCTGTGCCACCTCCCAAATCCTTATGCACCCTCAAGCCTCCTCATGGGTGGGGTGAGGAGAGAAAAGGCCTTGACTTTGTGCAAACTTTGCTCAGTAATAACTAAAGCATCCCCTCATTACCAACAGTTTCCAGCACAAATCCAAAACACAGCCCCATACAAGCAACTGCGCAGACAATACACCCTGTCCCAGTCAAAACCAGTTCACACTGCAATCAACTACTCCAGCTCATTATGACAACGATAATAAGAATAATAAAAAAACCCAAACAAGTAATTATCAGAGATATAGGTAAAAACAATGATTTTGTTTATCTCAATCAATAAAGGCAGCCAAAAGGGATCCCTGGGACACCTGAGGGAAGAAACACTAATGCTAATTGGCATGATTTAAAAAGATGACTCTGTTATTGCCAACAGTCTAATTAAGTCATTATCTCCCCAATGTTGAGGCAATCACACCAGTTATAATTTTAATAGATGGTTAACAAGGTATGCCTCAGTATACAGATGTATATACAAGAAGATAGGCTAGAAGAAAGTGAAAACAGCTTTCTAATAAATACATTCCATCTACATTTCTATCTTTTTATGAAACACCACTCCTTAATGTTATTTGTCTGGTGAATGAGCTTCATTATATTTTACGCAAATACGCAGTAGCAATTTGTCATGAGGCCGCAGAAAACCAGCAAGAGAAAATAAAACTCTACTTATCCTTAATTTCCCCATTTCTCAAATTAAAATCTTTATATTTTTTGAGAAAACAAGTAGTTGTTAAAGGGAAGTAGTTTTGTGATATTTTCCTCCTGTACTGTATGTTTGCTTTTCAGCTAATGCCACTATATTAAAGATCTCTTTCTGGTGTTACCCCAGAAATTTTCAAGGCTGTAAGAATTAAAAAGCAGATGTATTTATTCAAATAATTGCTGCAATGCTTTCCTCACATCTGTTCTGAGTACACTTTCCACTTTGAAAATATCCTATCAATAGCATGCATTTTCACTAAGCTATTTAAATGTCCTGTCATCTGTTACCCTTGCTCTCACCAGCCTTTCTGCTAAGTCATATGTGCTTCAAATGAAGAGTGAAGGAATGGAAAAAAGACTGTATATAAAAAATATTTGCTAAAACTCAAAATACCCATTACCATAAGGGCAGGCTTCAAGAGAGGAGAGAGCCTTTAGCTTTGGTAAGTCTTTGGAGTGCACTCTGCTCATACAACACAGTGATGCTTGAAAGTAGCAGCAACTTTATTCCCATTAAAGAAGAGAGTTCTGACCTTGAAACAGGATTTTCTTCTTTTTTTCAAGGGTTGCTCTTGTCCTGTGTGGCCCTTCTGCTGCATAGTTTGCTTGACATTTGTCAAGAAGGGGAGAAATACAGCCCCAATACTCTGCCACCCCAAAAAGAGAGCACTTCATCGCAGTTTGTTTGTTTCTTTCCCAAAAATGTTGATGCTTTGAAATCAAGACTCTCTCCTTGTGTCACTCAAGGAACAAATATCTGAATGACAAGGGGAGTAGCCAAAAGCTCCTATGACAAAGTGTTCTTTCTCCCTGTAGAGATCAGAGGTTCAGTCTTTATTTTGACTCAAGCAAGGTACAAACCAAAATTTATACTAATCTGTTTCCAGATTTTTAGATGTAAAATTCTGAGAGGTCAATTTCAAAAATTCTAAGTGGTCTTATTAAACTAGAGGGAAAAAAAAATGTCGCCCTCAAAAAGACTGAAGTTTGAAATTACATGTTTAATTCTAATACCCAGTTATTCTTGTTTACACTTTATTTTGAACAGAACATTAAAATACTAAAGATGAGCTTTTGAAAGACATCTCTTGCTTGCTCAACTGTTAGCTGCCAAGAGATCTAGCGAATTTGATAGAATTAATTCACTTCCATGACATTATTACAATTTATCTCTGAATGGGATAAATGGGCTTTAGAAAATGACACTGCCAGGATTGGATTAGGACAATTAACTTGCATAAGGAGTCAAATCACTGACCTCTACTTTGCTTCACCTCTCCTGATTGCCACAATCCTGATTGCCACTGGTAGAAAGATGGAAGTGATAGCCTTTACAGAGTAGAGCAGATGAGTGCTCTTGTACGGAGAACAGCTTTTGAGGAGTTGGATTTCATGTGGGTCACTCCAGTCACAATTTACTGCTGTCTACTGCTACAGCAATTTGCATAGGGGAGATTTTTATGCAGCTTGTTAAAACAAGTGTAAGGGAATCACTGTCAGACAGGAGACTACACAATGGGAATGTTAACAAGCCAGCAATCTGTCATTTGCTCTCTTATAAATTTTCCAGTAATCTTAAAGCATAAACTAGTCATAACCTACTATGCAGAGAATAAACAAGTACCATACTATCCTTTATTCCACACAAATGCCTCCAGCTCTGGAAGAGCCTGTGCAGTGGTTCTCCATGTCACTGAAAAATTTGCCAGTGGGCTTTGCTGGCGCCTTCAACAGGAGAAGGAGAAGTAGTAAGGACAGGAGGACAGTTCTGTGATTGCAAGCACTGTCATAAGTGAGGGTTGAATTTCCATGAGGCTCCCAGCTCTAGAAGTGTAAAAAGATGTGGATGAAATAATAGTCATTTTAGCAGGAGTTTTAAAAAAAATCCTTATATCCTAGATGATTATTTTGAAGGACAAAATTTATACAAAATTGTGCTTCAGAAAACAGTTTTTCTGGACTCCTATTAAACAATAAAAATACATATTGCCTGTTTTTGATAAGGGGACATACTTTAGCCACTACCTAAAAGACATTAGCATAATACCTTCAAAATATGTGAAGGGTTGTATAGGCATGCAATAATTATGCTGCCTTGGAAACTTAGAAATCTGCCTGGCTGCCAACAAATAAGGGTCAGAACAACACACTGTGCTCAAGGATATGTATTTTTATATACACATTTGCATTTTAAAGTTACAAAAATTTTCATACACTTCAAAGATCCATAATACACACTTAAAATTGTACTTTTTAGAGTATATAAGGTAATGCAATTTAATTGCTACAGCTAAAATACAGGCTTCTTTCTGAAAGAAATCTAGTTATGACAATGACCTACTCCTTAATTTCTTTTTTCTCAGCTGTTGACATCAGGTTGCACCAGGGAAGGTTTAGACTGGATGTTAGGAAAAAAATCTTCAAGGGTTGTCAAGCTGGAACAGACTGCCAGGGAGCTGGTTGAGTCACCATTTCTGGAGGTGTTTAAAGATGTGTGGATGTGGCACTTGCAGACATGGTTTAGTGGTGGACATCTCAGTCCCTGGTTAACAGTCGGACTAAATGATCCTAAAGGTCTTTTCCAACCCAAATGATTTTACTAATATTTCAGTTGTCACCATTTGTACAGTGCCTCTAACAGTCAGGGCTCCTACTCTGGAGATGTGTAAGCACCAGGAGAATTTATATAGTTTTCATGGTAATTAGAGAAGGTGTGCTTAAGAAAGCACAATGCAACTGTTGCACAACACTTGACCACTGCCAGAGGTAAAACAGTAACAAACAAATGGGGCAACAGCCTTGTTTTAATGTACTACATTATGAGATGGGGAAGATAAGCCTGAGCACAAGTAGATAAACAATCCAATACTCCACTGGGATGTTGTGCATCAGAGACAGAATGCAGAGCAGATCCTTCGAGATAAGAGTCGTCTCATCATATTTCTTGAGTCTCAGCAGAAAATGAAGAGCAGTACATTTAAGCATGCAGATAGATAAGCTGAATTTAGAAACTGTGTTAAATGTCAGCAAGAAATGGATAAGGTAGAAATATGAAAGTAGGGAGAACATGATTTTCTGATGTTCTCCATGCACTAAGGTAAAAGAAAATCTTACCCTATGGCTATGTTCACCTGAGAAATGTATTTATTATGATCAAATGCAGTCTTCCATATATGTGAAAACCTGCAAATATTCACAGCCCAACTGCACCATTTTGGTGTATGGTAGATGAAACCATATATTTAGTAATAAAAATTTTTAAACATTTTATTTATACAATTAATTACATCACCATTTATGAGATGCATTTGGGAAAAAAAAAACCTACCAGTTATACTTTGAATTTTCAGCCTTTGAATTTTTAGCTTTATTTGTGGTAATCCAATACAACTGCAGAATACTTAAATGGTTTCATGATGCAGGGAAAAATGAAATAAGAAAATAATGACACTTCTTCACATTTTCCATGTCATTTCCTCCAAAGAAATTTGAGACCATCAGCTGTTAAAGTGACCTGTATATGATAGAATCATTGAATGGTTTGGATTAGAAGGAACCTTAAGGATCTTTTTAGATCATCCTATCCATAGGACCTGATACTAATTTCCAGTAAGACACTGCAGATTATTCTCACATAAAAGGTTAAACATGCGCAAAGTGTTTGCAGGAAAAAGGTATTAAAATGTGCACTTCATGTGTCCTGGTAGCAAATCTTGAAGAAAAATGAGACAGAAAAATTCCATTCTTTAGACCTTGCTGCTTATCTGGCAACTTTTAGCTGTCAGCTCATACAGCCAGTCTGGAGAAACACCATCAAACAAAAGGAGAGAAATCAGCATTATAATTATTTGGAGTATTTCTTATCAAAAGTTATAAAATTACAAAGAAACAATCAGGACCAATGTCTCACTGCTAATACATGAGTCTGCTCTTCATGGTTGAATGCACTTTACTCTCAATGATACCAGAAAAAGGATACTGAATTACTTGCCTTTTGCCATAGGTTTGGAGAACAGTTGCTGTGCATCAGCTAACACACTGTTCACATTCTTGCATACTAAAGCCTGCAGATAGTGTTTTCAACCCTCTGCCCAACAGAAGTGATCACACAGTCCATTCTCACATGTAACTAGCAGTTTCCTCGTCTTAATTTCCCTCTAAAAATTTTTAGAATCCTTAAATCCACTAAGCAAAATACTTTAATTTTTTTATTTCAAAAATAAGTAAATTAATTCAAAAGCATGTGTAGAAACATGAGCTGCAAAATCTCAGTGCAGATGGCCTCTGATTCTAGTAGGTATGATAGGATTTTATGTAAGTATAAATATTTTCACTGGTTTTGTTATAATCAGATCACAAATGGAAGATGGATCCTACCTCCTACATTTCTGCCTTTGGAGTTCTCATCTGAAGAATGCCACAACAAGAAAACACAATCACGTATGAAATGTTTGATTTCTTAATTGCTGTGAAGGACCCATTTCTCTTGGTACATTGTACAGAAAGCATTCCAGCCTTCAAGTGTTTTCCAAATATCTCAGTGTCCTAGTTTTATTGCTTTGTTTGGTCTGGTTTGGCTTTGAAACCAGTCTTATGAAATATTCCTTTTTCCAAATTAAGCTATGACTTTCTCTTTCCACATCTACTTGACAAATGAAGTTGAGAACACTGGTTGATTTGTCTAATGAAATATCTAGGTAACACTGTGCTAATCTTTCAAAACACATCTTGTAAATCTGCATTGCCTGATGAGGTTTGCTTTTTCTTTGGGTGCACTACCTGAGCCACCACAAATACAGGGGCATAACTTGACTGCAGGCACAAAGCAGTCTGTTTAAGGCTGTAGGCTCTTAACATAAAAAGACTAAACCCAGTGCAGCTGGTGGGGATTTTCCTACGGCATTTACAGCCCTCATCATGCTAATATATTGCAAAACACTTAACAGCTTTATAGGCAGCATACTTGTTAGACACAGAGCAGAAGTCCCCAGTATATGAGAGGATGCCATATAGTTTGTGATAGCAGGAATGGGCTCAGCATCACACCACATTTCACACAGCTGTGCCCACACAACTGAGCAGCTACACCCACTTCCGATTCAAACACCAAGACCGAAGTCTCTTGTGATAGGCTGCCATCAGAGAAACCACCTTTCCCTTTTCATTAAACATGAAAAAGGAAAAAAAATCTCAGCTCTTACAATTCTAGTGTCCTACAGATTTTCTAGAATAAAAAAAAATCCTTTCTACTCCACATTTTTTAGGTAGTAATGCTGATAGTCATTACTGTAAAAGGTTAGCTGAGAAGGACAGCAGCATTCACTACTCCAGTTCTGTCTAGTTTCCTAGAAGACTAAATAAATCAAACAGATGCAGAAGTGAGAGAAACAGAGCAGAAAATACAGCATCAGTGGTGAGGGCTGAATTGTGCATCATTGCTTTTGAAAGAAAGACAGGTATTACACACAATCTAGTCAGCTAGTCTGACACTTGACAAACTTGTGTTAGTGTCAAACTCTTTGAGATATTATCATTAGCTGCCTTTCTAGTGATAAGCTTATTGCAACTGAATAAAAATAGAACATTTTGAGAGGCTAAGGCTGGCAGACTCACAATGAAATGGATTAGAACTCATAATCTGCTATACACGTCTGTTTTGACATTGCTTGTTAACAAAGTGTGACCACTCAGCATGTAGCTGTGGTAGCTGAAAAAGAGATATTTCAGCCATTAGCAAGAAACAAAACCCACAATGCTGAGTGTTTCTAGCCCCCAAGTCTATGAAGACAATCCCTACTCTTTTATCATTGTTTATCACATCAATAAGTGACTGAGTTGGTGAACGCAGTTGTACAGGGCTCCGGTCAACTCTTTCTCCCTTCTTGTTTTACTTGCACATAATTTTACACGTGTTTTCCACTGCAGTGTTTTTCATACTGATGGAATACATATTCAGGATTGCTGGTGTGGCTCTGCAACTGGAAAAGTTTGAAGATGAGAAATATGAAGTAGATATGAAAAGGATACAGGAAAGCAAGTGAAGTTAGTAATCTAAGTGTCACATTTCAAACAAAGTGGGAGATCTGACTGAGGCAGGAAAAGAGAAGCAATCCTCTATGTGCTTTTTTGATTTTGATTTGATCAGGTAATTTCTAAGCGTGAGGGTGAGGAAGAGTAGTGTTAGGTTGGGTAGGAGAGTAGAGAGGAGGAGAAACTTCAGCAGGTGGCAGGATCTCTGGGTAATTCTCATTCCTTTACTGTCAGATTATAAAACCTGATGACTGGTGCACTCCCTCCTCCTTTGTTCACTTGTTAGATCCTATATTTTATATCATTTAAAGTAACTATATTTAAATTTTATATAAATTTAAAGTTACTCTTTGGTGATAGATGTTAAAAATTTAGCTTGGGTTTCATATTGTAATTGCTAACTGACTTTATAAATTACTTCATGCAAGCAGATGAGTTGGGGATTTTTGTTAGCTTGGACAACTAAAAAAATAATTTTTCAAAAATATGGTCTCCTTTAGTTCTCTGCTGTGAATTTCTCTACAGCTTCATTTGAATAAAGTTAGAGCAGACACCATTTCCTCTGTAGTCTCTCTGAAAGACTGGGAAATAATCCAACCACATGCAAGATAAAACTACTTAACAAAAAATAAGCCCAAATTTAGCATTATAATTAGGTCAATGTAAAATTGACACAAACCCGGCATAATGACAGCCCCTAGGTATTGGATTCAAGACAGAAGAGTGTTCCAATAGAAGAATGCTTGCTAAAACTGGGAGGGGAGAAGACACCTAGAAGAATATTCTGCCTGTACTCCAAAGCACTGAGCCATCAAGTCCTGCAAGAGCTCTTGCTGCCCTGACAGGTGAAAAGTACAGGAAAAATTATTGCCATTATAATCCCTCTGCTGAAAAGAGCAGGGAATTCTCATCAAATAATGTGAGAGAAGCCCCTTTGTCAGCTGGAGAGAGGTAGACTGATGAAAAAGTTATTAGTTACTTTATATGTTATATATAAAGTTATATGTTAATTTATAACCCGCAGGTCCCCAGAAAGGTTATTTGCAGGCAAGTCCAGAGTACTTGCTAAAATGCAGAGAAGGGATAGACTACTGTTTGCAGAGAAAAAAAAAGCTATTAGAAACCTGCAAGAGTTATAAAGAAACTATTTTGTTTCTATTGCTTGTAAACATTTTATGCAATGGGTCTTGTGTACATATAATACTCCTTGTCATTGGGTTAGTACATATAATATTATTAAGAAAATACCAAAAAAAAGTCAGTAATTTCTGGGCAGGATGTTTCATGACCGTTTTAAGAACCTCTTAAGACTAAGAGTCTGTGGGGATTAAATTCAGCTTTTAGTTTTTCCCCAAACACACCCTAGGCCTGTTTTGTTTGAAACCCCAGTTGATCAAATCCCTCTCTACCCAAGCCTGAGACTTGCTTAGGAATGTACTTGATCTTTATGCTTTCCTTAATATTATGTCTCCAGCTGCAAGCACTATTAAATTCCCTTTGTAAAATCAATAATATAAAGGAAGCATGCAAAGATGCATCATCCATGTTTCACTCCAATGAAGTACCCTGTCCTTCTATTTTCCTGTGCATCACTGCCTTAAATCTCAACTTGAAATGCCATGTCATTAAGGTATCAATCTGACTCCTGTTTTATGGAGACATGAAAGATTTGTGGACAATAAGGAGAAATCTATAAGCAGAGATTCATGGTGAAGTCCAAGGATAAATAAGGATTTCTAACTGGTTTTTTTTGAAAGGATTGATTTGAGGGAAGAAAAATAAGAAAAATCTCTTAAAAAAAATTAAAAATTGAGAATGACCTCAGTCAAAAATTAAAGAGACAGAAGTCAGGCCATAGAGAAAAAAGTTTATCCTTAAAGTAAATAGCAATTCCAAATTTTTTGCTTTCTGAGAAATTAATGAAATAATTGAATCTCTAGCTCGCTACAAGGTTTATTACCCCAGTGAACATATAGAAACAGATTTTGGGGAAAAAGGTAAAAATCAGTTATAGCTGATTCATGTTTCTCTTAGAGCCACTATAAAAGCTGTCTATTCTGTGTCCATTAGTGAATGAAATGATAATTAATTTTAGCTGGTTTAGCTTGGAAGAGATCACCTCTTTCTGTGACAGTTTTGATTGGAACAAACCAACACACCACTAAACAGCTGCTGGAAGATTTATACACTCAGAATTATAACAAAGCAAAGAGAGAAAAAACAAATATGTTTTCCATAGCTTTGGCTTAGCATAGTAGCCTCTGCTTATATCTTCCTTCATAGCAAGGCTGTATTTTTGTACTTGTAAATGCCTCACAATTTTGACAGAATCCTAAGAACCATAATGCATAATTTACTTTTCATTAAAACTTACCTTTCATAAAAACTTTCCAAAGGTGTCAAAAATTTTATTGGATGCTTTTTCAGTGTTATAAATAGATAGAAAACAAACCTCAATATTTTTAATACTTCTGTTATTTCTTTGAGACAACTATATTCTGCATGACTGGTGTAGGGCAATATCCTTTCACACATTTCAGTATAAATGCATGCCAGTTGTATTAATGTGTAGTTGTTCACAGCTAAAATTATATTTCTTTGCTTTTTGTGGTTGGTTTGGTTTGGCTTGGTTTTGGTTTTGTTGAAGGATTGTATCTTGTTGGGGACTTCATATCATGTGTACCACAACATGCTAGAGACAGAAATAATGTAAAAAACCCTCCAATATAAGACTATTGTCTCGGTTCAAAACACTGAAAAAAATAATCTTTCAAATAGCGCATTTTAGTAGTATAGTGTAATTAATGTGTTATGTGTCAGTAATTTATGAACACTTACATATTTGTGAAATATGAAATTATTTTCAGATGGGAGTTGGAAACATCAGAACTGTGTTATCCTGCATCACTTTAGCATCTAAACCAGTATGACAACTTTTAAATATTTTGTGGCATTAAAAATTGCACAGATTTTGCCGCTAAGATAAACCAAAACAAATTAAGAGGATCTGACTCCCAATATAATCTATCCATATTGTTCCATTAATTGAATAAAGTATTAAGCATTGCACATTGTGGTGGATTTTAAAAGCTACCCTAAAAAAGCAGTATTATATTGCAAATGGTGATATCTGTCCTTCAGACTTCAATGTGTGTAATCTCTAGTGCCCAAAAACACTTAATTGAATTCAGCTCAGGAAGTCACACATACAAATTCTGTATTGGCTGAAGTGCTGGCTGGATCAAGCCATTGTTTGGCATGAATTACACATCCAAATATTTGTCATTTTGTTGCCAGTTTCTACTAAGATATACCCCAGAAATACTGACATTATTTACAAGCCACTTGCCATTTTGTCCATTTCACATCAAATCAAGTGTCATTTACAAAAGTTTTAAATATTTTCACTTTCTGAAATTGAATTTTACTTTATGATGTGGCTCTGTAGAACCTTATGCAGTGAATAAAACTGTGATATTCAAAGTTAAGATGGCATATATGAGTTTTCTCATAGCATCAGGCTTGCTGTTTGTTCTTGTGAAGAAATAACAGTAATTCTGTTTCCTGACTTGTGTTTGAGTCACTGCTGTGCCTATCAATAGGGAGCTTGTTTAATTATTCTCTGAATTGATATGAGGCTTGGGTTTCTATTATGCAGCTGATAGAAATTCACCACAGCAATATTTTAAAATAGAAGCACTATTTCTAGTAATTAGCTCCAATCAAAGGTTGTTCCCTAAACTGCACATACCTGCTTCTTACAATCTAGCAGTCCAGTTGCCAAAGAACATAATTCTGTTGCTTTTTATTTGTTTACCTGGTCCCATCACACTGATACTTGTAAATATTTGTGAATCAATGGATTCTTTGTTTACTAGCTCTTCCACAGGGCTTGAGTGTAAATCTTGTGTGATTCTTGGGCAAATTATTGCACATTATGATAAGCATAAAGAATGAGTATTGTTAATTTACACTGCAGTCATCTTACATTCTATTAGACATAAATTAAAAATCTCACTTGGGCGGTCTTTGAGAAAGTCAAGGTTGTAAGGTCACAGATTTCATGTTCAACAAACCCCAATTAGTTACAAAAGAGAGAGCCTGCAGCTGTGCAAGATCTTGTGGTTGGGGTTTTTTGAGGAGATAAGCCATTACAATAGAGCATTTGCATTTTGAAACTACATTTTAGCAGTGGTATCTTAAGGTTAATCTGTACAGAAACGGAGTTGTCTTCAGCTAATTTTCATTCAGTGAATGGTCTGACTTGCACTGCTGAAGAATCCTTAATCAAGTAGGTTTTGCATTCCAAGTCTTGATGTGAAAAAGAACTGGTCAGGTTTGAAAAGGAATTTTAGATTATTCTCTTCTCTGGACCCAAAATAGGAAGATAAATTATTCCCAATCTCATCAAGGACTGTGACAATCAGTGCTAAGACAGATACTTGCAGTGACACAGTTGTTAGGAAATGTTACAGCGTAACTGGGCAATGTACCTTTCAAACCTACTGCAGAAATTTGTGAATTAATGCTCAAATCAATGCAGTAAACTCTAACACATTAACTTGTATCTAGTCTTAGTATTTGAGATAGAATTGATCCAGGAGTTGTTTTGTGCATATTAGAAGGATCTTCATAACAAAGTTTTGTTTGTTTATTTTAGCTGGAAAATACAATTAATCGAAACAGAAACTCGTTGGTTTGTGCCATTATAAAAAGGCTTTTGCTAGCAAAGCCTTCTCAGCTCCACAGTGGTCAAAACCAGCAGTGAGAGAGAAAACATATTTCAGTCTCAAGGTGTGTCAAGGGAAATACAGGTTGGATATTAGGAAGAAGTTTTTTACAGAAAGGGTGATAAAGTTCTGGAGTGGTCTGCCTGGGGACGTGTGGAGTCACCATCCCTGGATGTGTTTAAGAAAAGACTGGATGTGGCACTCAGTGCCATGGTTTAGTTGAGATGTTAGGGTGTGTGTTGAACTCTGTGATCTTTTCCAACCTAGTCATTCTGTGAATTCTGTGTGGAGGGTTGTGGTCTCCAACATGAGAAGAGAATGCTATGATGAACAGGTTATTCAGTATTCTCAATTTATTTTTCTAGGTTTTCCTGCTGGAACTGTTCCAGTTCATGTGCCTCATCAGGTATTATTTTTTGAGTCAGAATCATCAATGTCCCAAATAACTCCCCTGTCTATTGAATTTATCCTTAATAAGTTTATCCAGTGTAGAAGTTCTTCAAAAAGGAATAGACATAATAAATAAGACAGATCCAAATCCAGTAACTTCATCAAATTGAACATCTCTGAATGGGAAAACAAAACTGGACTTGAGCCAGCCAGAGGCAACAGGAAGCATTGGTATTACTCAGATCATATTGATGGCTGGAATTGGAACACTCTGCAGTCATCAAAGCAGTGATGGCAGTAGGACTGAAGCAGAGAAGTTAACTCATGTGGAGATAATACTGTATGAAACCTGAGATAGCAAAAAATTAAACTCAACTTAATTTGACACTGTTCAGAATTAGTTCACTTAATCAGGATTCCTACGCAATGTCTTTCCAGCCTTCAGCAGAGACTGCTCTAATAAGGATTGCTGGCACGTATGTATTATGCTCCCAACTTTATTTCTCCTCCTTCCTTTCTTAAGAGATTGAGGCATTTTTGCTGACACCCATTGACCAAGATTTTTGCTCTGCTCTCACACAACAAAATATGAAAGAACTTGAATTTTGGAAACTAAAGCTCGAAGTAATCCACTAAGTGGGTTTAGCAGACTGACTGCTCGATTCTGGCTGAGCTGCTTCCCCGAATAATGACTATAGATTAAATGTCATAATAACAGCTGTCAACAAGCAGTGTGCAAAAGAGGTTTTTTTTGAAGTCACAATTAGTCAACAACCTCTGCTCATGTTGCGTACCAGAGATGCGTTTGATGTGCTGTCTGTTGCCCTCCCACCCAGCAGTGCCACTGCTCTGGGCACCACACTTTGCAAGATGAGTCATGCAGCTCAGCAAAGCATATTCTTCAGCTGTGGAAATGAATAAAAGAAATACCAGCATGCTGGCTACATGGGATGTACTAAAACTAGAGCTTACTCAGTTCAGCGGGAAGCTGATTTCCTTCGCATTTGGGATTGGTGTTGGCAGGAGGTTGGAAGTGACCACTCCATGATAGCTTTTGTCTGTAATTGGCCTTTGATATCCTGACATAGTTGATCTCAGTGGGAATAATTAATCTTTCACCCACTTAGGACATTGACTGGGTAGTTGAGCTTAGAAACATCATCTGGAATTGCTCTGAGTCACAAAAAATTGGCACAGGGAGAGGTGAAATGAGAAAGGATAGAAGTCTTCTACAGTCATCAATGCAAGACCATGCAGGGAAAGAAAACAGTGCATTCCTCTGCTTTCCTTACAGAGTAGCTGAAAAGTGTTTTCTAAATAAGAGTCTAAAATATTGGGTTAAGATCTAATATATGGAGAAAAAAAAATTATTTGCTCTGTTTAGAATGCAGATGCCTAATACTGAAAAGAGAAACACGATTTTCCTGGCTTAAAAAATGTTAAGAGAGTTGCCTAAAAATAGGTTGCCTGGAAGAAGATTTTTAAAGAAAAATATACAAAACTTGTTACAGCTCCAGTAATGTATTTTCTTGCTGTTGAGTCTCTCTGCATTTAAATGCCATCATTTCAAGTTTCTTAAATGACATATAAATCAAGAAATCCAGTATTCTGAGAATGTCTAATGTGCATGAGGATACACATTTTGACAGTGCAGTAAGCAATATTGATTCAGCCAATTCTCAAGAAGCAAATGCAAGAGGAAAAGTCTCCCAAGTGTTGTTTCTTGTGCTCCCCATGTTCCAGTCTTACACGAGGAAATCCATTTGCAGGTGTGGGCATTACTGTTTGGGCCCCTGTTACATTTCCTCAGGTGCTGTAAGCAGCCAGAGGTGACTAAGAAGGGAAAAGATGTGTTTTTAAAATGTAGTTATTGCTGAATCCCAAGGATGAGGCTGCCCACCACCACAGGGAGTGGCAGATCCTTTATTCTGTCTGAAAATCCTAGCGAGGCTGCAGAAATCAGAGCCACTGTCCTTCAGCCTGGGCAGACCAGGGCACACTGTATTGATTGCCTTATGTTAAAATTCTTTTTAACTCTTCATAAACTAGTGGGACTTCCTCACAGATCTAAGAGCAAGAAGAAAAATGGAAGAGGTTGAGTAAAGAAAGAGGTTAAATACCTTCTACTCATCTAAAATTTGAATGCATCCAGAAGTCCTCCTTAAACCTATGGGAATTTGAATGGAAATGTAGTCAAAAGTTTTCTAAACCAACCTTCCTGTCTGAGTAAATAGGATTTTCTATACACAGTTTCAGGAAAAGCATCTTAACAAACAAAATAAAACTAAATAAAACTAATTTTTTTTAAATTAATTATCATTTATCCTAAGCATGCATGACAGAATGGATTTGATTTAGTTTTCTTCTTTATAGATAATACACCATTAAATTGACTGAGAATTGCAGGCTGGTCCTGAACTGAACATTTTTGTTTTGAATTATTTTCAATCTTTGTTCCAAGTTAATTTTTCATTTAAATTCCTTTCATTTTTATTAACTGAAATTTAGAGTTATTTTTCTAAATTAGATCTTACTCTCAACATGAAGTATATTTTTCCTTGATCAAAAATTTATTAAACACTCAGTACAAGTAGATTTTTCATTTTTTGATGTGATTTGCCAGCTAAGCACAAAGGTATTTTCTGCCAAGCTCCAGTCACAAAATATTTAGTGCATCCTACAGTAATAGTAAACAATATTTTTTTTTTTTTTGTAAGTAAGTTTGGATTCTGAATGCATTAATATTTATATTTCCAGGAAAACTCCTAGAGCTTAAATGCATGTAAAATACTTTTACAAGAAGTAGGTATTTTTGTCTTTGGTTTCCCTCATTTGTACATCATGGTCCTTCTAGCTGCTAACAAATTAACAGACACTGAGAGGTTTGGTCTGGGGAGGGTTGTGGGAAGGAGGAAAGGTTTTATTCTCAGAACTTACATACACATTTGATTTTTTCAAGTTATTTTAAACCATTAAAAGATTCCTTTCAGGGAACTGTTGAAATGGTTAAACCTTCTTCTAGATTAACTCTTTCAACTTGGCAAGTATGCATAACATATAGGGGTAGTTGCATGGTGGATTTGTATATCTTGTATGTGAAAGCCTTACAGTCTTCATAAAGTAACACATAATCATAGCAGGAACAACAGATAACTAAAAGGATCAACTACTGCAGTAACAATAAAAGAACATAAAGAGCTATACAGAATTCAGTTATTTCAATTTATATCATGTTCTGTTCTGCTTTTCTAAGTTCTGGTTATTAGAATGTTTAAAAAACAGTCTTTTTAAACCTGTCCAATTAAAGAAAGTATTTTGTTGAGAACTCAAGAATCTGGCTAGGTTATCCAGGGTTCAGATGTAGCTCATAAAAATGAAACTCTAACTCTGATTTTTTTTTTTTAAGTCTTAGCAACATCGATTCTTACCTTTTTGTCTAAGCTTCCTTGGAGATCTTGTTAAAGTTTCACAACTTGTTCCTTCCTCCCTGCTGAGGTTTGTTGTTTCTCTGTGCTTTTAACAAATAAAGTCTTCAAACTTCGAGGTTTGGGATTTCTCTAGGGTATGAATTAAGGAATTCATGCTTCTTTCCAAAATCTTCTCCATGGACTTCTAGCAACTCATTCCTATTGCAGCTTCACATCTTCCATTACTTTAAAAAACAAGAATTTACTTTTCTAGTTGCCCACTATTATGGTAAAGAAAGAAAAGCATGCTAGAAGATGAAAGTAAGAAACCTGGTATGCCCTCTGGCCATGTCAAATCTATTAAGTCTCCATCATAAAACTAATTTTTTGCTATTTTTTCCCTGAAGCAATACACTGTGATCTCATTGTGTTCTATAAACTAAGAAAGGTCAGGCCAGCCTCCCCAGTCTTTGGATGAATGAAATCCTAAGAACTCATCTGTGCTTAGGATGATGCTGATTAAGTTAGTGCAGAAACAAACAAGATCTAGCTAGAACAGTTTGAATTTACTTTTCACAGCTGTTTATTACTGCTTCTCTAGGTAATCATTACAGCCCCCGCAGCTGAGGCCCAATAACAGCTTGTGGGAGTCCTCCCACTCTGTTTCAGGGCAAACCAGCTGTATTAACCTAAGTCACTGTGGAAGATGGCTCAGGCTAGCCCAAACGGTGACTCATTAGTGCAGCTCAGTACAGGGATAATGAGGAGCAAGTGACAGTCCTGAGAGCTAAAGCTCCTACTGCTGGCTTCAAGGAGAGCATTTTATGGTTCTGGAAGTGACACTGCTACCAAAAAAGTAAGGGCTGGAAGAAGTCCTTGAACATCCCAGGTTGTACTGGTAGATGTGACTCTTATTCTTAAGAGCTTTGGCCCTATAAACAGGAAAATTAAGACTTCTATGTATTTAATAGTGTTAGATGTCATAGTGAGTCATATAGTATAATGCTTTTCTTTTGGTTGAAAGAGTGGACCCTCTCTCTCAACTTCAAGAAAATTAATTGAAAGAGAAAATATTTTTTATTAAAATTAAAATTTCTTAATTGTTATTACTTTCGTTTTATAAGTATTTCTCTCCATGTAAATGAAAATTAATGCTGTTTAACAAAAAGAAGAAATTTAGCCCCTTTCCTTAAAAACAATTAAAAATAAAAACAATCCATGGCTAATGCTAATTTTCTGATCAAATGTGGACTGAAATATAGTTAATTTTTTGTTTGAGAATATCCAACTTTACATAAATGGAAAAATAAATGTTCTTTTTTGCAGTACTGCATTCTGCTGTTCAATGCTAGACATAGCATTCACTATCAAAGACATCTACATTGCTAAATAAAAGAGACCCAGGAAATCAGCTTGAGTATTCAACTGCTGTTGATCCCTACCATTTATTATATATATATTCTGATCTCTTTAGGACCTTTTAGCTTGCTCTCTCTGGTAATCTTAGGTGTTATGACCACGAAACTTAAGAACAGCAACTGTTTTCTTTTTCTTCCCTCATTAAATGCTGATATTTTAGTATGAGTAACTAACAGAAGCTATGCAATCAGTTTATTAGACTACTTGTGCATCTGTTTACTAAATTTCAGCTCTGCCCTGTCATACAGTGTCTAATCATCTTTTTTATTGAAGTTTCCTGAAAATCATCTCTTTCTTGTGACATCCATTGCCTCTCTACGTATGAAATTATTACTTACAGAGAACAAGAAGGTGGAGGTGAAGCTCTTCCTTAGATCATTTGTGTGGAGCCAGGGACAGATGATAGCTCTTTTGACTCTCACAAATGAAGAAGTATATGCAATCTTTGCAGTAATATAATTACTTATTATTTATTATGTGAGAGAGGCCCCATGCCTCTGGCAAATGACAGATTGAGTTGCTGCCAGTACCGTCTTTCCTCTGGCCATTGCTGAAGGGCACATATTTATTTCCTTCCAGGCTATTTTTGTCACTGCTTCCTATGCAAGGAAAGTAGAAAAAGATATCTGATAAGTCTTTCCCATGTGATCTCAAAGAACACTACAAGGAGGATTTCTTAATTCCATTTATAATGACTGAATTTAGATTTCTTAATTGCTAAATGGTTAATTACTAAATGGCCATTTAGTAATTAAGAAATTGCAATTTGTATGCAATGTATGTGCATCTATATCTGCACACAAATATGTATATATGTACATTTAGTATATATGCACATATTTGTGTGCAGATATAGATACACATATCAATACACATATCAATATCCATGCGTTTCTCTGAGATGTTACACTGACATCAGGGAAATAAATGTTTGATAATAGGTATCAAACCTATTCCTGTCCCTTTCCTCCTAAACATTTTTTTAAAAATTTGACAGTAACATGTGGCTAATGCTGATATTCAATTAATGATGTAGTTTAGAGTGGAGGTTTCAACAAAAATTCTGATAATTTATTCTTGTTTCTCTCAGACTGGGGAGAAGGCCTGTGATACTCTGTGGATCATTTTGTTCCTTTATTTTGTGGCACTCATGAGCAGCAGCTCCATGATCCACCTGTGTGGAAGGGTTCATACTAATTGTGATTCATAAATGTTATCCTCCATTGTGCTATTTTAGAGCAATACTCAATCCAGGTAATTACGCTCTGTTGCCTCTGCTGCAAGCAGACACTCTATAAATCCTTCAGCCAAGGTGGGCTTGTCAGGCTGAGAATAATGTGCAGGTCCTCAGAAAGGATTTATAGTCAAGGTCCATGTGATAGGTGTGTTTTCCAGTTTTTCATTTCTCAGAACTGATGACAAGCCAAACTATTTGGTTATTCCCTACTGATGCTTCTCCAGTGATGGGATGATCGAAAATCTGTGATTAATTTAGAGTCACTTGTGTGCTAGTAGTAGGCAATTTTGACAGCCTTACTTTCAGTATCGATTTCGTGTATAATTTACAAAAGAGAGGCATACCAGGGACGATGATGCTTTGAAAGTTGTTTGCATTCTTCTTGTAGGCACATACCTCCCCACCGCATCACAAAAATCCCAGTGATATGAAACACATTTGAATCAAATAGTCTTATCCCTGCTCCCCTGTCTTTCACAGATTTAAGTTTAAAAATAAATTAAAATAATCTTTCAGCAGTGTATTAATGAGAGTCTATCCCAAGAAGTTAGTATGCTAGAGGTATTATGGTTTTATAAGACCTCACAGTCTCAAAGTCTGAGAGATCAAGGGATGTTGTTCTATACGTTCAAACAAAAGACTTTTTTTGCTCAGCATAACTATGGAAGAACATAATGCCATTTAACAAATAGACACACATTATGGTCGTGTTTTAGAAATAGCAATTTTAGCAATCTTTTCTTTCCTAGAAAAAATGTAGTGTTTAATTCAGTTTTCTGCTTTAAAAAGTGCAGTTTCTTTTGAAATCTATGGCATTACTATGTGGGAAAAAGATAAATTAGTATTATATGACAGTGTATTGTTGGAGCATGTGAAAATTCATCTGATGGGAATAAACGATTTTAAAAATTGTAGTAGAGAACACAGGATATAATTTAGATAACACCTTCTATTTGAAAGTACCAGAAAAACAGTGTGAAAGGTTTAGTGAGGCCTGAGGAGAACAGCTTTCAGTAGATGAAAAAAAATAGTCAGTTATAGCAAGGAAATGTTCCTCTCTGGTAATTGTGATAAATGGGATGGGTTAATCTTCCCTGACATTTTCAAAACTGTGAATTTTTTTAAGCAAATAGAAGAGATTAGTGCTGAAAATGAAACTAATTCACTTCTCTTTTCTATTACTGAAATCATCAGGGTATATAATGTATGATATGTAAGATATGTTAATCACTTTGCAAAATAATTCCCTTTTGGGAAATTTGCTTTTTTTTTATTTATTGGTTTGTTTTAATTTGAATAATACAATTATTTACATTAATCTACATAATAATAAAAACAAGAACACCTGTAACATTATATGCAAAAATGGATGTTGTTTCAACTGAAAATGAAACAAATGTGCTGCTGCTAATATTAAAAACAATTAGCTCATTTTATGTTCTGATTTGTGCATTTTTTGGATTCTGAAACTGCCCTGTGGGACATGAAAAGAATACAGGAATAAGCTAATTTGGAGTTCTCTGGTTGATTGTTTGTTTCTTTGATTTTTGGGGTTTTTTTGTCATCAGATATTAAGCCAAATACATTAGTACCTATATCCTGCTGTTTTGCTAGTATGCATCAAACAGTATTCCATGTAGTAAAATACACAGTGTCACATGAACAGCAGGTAAATATGCAGCTGAATATACAAAATGAAATCAGAATTCATTCTGCAATTTTGGATGGCTTGATCTGCCATCAAGCCACTCAAACCCATTGGGAATAGGGATGTATTTAATGTGATCTGTAAAGCTGACATTTTCAGCAAGAAAAATGATACATTTTCAGCAAAGGTGTAATGTATTCAAAAATATCCATCTCATGGTGCGCTTTCCTTGTGACTGGTTGTGGTGAAATTTTCTTTTACCTATTCTTGACCAAAGTGAAGGCATCAGCCAGTTGGCTGATGAGGACTGTCCTCGGTGAGAAAGATTGCTGCCTACTACAAAGGCTAGGTTCAAAATATGTTGCTGGGGGTAAGGGAAGGTCCCAGATCAGGAGCTAGTGGCTCAGAGGGTAATTGAGTATTGTGATCATGGCTTTCACCGGTACAACAGTTTCTTAACTTCTTTCCTAAGTGTGAATTTACCTGCTGCTTTCACAAACATGCAGATCTCTGCATGTCCTGCTCTACTCTGTGGTCATGCACGATCACCACAAGTCCTCTGTGCAATTTTGGACACATCAATATAAAAAAAATATATAAATTTATTAGAGAGCATCCAAAGGAGGATCTATGGAGATGGTGAACAGTCCAAAGGAAGACTTATGAGGAATGTCTGAGGTCACTTGGCTTGTTCAGCCTGGAGAAAGTACAGACTGAGGGAAAACCATATTGTGATCTTAAGTATCCTCACAAGGGTGACCAGTGGTAGAGGACCCAAGGGAATGTCATTAAGCTGTGTCAAGGAAGATTTATGTTAGATGTTAAGAAATGTTTGTGCACTGGAACAGCAGGAAGCAGTCCTGGCATCAAGCCTGACAAAGTTCGAGAACTGTACAACTCACATGGTATGATTCTTGGGGTGGTCTTGTGCAGGGCCAGGAGCTGGCCTTTGATGATCCTAGTGGTTTTTTTCCAATTCAGGATATTTTGTGACTCAATGATCTCAAGTGACCAAGGCTGTGTATTTTGTCTGTGTGGCACAAAGTGAGCATGGACTCAAATATTGCTCACTTTATTTGAAAATATTATAACAAAAATTCTTGTGTTATAGTGGTAAAGAAAGTCCTACTTTATCCACATTTTTTTGTTCATTATCTATGATATTAACTCAGAGAATCTTCTGATCACACCATCATTTGTTGTCTGGCATGATCACAAAGAGAACAGCACTGCACGATATTGTAAACACTGTGGAAACTTTTCAAAGCACTAGATTTATGTTATATTTAGAAGGACTTGACTCACAGGAATCCTTATTTTCTTCATTGATGCACTGGAGCCAAGGATAATTCTAAGTAATCTAGGCATCTTTCCAGAACATGGAAGTCAGAAAACCTTTTTCCTAGAACCCCATAAAGTCAATGAGGAGAAAGAGATGCACTTCTAGAGATTCAGATCTTATATTTCAGCAGATTGCAGAAACTCCATATTGTACAAGAGCTCTACAGAAGTTATGTTCTTCATTTAAACTCCTGAAAGGTGGGTGCCACTGGTGAATCTGATGCCACTGTATAATGATGTATTTTGAACACCCGTATTTGTATAACTATGGTAACTGAAATAATTTTTAGGACTTAACCGAAGGTACTCTCAGTCACACTGAACACATGATTTCTTTCAAAATTCTGAAGCAGGCATATCTTTATGCCTCACAAATTACACTGAAGAAATGTACATGTATATCCAGTCAAGTAACATATGGTGGCCTTGAAAGTATCACAAATGAGTGGATCACTAACAGAGAGGTCTGTTTAAAAATGCATACGTCAAACTTTTCAGAGCATGTGACTTAAACTAGCAATGGAATTGTACTTTGTGCTCTAGGAAGGTTCATAGAATTAATGAAGAAATGAGCAACCTGGTTGCTGATTTTCAAGACAGGGCTTATTTTTTTTCTATTTCTATCCAGCAGCTGCCTGTCTTTTTTGTCACAGCCTACTTTGGAGTGCTGGGCAGCTGGGTAAGGGATTTGCACAGACATAGGGAAAGGAACCTAAGAGTTATGACAGCAGTGACCGCAACAGCATGAACATCCCATGAAGGGAATTTCATTACAATGCAAGTTCATATTTAGTGCTGTTCCAGAATGGGTTTTTTTTAGTTATCCTGACACTTTTTTTAATATTAAAGCAAAGGAAAGCATGTGGTTTTGCATTTTGTTTCTTTATTTTTTTCTAAGTCTAACAAAAAAGAAAGGTGAAATGGAAATGACAGCATTTAAATGGAAGATAGGACTGACAGGAAGGTTAAGGAGGCTTTTATCTTCAACATGAGTACAGCAGCCAAAGTATTTAACACATCTACGAGGGTATGCAAGTAGAAGTCCATCTGATGACCCAATAATGAAATGACATGCAATATTCTGTGATTGCCCTCAATTACCCTATGCAAAGCAAGAATTAATTACTAGCATTGAAAAAATTCACCTTTGTCCCTCATTTCAGGCTCTCATTTATACTGAGTGTTTTTCAGATAGTATTAATAGAGGTCCGAGTACTTGATAGCTGTGGGGTTTTTTTCTTCTTTTTCCTTGTAATGGAGTCAATCCTCTTACATGATAACTGTAGCCTAATCAATCAGTGGCTGAAGTAAGCATTAAGGCATATACAAAACATTTTAAAAGTGCTGAACCCACCCATGTACTGTTTGGCACTTTGCTGTCCAGAGCTGTGGTACACATGATAGTTAATTTGATCCATTTGTTTTGCAACAGACTGCCACCACCAAGTTATTTGAATGTAATGTTATAAATCAACTTGAAGGCTGCATAAAAAAATAAATAAGCCAAATAAAACCAGCATAGAGATTTATCACGTTTTGTCTGTTTTCCCTCATTGAATCAAGAGATGAATTTCTAAACGAAAAGCAACGCTAAATGATCATTACCCAAGATTCCCTTTGATTCCCAAGTTGCCAATATAATATTATATTGGTTGAAGGAACTGTCTGCTTGCATGTGATTTTAAGCTACATTCTGTCTCTACATATTTAGTAAAAGTCTAGTCATAAATGCAGAGCCAGAACCAGAAATTTAAAGAGAAATTACTCAAAAAAATTTTATGAGAATAACATTTCCCCATTTCATATTTATTTTACAATTAGTTTTACTCTTTATTCAGGTCTAATTTAACAGGTAGAAGTGATGCTGTAGTAATAAAAGAGAATGCAATGATACAGAAGAATAGACACTAGCATCTTTATTTGGGTCTAAACATTTTCTTCCAAATAAAAAAGCCATAGGAGATGTGTATCCATACAATTGTAGATGTTTCTGAGTTACACTATGAATTTTTTCGTGTTCTCTGGTAAAACAGTGAGGTGCACACTAAGACTGAAGACTTGAGCACAAAGGGGAAAGGTAGAAGATGAGAAATCAGTTCCAGAGAGTCGGTAAGAGAAATTTCCAGTCCCCAGCATCAGCTGGAGAGTGCTAGTAGTGAAGTGCTGGTGAAGTGAGAAGAGCTTCTGAAATCAGTTGTTCAAATTAACCTGCTTGACTTTACTGTGAAAGGTACTGTAAATACTCATTCACTCAGGAAAGCGTAGGAGGAAATTTCAAAAGCTCTCTTTTCTCTTTCACAAAAATCCATGGAAAGAGATCTCTCATCCATGTAGACACTTCTAATGTGTTGGCAGTATCTGAAGTAGTCATTCAAGGTTCCTTTATAAAAAAAGAATAGGCACTTCTAGAGTGCCATTCTCCTCCTTTCTTAGGTAGACATCTGGCACAAAGTACTTTAATAGCGCTATAAAAGTTCCTACTTCTCACTAAGACAAAAAAAAAGGAGGCCTGGAAAACCAAATTTGTTGTAGATGTTTACAGTCTATAGGTAGATGAGATAAATCCCATCTCCATGACTTAAGAGTGCTTCGATCCCATTTGGTGCAAAGTCAAACTAGATATTTTGAGTTATAACTGGAGATTTAGGAGGCTGATCCTAGCCATTTCTAACAGTTAGAAGATTTCAGCTGAAAAGAATTTAAAATAAGCTGTTTGCCTTTGCACTGAAGGAGAATGAGATCTGTCACACACCAGCTGCATCTCCCATCAAGAAAGCTGTGTTTTTCTGTGACAGACTGGGTGGGCATCCATGTCAATTTGGCATATTAACCCAACATGAGTGAATGAGTTCAGGACAGACAACCAACTCACCTAATCCTGTGAGTGTATTTTTAATTACTTTCTAAATAAATGGTCACAACAAAGGTGCTTCAGCAACACAAAAACACAATCAGACACCATTTGCAATGAAGACTACCTCACTGAAGGCTCCCTTCATTTTATGTGTATACTGCATTTTGTCTCTTTAGCATTTTTTAGATTAATGTTAGTGAAAGATACCATAAAAGTTTGGATTTCTTCTTTTTCTAAAATCTCAGTATTTTCTTATTTTTGTAAGTTCTATCACCACACTTTCTTAAATTTCAAGGTAAGGAATTTTTTCAGGATTTTTTTTCTGCTGAAGGGAAATATTATTTTCTTTTCAGAAAAGTAGAAGTATATAAACCCAAAGGATTATAGAAGTCAGGCCACAGCTCTGGAGTTGAGGTTCTGTTTTCACAGAAAGGAGGATTAAAATCCTTCTCTTTCACACATTACAAATTGAAGTTTCTAACCTAAACTGCAGCCTTCACAGAAAGAGGGTATAGCTGTGGAAGAAGACAAGCTCAGTAGCTGTACTTGGGGGTTTTCTTGTCTCCCCTTGTTTTCCATCTATATTATTATTAAACTAGTTGGAGAAAATATATGTCCGAGAGTGTAATTTGTTTTAATGGGTTGTGCAATCTGCAGGAGCTGCACTGACCAGCTTCACACTAAAAGCTTTACTGATCTGAGGCATTTTTAACAGGAGCACTGACCCAGAAAAGTAAAAAAATAAACAGAAAGAACCTATATCCTTAGATTTTGTATGCCTGTGGCTGAATATCCCCAACACAGTAAATTGTTATTCTACACAAGAAATCACGGGTCTAAGTTGTTTTCCTGACTTGACTTAATAAAGAAAAGCACTGGGCTTGGTGAGAGAGCCAGGCTGGCACGCTGGTTGATGTGAGGTTACGTGCAGGAGTAGAGCTAACACAGACCTCAGAGAGAGGAGGTGCAGTGCGTATCTGCAGAGGATCGTGGAAGAACGCTGAATGAGCCAAAACCACAGTGCTTTCTCCCTTGGCAATTAGTGGTGTTAAAAGCTTCTCTTTAAAGGAGAGTGGGAGAAAGGAGTGAAAGGGGACCAGCTGCCTATATTCACAAAAGCACGTGGCTTAGTGTGGTAGGTCAGTGGAAGCATTTCAGTTGTGCTCACCTTAGGAATACGGAAATGCTGAGGTGAGTAGAGACCGTCACTGAAAATCTGATTATCTTAGTGTCTGAATTACTCCTTTTTTTTAAGACAGTATATGCTGGTAAAAGCTAGAGGCTTTGTAGGATTCAGATGATAAATAAGTGTTTGTAAATTGTTGGTTGTGACATCATTATGGTTCACAGGATAAAGAACAAATTTGAAGCATGGTCCTGAAAAAGCAGTAAGTATTTATCTGCCCTTCAGGATGAGGCTAAGTTGAAACTTTAAGGAGAAATTTTACAACATTGTTAATATCTGACCTGTAAATGAATAGGCTTCTACATAGACAACTACTAAGAATATAAATTACTGAAAAAATAGATTTGTTTTCCATTGGTTTACAGAAATCTTTTTATTCAGTGACCCATCCCTAATGACTGTTCAATCTGAACACAAAACAGTTAAATGAGTGAAAGTTAACAGCAGTAAATTGTGGCCTACATTGATTTTCTGACCTGCATACACAGTAAATTTTTCACATTGAGGCTACCCACAAAGTCTTTTGTTTTCCACATCTCAGATTTCAGTTTGAAATAACTGAGAGAAAGCTTTCAGAATCTCCTTTCATAGCCATCTTTTGGAGGTGACCTTTGACTTGAAAGGGGCGGTTAAAACAGGACTTCAAATATCAGAAAATTACGTCATTTTCAGGGATCTTTTACTGTTTGGCCTAGTAGCTGAGATGGTGAAAATACAGTATTAAAATGAAAATTGCCTGGAAAATCAGTAATTATTTGGTTTTAAGATTTCTTGCACACTGATTGAGGAAGAAATTAAAAATGCCTTCTCACTGAAAAGTCAGGAACCCTCCAGTTATTTTGCTTTCATAGTCTGCATGTCATTGACACAAGGGTCCTGTACATAAAGTAAAGGTTTTGATCAGGATGTGGAGAAGAATGAAAAAAATAGATGTCAAGGCAGAAAGAAAAATTTTCTGTAAATGCTTAATTTCTCAAAAGAGGCAGCTACATTCCATGCAAAATATCAGTCTTTCAGTTTTGTAGTTTGTGAGTAGTATCCTCTCCAAGGAATTCCATCCCATAAAAGCTTATAGGAGGGCAGGAAGCTTTTTGGTCTTCGTATTGCAAATAATCAATTTTAATGCAACTGTTCAGATCCAGCTCTTTTGCTGTTTAAGTTTTGGGAAAACAGCCTGTCATTTTCATGGCTGACTTAAGATGAGGGTTTTGACAAAATTACATATTTTCAATATTTTTCAGTCTTCACTTTTCATCAAAGGAAACTAGACTTCAAGAATTTGTGCAAAACTAGAGAAAAGGAAAAAAATAGGACTGAAACAGAATATTGAGTTTCATTACCTTTGTGAGAAAACTTCCTGTTCTGTAAAAACAGGTGGTTATTGAGACAGTACATTTTCATGCACATACACTCTGTTTTGGTGGAAGAGGACAATTGTAGGGCTAGTGTATTAATTAGTTTCTCTTTAGAAGAGATTGTATAACATAATTTATGGCTTCACTCTCAAAAGTTGGGTTGTTGTCATGGGATAACTATCACATATCAGATGCAAAGTATAATATTAAGGTGAAAAGAAGCCAGTGTCATTTAGTTCAGAACTCAATTAAGCAAGTGTTCTAAATTACTAATAATTGAAAATAACAGGAATTTAATTCTATGAAGAAGTTAAAGTCAGCTGATGAGGAGTAGTAGGTGAGCAATCCCAAGGTAAGGAAAAACAAAATCTTTGTTTTATCTAGAAGACAGGACATTAAAATTTATTTTATTTTATTTTGTGTTGTTTTTTTTTTTTTCTTTAATCATGCTGCACCTGTACTGACATTCTTAGCAAAGTTCAAGTTTTGGTTAGTTCCACAAAATGCTTTCCATTCTGTGAGGGAAATTTTCCACTGAATTAAAGGGAAGAGGCTGCTTGCAGCAATGCAAGCCTTGCATTTGGACTAGATTATCATTGTAGGTCCCTTCCAATTGAAATAGTCTAATCTATTCTATTTAATAGAGAATTAATCTTTTTTCTCATGGCCACATTCCAAGACGCTTGAAACCTGTGACCTGAAATACAGTCTCCATCCCCCAGGAATCAGCTGCTAGCAGGATGATCCCTTCCCTTTACCACTCCCAGTTCTGATGGAAGACTCTTACAGAGCCTTCTCCTTGGCTGCATTTGCTGTTAACTGCTTTTTCGTTTCCAAATCTATTTATGTCCAGTTGCCACTCTTCCATATTGCACCATTATGGAATTTAAGATTAAATAATTCTTTTCCATCCCTCTCTAAAAGTGTAGAGCCATATACTGTAAACATACTACTTTCTGCATATATAGTATTGATGTGTAGCATAAAGAACAAAAGTACAGAGCTATTTCTTGGTAAGGGGTTTAAAGCTTGTATAGGATTTGCATTTTGTTGACTCTGAATCATAGGTAGGAATTAGTTTGCACCTACCAATCAACTGTTAGCTGGTGAAAGCGCTTATGCAGCAGGGAATCTTCCATGTACTTGTTGTTCGTGAATGGCACTTCAAAACTACTTATTGTGCAGAAACATAGTGTCGCTTTCGTCCTGGTTAACTTCTGAAATGTGTGTCTTCTCTGGCTCTGATATGCCTCTGAGCCATTTGGACTGAGTCCAGGTAAAATACTTTCAATTCAAAAAATCAGCTTCCGGCTCTTGTGCATTGCTAGGAAGTATTGAAAGGTGCTCTCATGCTTGTAAATAACAGATCATATGAAAATGATTCATCTGTAATAGAAGATTTAATGTAAACCAAAGTATTCAGTTCAATATTTGCATACAGATGGTGAGAATTCTAGCATTTAGACAGACCTGGTAATAGGCGTATGACATTCTATGGATTATATCTTTAAATGTAAAAGTCGCTAGGCCTTAATTTTATACTAAAAAAAAGTCTGGACTTCCATGAAGAAAGTGATATTTCAGGAATACAGAGAAGCAGGCAAAATATGTCTAGAGCCATTCCAAAATACAACAAGGAAAAGACGCTGGAGTTTGGCAGCAGACTTTTGAAATACAAAACTGTACTCTTCTGCTGACATTTTCAGTGACTGTACTGCAGGTCAAGAGGGTCTCAGAGGCCTAAGAAGCTCCAAAATTTTGATAAAAATCTTTAACGAAAGATTTTGAAGAACAGTTTATGCCTTTTGAATTTTCACAGTATGCTTTTAAACTAGTCCTCTTTTACATGAGTAAAATTTTAAATGGATGCTGTTGTATAAAATAAGGAGAGCAAAACAAAGTAATTTTCCCTTGAAGATACCAATTCACTGGTGGAAGCACATTATGGCATCCTATTCCCACTTATAAAAGATATGAATAGTCATAGTCCCCAGATGCAGCTTCTTGCAAGTTGGTTTGGGGATTTTTTAAACCAAGATCCAGTGAAACGAGTTGAGAGCATTTAAGCATGTGCATTTGAAATTGTGATTCTGAGGTTTTACATGACTCTGCTGCCCTGTTCTTGGAGAAATAGAGCTTCCATCATGTACACCTTATTTTCAGACCTTCAACTTTTGCACTTCCACACCCCTGAAAACAGCACAGACCAAATCAGAATCACAAAACATAGGTACTCCTCCAAATCACCAAAAGTTGCAGATAATGGTTAATTGTAGAGCATCCCTAATGCAACCTATAGGATGTGGTTCCCCCAAAAAGGCCATGGTGATTTCTGCTTCACATCACAGTGCTTCTGCTGTAACTGTTGATAGCTGCAGCACTTTCCTAGAAAAACCTACCTTCTGCACCTACTTTGGCATGCATAGGTACAGCTCTGTGTTGCTCTGGTCCTGAGGATATTAGTGCTTCAATACCAGTGGACTGGTGTTTTTTCTCTGGTTGTACAGAGAAACCAGACAGGGAACCTATGTATAGGAAGGCTGAGGTATAAGGAAGGACTGGCATTTCAGCCTCCTTTCATTCATTACTGTGGAAAACATCTTCCTAGCTATGGGGTTCTCATGTAATCTTTAATGGTGTCAGAAATCCCACTTCAACTCCAAATGTCTTGTACTCAATCTTCTGGCCTTGGCTCAGATGTCTCAAAAGACAGATGAATGCTGCCCATTGGGCTTGCCATTGATTAACCTGCTGCTGAGTAAGGTAATTGGGATATGTGTTTTGCATATAATTTACCAGAGGTGTCACTTCTCCCACTGTGAGTAGCTGGATTTTGAATCTCTCCACAAGCCTTCACAAACCCAGGCCTTAAAAAGCTTCTATTCAGTGCAGCCTCTATTTCATAGGGCTGAAGAACAGAAGTGCCCACTATTATGGCAGTTTGCCTGCATTTTGAATTTTCTTTAAGGGTTTGGATTTTTTGGGTTGTTTATGAGAAAGGGTAGCTGCTCATGATAGGTGCATTTTAAAGGTAATTACATTTTAGCCTGAACAGCTGATATTATTTTGAAATAAAATACTAGAAATAAACTTAATATGTGTTGAGAGGGACCTGACCCCACTGTAACCAAAAATTAGTACTTAGCACCCTTTCTTACCTTTCAAAAATGCTTTGCCATGATAAGCATTCAACAGGTATTCTTTAATGTGGATCTTCTTCCTGAGTAAATCAGTCAGTTGTGACTTTACAGCGTATATTTATTAAGACATGGAAAAGTTACTAAAATTAATTTTTTCCTGTCTTGCCCACTTTACTGATGAGAATATGAAAATCCCTGTTCATTTGGAGCCATTCTGCTGATTGCTTAGGTATTGCAATGTAGAGGTCATTCAATGTTACTTTTGAAGGTAGATCAAACCAGCTTTGGTGCTAAAACTTTTTTGCACATTGACAGTGAAGAACCACTTGTAAGGAAGACAGTACAAAGAAATGCTTCCAGGTAAAACAAATTCCTTTTGTTTTTAAGTAGGTTACCTCTTCAAAGTTCATTTCATTGCTCTTCTTACCCCCTTAAATGTATTTTAAGGAAATGAATATGAAATGAAGAGGCAGACTGAAAAAGGTCACTGCCAAGCACTTTCTATTATCATGTTCTTTTAGAAGAGTTGGTTTGAACCTTGAAAAGAAGAAATACTGCTCTATGCCTTTAACTTTTGATGCTATAGATGTTTTATAATATTGCCAACCACATATCAAGAAGGAATATTTAAGTTATTTGAATATTGAATACTCTAGGGCAGACAAACATATTGACATCCAAGACTGAACCCATTAGATTAATGTACTTAAAATGCTATATCACATAACAGTAATGTAATAGAAATGGTTGTTACTCACACAGCTCATATCAGTTCTTGTCTATATTGATCATCAGGGTTGGATGGGGGTCTGAGCAACCGGGCCTAGTGGAAGGTGTCCCTGAGCACAGGAAGGGGCTTGGAACTAGATGATTTTTAAGGCTCCTTCCAATCCAGGACATTCTATGAATCTATGATTTAATTATTCTATGATTCTATTACATTTCTTGTAATGTACTTCCTTATTTTGTACTTTTGTACATGTTGTACTGTTATTGAAGATTATATTTTTAAGAAAACATAGAGTTCTAACCTTATATCTTGTCTTGAAGTGGACTTCTAGTGATTTACCACAACTCAAAATCCTATCCCTGTAAGTTCTCAAATCCTTAGAAAGTAGAGTCTGAACAGTTCCAGTCAAAGAAATCAGCACTTTTCTTCACAGTAGAGAAGAGAGCATCTCTGAATGCACTGCCATGGGAGCTCATTTCAGGGTTACTTTGTTAGATAGTTTGCTATCAAGTTTGATTGTCATCCAGCATTTGATGTGGAATATGGTGGGCAACTGGGAATCCTTTTGTGCTTCCTATTTCATAGGATTCTAGTATCAATAGCTACTTTGGGGGCTTACTATCCATTTCACTTCTTCCTGTACATATATTTCAGCAGTATTTAGATTAAAGAAAAAAAATTGAGTGTTTTGTTGAGGGGTTTTCTTTTTGCCTTTTAATTTTTCTGGTTTCCCTCACTCAGGAAGTCTTGGTGAAAGGAAGAAAACTGGAATTATCAAAACCAATGCACTCTCAGTGGATTTAGGTATACTGAGCATCCATGCTGAAAAGGTTTGCATGGAGAAATATTTAGGGCTATAGAAAACTGTGTGATAATTTACATATAAATTGATTTTTTTAAAGGAAAAGGTTAGCTTTCAGGAATTTGAAGAAAGAGTCATAATGCAAATCATATTTTGTTGACTGCTGAAAAAGCTCAAAAATTAAATTATAAAAGATGAAATTAAAAAAAATGAAGACATTTGGGAAAACGTATTTACACAAAATATGCAGAAATTAGTTGTTAAAACAATAGACCTTAAGTTTAAGAGCTTTGACAAAAGTAGAAGTTCAGTCTTTCATGCCTGTAAGGTTTCAGAAACTGCAAGGAAAGTGTTCTAATACTGGGGAAATATGCAGTGGATAGCGTTTTATTTTCTGTGAAGTGTTAGGTTTCTTTTTAATAATATATGAAGATGTTTAATAGAAATGTTCTGAATATGGACCCAACTGTAACACAAAGCTTTCCGACTGATTATGGGGATTTGGGGCTTTTTTTTGGTTTTGAGTTTGGTTTGGGTTTTAAATTTTGTTTTGGTTAGCTTTGTTTTGGGTTCTTTTTGGATGATTCTGTTTATTTGTTTGTCTGGTTGGGGCTTTTTGTTGTTGTATTATTATGGTTTGGGGGTTTTTGTTGGTGTTTTCGGTCACATATCTTTATTTAGGGATGTTGATTATGTTTCTGTAAAATAACATCTTGTGGAGTACAGAAGATTGTTTAGAGGTTATGATATAGAAAAAGTGATATCTCAGCAGCAGACCTATGTTCTTTGAGAAATTAAATAAAGAAGTAATATCCAACAGACTAGCAACCCCTTTATTTCCCCTTTCTGAAGGACTCAATCTTTTCCGAGTCTTACTTTAAGAATCTGTGCCAAATCACATTATCTCTTCCTGTACTACACTGTAGATTTACTATGATTAAAAGAGCTAAGAAATGTTAAGTTACTAAAGCAATCCAGCTAGTCAGAGGTTTAGTGCATATTTTGAAAGACATTTTAATATTTTGCAGGTCTTTGTTTCTCGGTTTTAAATTTCCTGTAAATCTTGTTTCTTTTTGTTGGTTTCTTCTTATGTGCCACACTGCACTTCCAGTTCTCTCCAGTCTTCTCTCCCACTGTCTGCCTCTCTCCCTCCTTTCTTTTTTTATCCTTCACACAAAGCCTTAAGGGTAAGTCTTGATGTCTCTGCATTGTAACTGGAGAACTGGAACAAGCAGCCAAAGTCAGATACTGAAATGGGAATGTGACTAGGCGCATTTCCCTAGGCAATATCCATGTGAAAAGCCAGCTCTTGCTGCCTTTTGCCATCCAGCACCACGTCCAGAGAGGGAGCTCACTGCTCTTTGCTGCTGCTAGCCTGGTTTCAAAACCTGGTTTTTCACATCAATTGCTGGCCAGCAGCTCCCAGAGAAGCACTTCTCTTTTCCGTGACAAACCTGATGCCTCACTGAAAGCCATGCAAGTGTTGCTAAGGATTGTTAAAAATAACAACAACCCCCTTCAGGGGTTTTTTGTGATGGCTCTGAAGCTGCATTCCCTAGCTCACTTCTTGAAACTTCACAAGTTCTTTTAAGAATATTTTACTGAAAACCTGGGATAGGTTCTTATCCAGTATGTACTCCTAAGTCAGAAAGGGGGGGTTGATATTTTGCCAAGAGTTAGTGTTGGAGTTGTACATAACAGGGAATGTGCTTGGGATTAGCTACCAGCTCAAACTTTGTAGTGGAAATAGGAAAACTCATTTTATGCCTACCAGAGCTGCTTGCAGTATGATGCTTTTCAGAGGGTTTGGGAAATCCTTACAGGACAGTGCTGCTAACTTGGGGAAAATTACCTATTTTAAAAAAGATTCACTCAGGAAACACGGCACTAGAAGTTGCAGAGAAGCATCTCTAACACAGTCCAAATTAAGAACTGAAAAAGAAGTTTTCTGGTGGAGATGATGACTGGATAAAGACAGCTAGCTTGTAATCAAAGTGATTTTTGGTGCTTTCTGGGCCCTGTGGTTCTTGCAAAAGCTCCTGCTTTTTGATAAATAAAAGGGTTTCTTTCAAGAACCCTTTTATTTATCAAAAAGCAGGATCTTTTGCCATTGTTTTGTGGCTAATGCTAACAATTTTCCCCCACCTTGGAGTACAGTTTACCCCTTTTAATAAGAACAAAAGTTCTAAATAGCCACTTTTAGCTTCTGGTTACTGAGTAGGAGAAAAAATGGAAAAGAATATTACTGTCAGGGCAGGGTTGTCATTTCCCCACAGTAATTTTTAAGCGGCAGTTCAGAAAAATTCTGGGCTAAGTATTCTACGCCATTCTTTCTGTTTTCTAATCTGAACCTGAGATCTGTATGTTATTATTGTTGTACACATCTAATTTCAAGCAGGACAGCCAAAGTTCCTAGCTACCTGTTCAATTCTCAGTTTTCAATTACACAAACAGCATGTCATGTTTCCCAGCGTGTAGCCATATAGGTCTTTCTGAACATGACAGGAATGAATACTCACTGAGAATTCTAATCTCAACCACTATGCAGCAGATCTTATTTTCTCTTCCTCCTTCAAAGCTTTGAAGTTTAGAATTGCTATTAAGGATAACAGGTTTGAGTTTTAAATCCTTTAAAATCAGGTCAAGGAACCAACACCTTGTAAAACCAAGATTAAAGAGCAAGTGATAATGTTTAATCCAATTCTGTTAGATTTTACAACAGAAGGAACACATAAGCAATGGTGCTACATTTTACTCCAAGGCCCAAATTTGTTTGCTGTTCCTTCCTCGAGTATTAAAGCTTGGCTGCAGTAAATGTTTGTATAGTGCTTGACTTTTAACTTCCTGAAGTATGCTTTATGATTTCTTTCTCTGTAATACATAAGTACTTCATAGATTGGTTGGCTACCTTGTTGAAGCTTTTAAATCCTCTCTGAGGCACGAACACTCCGGTTAGCCCCATTACGCTGATGAGGAAATAAGCATAAAGTTATGTATAGATCTTTTGCAAGCAGACATCTCACTCTGCTGGGCCAACAAACAGCCTCCTCAGCTGGATCTTTAGGAAAAGTCAATGTACTGCAGCACCTTGGCAGCTGCTGAAGCAGAATGGAGACAGACACTACTTGTCTCTGCTTGCGGGAGGTTGTGTGCTAAGCTGCAGAGAAAATCAAAGTAAGAGCTAGGATTTCAGCACTGGACACCTACATCTAAGGCTACATGAGTGCCTGATAATCTTTTTCTCTGGTGATGTGTAAAATGAGATGGGGGTACTTGCTTGCCACAGGCAGCAATAAAAATAGCCATACAGTACTCAAGTGCAGCAATATGAAGTGCTGCATATAATGGGATTTCCATACCTGCATGCATTAAAGGGATGAGTTGCCACCTTTTATGGTCAATACATGCTCTGGAAGGGTACAGAAACATCCTTTTCCTCTCTGGTTACTGTGATTTCACTCACATTTTATTATGTATGGTAGCAAGTCACTACCTTCTCCAAAGATAGTGACCTAATGGTAATTGAAATAACATATACAATCCCATCATAAAAGGCCTTTCCATAGTTACAGCTTATTTCTGAGACAAAATCACTACTCATCACCATTTCCTTAAATTTTAAGCCACCATTGCTTACATAAGCTGCCTTAGTTCTGGTTTTAGCCACCCAGTCAGAGATCTGGGCTTTTTGTTTTCTCATTACAGTACATCAGAGACACTTAGTAATGAAAAATAGGTATCTGTTGCATGCATCAACAAGCTGAAAAAAAAAATTTAAAAGAGAACATTTGCAAAGGATAAAACATTTCTCATGCTATGTTTTTACTTTGTGCTATAGAAAAAACAAACAAGCAAACAAGTAAATGTAGATTTCAGGAGCTAATACATATCTCTTTTCCTTCTTGTGCATTGCTATTCTGTCTACATTTTAGTTCTTAGTAGCTTTTGTTTTGGGATGTATGTCTTTGGAAGGACCAGATGTTGCATCACAATTGCTGTTGATTTCTCATAGGGTATCACACTGTTGTAAAATCCTAATTACACATGTTTTTCACAGTTCCTGAAGCTAAATGATGATTTTTGCTACTGCAACTTCTTTGTTTCTTTTTTACTTGCATACTGTGGGAACTTCACATTTTCCAGCAAAAATGTACTTGAAATACACAAATTCAGTCACATAGCTAAAAAGAAGTAAAAGGCTGTTTTCTTGGCTGAGATTCAGTTACCAGCTGGAGCAGGTTAGTTATGCTTACAGAGAACATCTTCTGGTTTGGTCTTATTTCAAAAGATTCTCATTGCGCAGTCAGGCAAGACCGTCCTGCCATGTGAAAGAAGGTGCGGGTATGTGTATTGAAAGAGTAAGCCTGATCCAAAACAAAACATCTAAGGTAGATCCCCCCCACCTCCACCCCGAAATGTAGACAATAATGTCCCCAGACAGACACAAGCTTCCTTCTTCTGGAATCTACTGGCTTATCACAAGTATTAACTCTTAAAAGTAGTGGTGTTTTGGGATGGATGGGGAAGTGAGATCCTGACCTCACCTGTGAGATACAGAAGAGAACTCTTGAGCATGCTATCAATATGCTAAGGTTTGTCAGAAAGTGTCTTAAGTAAAAACTGTAGGGCAGGAAAGCTTGAATCTCATAGGCAAAAGAGATTACAAAAGGATGACAGTGCTCAACGCAACCCGACTAAAAAACCAATTGGTACTTGGACAGGATATTTTATGCAATGTAAATTTTGTAAAATATACTTTGCCTCAGTTACACCTAAAAAAATGTGGACTTTTTTCTTGTATTTTTTTTTGTCTGTGAACCAAATATGTGAAATGTGTTATGTAAAATAAGGACAATTATCAGTGTAAACAAAGTATGTGTTAACATCATAAGTAATAGGTTAGAAAACTGGCTCCATTTTAGTTAGAAAACTGGCTTAATTTTATTCTATGTATATTTTTTGTTGTCATAGCAAATTTATCTTGAAAATAGTTAAAAATATTTGCAAGAATAGACAAAATATTTCATCTGCTACAAGTTAATGAGTAAAATAATCTGGTTTTGTCTACTAAGGGATTACTGCCTTCTCCTAACTCAAGGAAAGGAAACTAGACAGAAAAATAGTCTTTTTTTTATATGTGAAATATGGTGTTGTCAGTGTTTTCTAATTTTCACTATATTAGTGGGTAAAGATAATTTATTTTTTTAGCCATTTGTAATGGAATATTTTGTATAGATAATACTCATCAGTTTTCAGTGCAAATCTAACTATCATAAGTCTTCCATATCTACAGGACAAACTTCCCTTCTTCCTCAGCTTTATTGTCCAGTTACTTTTATTGGCTATTTTGTGCAGAAACTCTCTATTCTGTTTATTAGAAATAATCTAACTCATAGACAAGTTGAATTGATGGCCTTTTGTTATTATGCCTGTTTTATCCATTATCTTAAATACCTCTGTTTTCTCCCTGGTGTTTAACACTCATATGTACTAGAGAGTAATCATATCTGGCCCTGACCCAACCTTCATAATGTTAGGTTAAGCATGACATGCTCTTCCAGAGTCCTGTGCTATGACAGGTTCTCTCTTCAATTGCTTATCCCAATGATCACATGAAAATGACCAATGGATCCCTTGCTGATAATTTTAATTTGTTGTTATATTTCTTCCCAAAGTGTTCAGAAGACAACCGTAGATAAATTAAACCCATTCATTGCACATTCCTTTCAATTGACCTTTCTGCCTGTCCTTATTTTATTAGAAAACCAGATTCCCTAACTAGCAAATAACCCCTGCACAATTATGACATTCATAAGCTGTGGTTGTAATCAAATGAACATCAGGAGGCAGCTGTGATTCACCAGCTTGTTGCTGCCTACTGGGACCCTTTTCTCTTTATCAGCCGTCAAATCAGCAACTGCTAGACCCTTTCACACAAATGTAACTCCAGTACAACAAGTTTCACCTTATTTTAATCCAGCTCCAGCACAACGATTCCTTGACAGTTTGTTTCTCAAACTGCTATCACCTACTATATTTCCCAGCTACAGGTCAACCAGGTCTGTTTCATGGAAAATCCCAAAACTAATAGTTAGCCTGAAGTTAGAAACGATGTTTCTCTTCCTTACAGGGAATGGCTCGTGCCACAAAAGCAGATTTGCTTGTTCATCAAACCAATTAGCACATGCCTACATGCCTTTCCTGTCCCCTGGGATTTGCAAAGTGTCCTGTCATCCTGAGACATATTTCCAAGACTGTGATTGTCATTTTTTAGAAACATTGACCAGAAGTATGAGTGCCAGAATCAAAATCCCAATGGCAATGCCATAAAAGGTACAAACAACTGCCAGAGCTAATATTTTGGTTTGGTGTGAGATTTTGTTTTGGTTTGGTTTTTTGGGTCTTTTTCCTTTATAGAAAGGCTTCAGAAGCTCCCACAGTTGAAAATAGCTTCTAATATGCTTGAATGCCCTTGGAAGGGAAAATTTGGGAACACAACTTGGACTCTTAACATCAGACCAAGTTTTATCTGAGCATTGTGGATAGATAAATTAAATAAAAGGGCTGAAGTCTTTGACAGTTATTCACAACCTTCACTCTCAAATAGGAAGAGCAAACACTGAGTGGGATTCACAGGGCCATGTACATTGTGGACGTCTGCGCTGCTCACTCTTGGTATTTTTACGGTCAATTAAGACAAATAGGCACTTCAGGGTGCCATTTCTATGTCTTTAGATTACATTCCACATCTGCATTCTAAGAAGCACTAATTAAACTCACTAATTAAACAGGGACTCTACTGTAACCAATTTGGGTACAGGTATCAGCACTAACAGCATGTCAACTTAGGTATGTGAAACCAATCTTTTAAATAATTAAGTCACAAATCAAACCTTTTCCCAAACTCACTTTTTACCTTGCGGTATAAACATGGACTTCTTTAAATGAATACTACATTATCTGTGCTCCTGTGTCATGAATTGTGACAAAGTAATGGAAATAGGAATTTCATATCAGAGAGCAAGCATGTCTTTACTGAACCATGCAGAATTAACACAAGCTTCACCCAACTTTATACCTTGGCTACACAAGCACATTTCTTCCCTGTGTGACACAGTTTACTGTTAGCTAAATACAAAATCATGGAACAGTTAGGATTGAAAGGGACCCTAAAGATCATCTGATTCCAACCCCCTTGCCATGGGGGTTGAACAACAACAAGTTGTTCTGAGCCCATCCAACCTGCCCTTGAACACTTCCAGGCATGGAGCATCCACAGCTTCTCTGAGCAACCTATTCACTACCTCACAGTGACGAATTTCTTCCTAATATCTTGCCTAAATCTACCCTCTTTATGGGTAAATTCTAATATAAAAGGAAGAGGTAAAGAGAAGTTTGGGCATTTTTTTCTAGTTTTAGAAGTAAACAAAGATGTTTTTACTAGCTTTTACCTCTACTAATTTTATCAGTGTTTTCTTTCTTGTTTACAAGCTTTCTTGTTTACATTTTTACCCGTATTCTTTGTAGCTATAATAGATAAGCATATAGGGAAATGCTATTCTCTATAACTCTCATTAGATATTTCACCAGACAGTTTAGAAGAACTGTATTGGGGAAATAAACATTCAGAACAAAAAACGAAAGGGGAGTCATAAGAGGTTAAGAACTCAATGAAAATTTAACATTGAATCACTGACTATAAAGATGTAAAGTACTATTGATGATGATGAATGAAAAAAAAATGACAATCTGGAAATAACAAATCAGTCAGAAATTCTGATGATGTATTTGTAAAAATAAACATTTTCTTGCCATTTAGGCACTTTTATGGAAAGGAATTAATTTTAAATTTTGAAGTCTAAACAGAAGAGGCCTAGAATACATGTTACTTTAGGGTGGTCAGTTTAAGATTTTTACCTCTACTTTTATTTTGTCATTAATAGATATGCACTTAAAGTTTACAAGTGTGGATTTCAAGGAACAGTAGTCTTAAAATATGTCAATGAGTTGTTAATCATTTCTATTTTTACCAATCATACGTTTATTATTTTCTGAGGTTTCATGAAAAATATCAAGAAATATTCTGATTGATGCACAGTTCTGTGTTTTTATGCTCACTTACTAAAGATTGCTGTGGTTAAGTACATTAGTGTTTATAAGAATGAATAATACCAATTTTAAAAGTTATGTCTCTAGCATACACATAAAAATCCACACATGTGAGCTTAGCATTGAAGATATAAAATAATGTTAGGGAGATCAGTAGGATATTATCTGTTTTCCCCAGAGTTTCAGAGTCACATAATCTTGTACCACTGACTTTACTGGGGTAAGTTATATGTTAGGATCCATGCTGAGTGGAAAATGAGAAAGAATCAATGCTTTGATTCTGTGATTCTGCACAGTTCATGTTGATTTGGGCCTCTTCCTCAGTTCCTGGGTTCCTGGTTTTTATTTGATTGTTTGTGATACGGGTTTTTGTAGAGGCTATTTTTCCTGCGTGGAAAAGGTCAGTCACATGCTTAGTAAAAGAACTAATCATAATTCTTCCTAATTGATGGTGGTTTTCACTGGTTTGGATAGCGATGAGTATAATCTTTCCTTCAAGGTTCCAGTGTTAACAGCTCCAAAAGAACTGTGTGAATGATATTATTTCTATAATTTAGTATAAACATTACATTTTATTTTCTAAATTATTTTCTTTTTCCTTTTATTTATGCACATCTTGAATGATGAACATTTTTAGCAAACTTTCATGGGGAAAAGTATGCTTTACTCAAAACTAATCCTATTATGATCCCCCATGGCAGGGGGATTGGAACTAGATGATCCCTAAGGTCTCTTCCAACTGAACCATTCTATGATTCTGTGATTCTCTGTGTGTATGTGAGTTACTATGCTGAGGTAGACCTTACTCCGAAAACCACACATAATAATTCCATCATTTCATTAAGAGACATGGTGAAGTGAAAGTCTATCTTGGTAGTTATGTGGAGAATAAATCTTGCCAGGGGTCTGCAATGGTTGCTTTGTGTCCACATGGTGAATTGAAGAGACCATGGGAGCTTTGGCTCATACTGCTGACCTTGTAGCACATCTATTAAGGATAAAAAAATTCAGGTTGCAGGACTTGATGTGCAAATGAGAAGCAGAATGGAACAGCAACTGAGTAAAAGACCTGACAGCTTTGAAAGGTAGGAAACAGCTCTGACACTTCAGAGCACCAGCATCTTCCTTTTTCCCTTCTCTGATCTTCCTTTTCCCCCCAAGCCAATCCCCAAGGTGCATAAGAGAGTCTCCCACATCACATCCTTAAAACACACTCAGGAATTTAAAAGCATGTCATTAGCAGTTTCCTGAAATAGTGGATAAAAAATAAAATAAAAATCAATTCAAACACCAAGATCAATATGTTCTTAGACAAGGTAGGAAAGAAAAAGGAATGGTTTTCAGGATGGTTTTTGATTTCCTTCAGAAATGGTGGGATAATTTACAACAGTGAAAGTACATACACAGTTTGTTTTCTGAGCTTTTTAAACCTGTTTAAAACCTTCTTTAATAATAACTGTTTTGTAGCAGTTACTTGTTATCGTAATGAATTTTTGTCATTTTGTAGTTCAGTCTAGGATAAATGCATCATTTGAGGGGCATAAGTTTATCACCAAATCCCCATTTGTTCATTTGTTTGTCTGAAATTATGAGGTTATTAGTTTAAGAGATATGGTTGGGGTTCTTTGGTTTGGGTTGGGTTTTTTTCTGTTAGTATTTGACCAAAGTTTTACCAGACATGTGAGCCTAAGATGATATGTTCATTAAGCACAAGTTTACCAGCAACGTGCATTTTGGCTCTGCATAACTTTTCCAGCATTTGCTCCAATGCCTGTGGCCAAACAAAAAATTGATCTCAGAATATTGTGCTAACAAGAGGCATTGCCAAATGATAAAATATTAATTCTTTTATTTTACATGCAGATATGAAAGAAGCAGCAATTACCTCTACTTTAATTGTTTCATAGATTAGTACAATTATTATGTTATTCATTCCATTTGCAGACTGAATGTAAAAAATAACATCAACATCATATAGTCAGACAGTTCATTCCAAAGTAAACCTTACCAATGTTAGATATATTAAAGCAATAAACCAAGAGATTAAACTTTCATAAACTGTAAGAGCTCATTGTTTTGTAAATGGATGTATAACGTGCTTGTAGCTCAAATGAAACCGTAAAACTGACTGGATGCTTTAGTCTTTCTGCAAACTTTTGATTTATCTTTTTAATCACTTGTTAGTTTTTTTTAATGGCAATTAAACACTGGAAATGGCTTCAGCATTCTTGCTGCATTACTCTTCTCTCATTGAGCTGCTGTCATTTCTTTATGATGACAAGCAATTTAAAGGTGCAAAACCAAGCCAGTTAAAGTGTATGTGGCTCCTGCTGCTACAGGTGTTTGTTGCTAATGAATGAAGTGATAGCTGTTGTTGGAATGTGAGATTTATCTTCCTTTGTCACTTGTGCAGCAGAGAGGAGGTGAGTTACATTGGAAAAGCTGGTATGAACAGCCCACAATCACAGAAAGGCTGTAGCTAGACTTTATATCTGTAATACCAGAGTTAATGTTAGGGAATATTATATAAACTTTGTTAGCTAGATCGCAATTTTGAACCTTACTGCAGCTACAAATAAAAGAATGCAATACAACAAGTGTTAAGGTACCATTACTGGTATCTGCTAACATTCTCAACAGGAGTTTTAAAACCCCACCAAATACTTAGATATGCACAATTAAGAAAATTAAATATGATGAATGATAAAGACCATAACTGCTCTAAAATAATTGAACGTGCTATAAAACTGCTTGCACAGGGACAGTGTCCTAATTGCACAGGTAATGTTATACACATTGCTAGCAGTAGCTATACCTAGAACTGGGAAACAGTTCCTGGGAATCCCCATTGTTTTCTAGTGCAACTATTTTTTTTTTTTTAAGGGAGGGAGAGACTGTTCATGCCTAACAAAAGCTACTAGTACATTCTTTGCCCCCTCTGTCATGTTATTGCTTCAGGGCTAACAGGACTAAAGAGTGCCAAGAACATATTTTGTCATTGAACAAATCTGTTGACTCAAACTGCCATTTTTTGTGGTGACTTCTAAGAGTCAAACAGCACCCTAGAGAAAACTACTCTCTGGAAGAAGAAAAGTAACAACAGCAGCAGAATTTCTCTTCTCATTTCCCACTGCCATCCAGCTACATAAAAATAGTTTCTATCTCTGTACCCAGTCCACACTGAGGAGAGAATTTTAACCTGGGAATATTCCACTGCTGATAGGAGTGAGTCTTTCATATTTTCACATGCTAAATGCACACAGTGACTTTTTGTTTCTTCATTCGCTGTTTATGTCGAAGATCTTGTTTCCTTTTTTTTAATTAGAGCATTTCTTGAATTTCACATTCATGTATTTCAAAAGCATTATTTTAATCTATCACATTGATTACTATCTTCATCCATTAATGATTTTTTTCTGCCAAATATAATCAGCTTGGCTCTGCAAAGAAGCATGACTTAAACATAAACCAGAGAATTTACATCTAGATACCATGGAAGAAGGCAGTAAGTCCTGAAAGAATATCAGCTTCAAATTTTACTTCTTTAGATGACTTTCCATCCACAATTTGCATCAGTCAGCCTGTGTGTTGCTAGGACTGGTATTAATTTTGATAATTTTAGTGTGTGCTGTTTATATAAAATAGAGTGAACAAAGGACAAATTCAGGGCTGAGTCTGAGATTTTGGCTTTCATTTGTTCTAGCTGCAGACCCTATTTGCATGCAGCTTTTGTGGTATAATTGTTTTTAGTTCTGCTGACATTGTGGCAGGATAGCAGCACAGATAATAACAGATGATGTTTCCTTTTGTGGAAGTTAAGAACTAGCTGATTAATTGCTATTATGTTACACTATAGAGGAAACATTGTAATTAAACCACAAAAAGCTACATTAACATAATGGTAGGGGTCTGACTTAATCCCACGAAAGCAAGAAAATTCAAAGTTAACGATGAAGAGGGTAATGTTATGTGTTTTAGGCCAAGTGCTGCTCTTCGGAAAAGAGCTTAGTCTGGCTATTTCTGACTATCGTGGTTGTTTCTCTGTGATTAGGGCAGTTGCACTTAAATCAAATTAAGTCCTTTGACTTTTCATTGTGTATGCTTGCAGATCAGGCTTTATAAAAAAAAGATTATTGAGCAGTCAGCTCAGCAGTTATCTTTGGAACTAGGTCTGATGCTAGATTTCATGCTTCCAGGCAGCTGGTCCTGACTTTGAACCAGAGGATGAGCTCCTCAGAATTTTTTTTTATTTGCAGATATACTGTGTTTGCAGGTATACTGTATTTCCTGACAGCTTTCCAGAGTAGTATTGGTACTTTTATGTGGCATATTTTGATTTGCAGTAAAATTCTATTTCTTTATTTGTAAAAATTGGAAGAAGAAACACCTGGTTTATTTGAATGACTGCTTTTTTGAAAGCTAAACTCTTCCAAGTTTTAATATACACTCTATTCAAGACATATTTTAAAATTATTTCCACAGTCACACTTCCCTGTCCTGTTTTATGTATCTTCAGCTTTTTTATCTCCCCACATAGACTGTCTGAAGATTTCAAAGCCTGTAGTATGCAGACATGCTATCAGGATGAAACATACCAGTAAAAATTCCATAATTAAAAGTTTGAGACAAGTCAGGGATTAATCTGACAGGCTGATCACAGTGACTGCTTCCTCCACCCTGGCCCCTCGCTGATGGAGAGTTACAGCCTGTGCCTGCAGCCTGGGTTCTTAGTAGTCACACTCATCTCCATGGCAGCTGATTGGGAGCCTTGATACTTCTGAAAGGTCTTGATTTGATGTAGTCCCCTTTTGTGTGAACAATTCAGGTGACACAGAACTTAATTCTCTATTCTCTAGTCTGTATGATCCTGTGGGAATTTAATAGCCCATTTTGCATCTATTATGGGTAGAAAATTGCATACAGGTTGATAGAGTTGGTAGTGAAGTGGCAAAGACAGATGATTACCTGAAAAATTCATATCCTCTAACTAAAAGACTCCAGTCCTCAAGTATGGATTCCACCTTGCATGCCTAAAGATTACTTTTGCATATATTTCCAGAAAATTAATGCCTAACTCCTAGCGCTGGGGCAAGAGAAAGAAACACATAAATGCATAGGCTCCTGGATCAATCACAGGGTTCATATGTAGTCAGTTATTTCTGAAATTTTTAAAAACATGTACTATAAAATTAGTTTCAAGAGCTTCTTACTAGAAAAGACAACAATGACAAGTGAACTGTCTCTATGAAAACTTAATGAAAACAGAAACAGTTTTGAAATATTAAGAACTCACTCAATTATGAAATTTAAACATTGTAAATGGACTCCAGAGATATGATTGCAATTCTAGGAATAGACTAGTTTATGAGCTGTCACAGTTAAAGCATCCAAAATGAGAATACATTTTTCATGTGGTTCTAAGGCTTTAAAAGCAGTAAAAAAATCCTGAACTTTATTTTCCAATTTCCAGATTTCAGAGTTAGTCCAGTACACATTTTAGATGCATATGCCATGAAATCTGTCCTACTTAGTTATCATGCAAACTCATCAGCCACTGAATTTTAAATACAGTGTAGTCATCCTTGTTTTGGGAAACTAAAAGCATGCTATCTTACCTCCAAAGGGCTTGTTGTTCTAAACTCTCACCCCTATAACAAATATGCAAGAAGCAAGTTCTGTAGGAAAAAAAAAAAGACAGGGTTTAATATTTCTGAGTAATTTTTTTTTTTTAATTCCTAGAGCATACTCTTTTTCAGCGCTGTCCTGGATTGAAGCATAAAACACCCCTCTGACTTTCTGTGAGCTTTCCCTGGTTCTCTTCATGTGTGCTTATGATGCTATTTCTCCCCTCTCTCTACCCCTCTCTCTCTCTCTCTCCTGGAGAGAAGTCCAGCTGCTAGCATCTGTGCACACAAACCATCCTCCAAATCCCTGGCTAACTCACTGATGTGCTGTAGTTTGTGTGCAATTTATGCACCTGCAGCTTTAGCTGTCTGGTTTATATGGGCCTTTTAATTATTTTTATCCTTCTCCTAAATGAAGGCCAGACATTATGCTCACTGGCTTCAACAATATTTGTTCTCTAAGCAGTCTAGTTGTAATCATTTAATTTTGCTCTATTAAACAACAGAGCTAGGTCAATTGGTATACTTAATAGCAGCAAGTTACAACCATAAAAGTTGCAGGAAATTTCACCTATTTTGCCTGTAGGGGATTCTAATTCCTGTATGTAACACCACAGCTGTCAGCTGGAAGAATCTTTTTTTAGCACCTGTAAGAGCCTTATCTTCATTGCCTGTAGATACCTGACTTAAATATTTGATTTGTAAACACTTTTGCATAGAAGGGTTTGACAAGCACATTAAAAATGGTTGCTCACAAGCTACAAATCTCTTAAGTTACAGCTACTGCATATATTGCACAGCTGGCTGTCATGATGCTAGCAAGATTTTTGCTCTTTGATCTAAAAGGAGTTTAAAATTCAAAGTGTTCAAGATGTTTATCAAGATTGTCATTTCTGAAAATGCTAAGATAAGCTTTCCCACCGTCCAAGCACTGCCCTCAGAAGATGAACTTTTAGTAAAGTTGCCAGCTCCATGCTGAATGGGTTCCTTGCTATTTTTGCTTAAGCCAGACCCTTGCCGAACTCTGCCTGTTGGTGCCCACTTAATATGAAATAGTTGGAGCACTGCACAGAAGCCAGATGCAGAAGGACACAAAAACTACATTGGCAAATGATCTGTCAAGTGACCCATGAACAAAATCGAGATTGAGTTGCCCTTTGAAATAAACCTATTTGAATTTTATTATCTCTAGAGCACCTTGTGTCTCTAATCTTGTGAAAGGTTAGTATTCCATCCATCAGAGCAAGATTAGAGCTCTAGTTGATGCCTGTGCTTGATGATAACTGAATGCAGCAGTTGGGGCTGGAGGAAGGAGATTCATTACCATCAGCAGTTCAAGGAAAGATTGGGTAAACTTGCTTCATGTTATAGACCATGTACAGTCCAGATCAGGATAGCAGAAATGAAAGGAGCAGAATATCAGCAAAGATTTAAACCTATTAACAATAATCTAAATGAAGCAATATTATCTTATTCCCATCATTTTTTTTTTTCATGTCACAGATTAGCTGACACAAATGGCTGCTGCCTAGTAGGCTACAATGTTAGCCACTTTCTCAATGCATGTCTCAAGAAAAAGCTAAGACTAAAGGAGTATATGAGACAATAATAAAGAAAGATCCAGGGCCCATGACCCTCATATGCATAGATAGAAGTGAAGAATGCAGATTCTGTGGTGTAAAAAAAAAAAAAAAAAGCAAAGAAAATTCTGTTTTTATTAATTCAGAAGTTCTTCCTCTCCTACATCTGTTAAAAAAATATTTCTCTACTTTTATGTCTTTTTTAAAGGTTACCTGACATTTTGGAAAAAGCTTTAGTGAACAGGGATCTTTTTTCCATGTCCTTGTTTGCCTGAACTTTCTAAATTTTATATTACGCTCTGAATTATATATGTGATTAAATTAATAACATTGATGACCTTACTTCTTGCATTAAAAAAAGAAATATTATTAAATTCTTAATTTTCCTGTGTCAAGTCCAGGCCTATGCATTGCTTCAAGAATATAGAAGTAATTCAAAGGATTAAAATGTGTATATTTTTCTAATCCTTTAGTTCCTCTTGGTGGGTCTGGATTTGTGCCTCTGGCTTTTCTATCCGTGCAGAGCAGACCATGTATTTATGTTCTCACATTTGGCTTTGAAGGATAACAAGAAGCCCTTTGGACCTGATGCCAATGTATCAGCCAGCAGCAAAACAACATGAGACTGAATTTTTTATTTCCTGTCAAACTTCTTAACTTCACAAAGGAAAAAGAAATAGAGGGTAGGTCTGAGATTTTTCAGAGATAGAGGTATGTTAAAGCAGTAGAAATAGTTTCTCTGCAAAGTAGGAACCCGTTTACTTCTGAGGTAGTACCCACAGTGTAAGAAATTAAAAAAGAAATAAATAAACAAATACCCCCAAGAAATAAACAAAGCAAAGTAAAATAATGCCTAAAAAAATTTACATTTTTAATAAGTTATGTTGATGTTCAGAATACATGAAATCACTATGAAAATTACTTTCAGCTAGATTAGAATTACTCAGAATCTGTGACAGGTATATAAATTTTGATGGCTCCTCAGAATAAATAAAAATATTTAGAGGAGACCAGCTTTAAAAACAAAACCCAGTCGTCAAAACAGGGAAAAAAATGCAGAGTATTCATAGTATTATGAAATATTTTAGTATGTCTTGATTCCAGAGACAGAAGCTGCTGTTTTTGTGTAATCAACAAAAAAGATTTTTCAGTATCCTCTACAATTACATTTTCAGCTACTTAATTGAGTTTTACTGTATTAGATGACTTACAGTATAAACTATACCTAATACATGATACTAATTAATGTTCTTAATGAATAAATATGTTTTAGGTAGGCAGTATGACACCTATTGCAGTTACTGTGACATTAAAACATTTAAAAATGAATTAAAATGTATTATATATGCACATATTATGGGCAAGTCTGAGTGAACATATGGTCTTTGCGAGAGAGAGATGTATGACTAAAAAAATAATGCTTCTTCAGTGAAAATGGAGAATATTTTCTAGATAATAGATATACAATTTAAGGCTGAACCCTAATATAAAAGTCACCTATTGGAAACACATTTCTAATTAAATGGTTTGTAAATGTGGAAGCACTTAAAATCTAAGGCAATCCAGGCTACATAAAATTATAATGTACTTATGAAGTTTATTATTATGGCAGAGAAGCAGGGTAATTAGTCTCACCTAACATGTAACATCCCTAACATTTACATTTTTCAGAAGTTATCAGTGTTTTATTGTGAGTTTGAAAGTCCTTCCACAATTATTAATGTCCTCATTAAAGAATGTTGAATGGTGTCTCAGTTAAAAAACAGGAAGCGTGTTCTCTCTTATGTCCTTTTCAAAGGGATCCTTATTTCTGTTTGAAATATACTGTTTGACCCTTATCCTGTACAATGTCTGAATGTTTCTCCCAAATGACTAAGCATATATACATTAGGGAAACAAAGAAATAAGTTATTGGATAAAAAATTTTACAACAATGTCTTAAAGTAAGCATTCATTTTGCTTCTGTATTTTACCAGACCACAAAAACTTTAGTATTTCAGAAAATGCAGTAATGGAAGACCTAAAATCACATTATCAAGCAATATCACATATATTTGTACATGCATTAAATGAAAATGCTAGCCCTAATCCAGTGGGGTTGGTATAAAGGACAGCTTCCTGCAGGATGTAAAGGGGAGCCCTCAATTTAAAGCCCAAGCCAGACTTCTGATCTAAATCCTTCTTTCTCTCCCCATGGAGAACATAAAGGCAGAGCTGGAGCAAGGCTTTATGCCAAGGTTCCTTGGTTGGGTATCTGAAGAGAATCAATGTGTAACCTGGACGCTCAGTTTTTGGGACCCTTGTTGTGCCTGTGTGTTCAAGGGTGATGGTTTTGGCAATATTGATAGACTCTGAGAAACATTTGGAAAACTTAAGTTGGGCTCTCTTATCACTTTGTTTCACTCAGTTGCCATTTCTCTGTTTCTCTGTCTTCTCTCCAACTATTATTCTCCTCTCTAATCTTGCTTTCCTGTTTCACCTGTACTGCCTCATTTGTGCTTATCCTTGCTTATTTTAAGATTTCTGCAGTAGTGTAGTGCAGGAAAACCAATACAATGCCTTTAGTCAGTGCAGGTCACCCTAGCCCCTTCACTGCCTGCCTCCCAGTAGGACTGATCAGCTTTTCAACTTGTTCTTCAAATCTCACCTCAGAGGGCTGTAATTCTTAGCTGGCAAGATTTGTATGAGAAAAGTGGTTAGTGGGGTTTTATTCCCAAATGTTCACACCACAGCGTTAGTTGTGGCCAAACAAGCTGGACTAACACCCAAAAGTTACACAAGGAACTAGTGTCCAGCAGCTGTTCCAGGAACTGAATGAAAAGCCCTTGCCACCAGAAGTGACACAGAGTGTCCACTTCACTCCCAACTCAGGAGGAAGCGTTGGGCACTAATGTGGAAAACATGGCCTATGCCTTCACTTCCCCATCAAGCTCTCAGGTAAAAACCATGTAATGTGAGGACTGAGAGAGAAGGATGAGGACTGTATAGCAAAGAAGGCAGACGATAAGGTCTCAAGATTGCAGAGAAGATGGAAGAAGCAGTAAAAAGCAGAGGGCCTGGAATTCCAGTGACTTCTGCACAAAAAACACCTACCAACAGAAAAATAAAGACCCAACACAAAAATCCAGAAATATTTTCTAAAGCTCCTACCTCTCACTGAGCCATCCTATTTCTCAGAAAATCATAGGAAGCAGTAAAGTTTACAGCTTAAGTTTGCTTAAGCAGTAATTTGTTTACTTAGAGATTCAACAGCTTGTGGGTTCATTGAAATATTCTTGTCAATATGTTCAGCAACTTACCAGCCCACCAGCAGCAGAAGCATGAAACTTTGGTGTCACTACATGGACATATCCATTTAGGTGGATAGGTCACATGTAGCACAGCAGCTAATAAATGGAAACAATTCCTCAAATAAACGTGGCTTAGGAGTTTTAAGACCATTCTTGTGCAGTTCAATCAAATAAAAATTAAGTTATATTGTCTGAAATCGAACATAACCCTAAGTATATACCAATCTTGTAAAGCTGGTTTTTCAGTTCATTGTGCCGTATCTTAGATATCAGTTTTCTTCTGACTGGAAAGCTTTCCCACTAGAGAGCCTTGTAAGAGAAAAAAAACATTCTGTTGAGAAGGCAGGTCAGATAAAAATCAATCATGCAGTATCTTGATCCAGTGAACTGATGTCTGTAGATGAAGATTTGTGTTGGCTTTAAAGCTATTCAAATACTGACTTCATTTTTTAATCCCTGATCTTTGAAACATCCAGGTAGGAAAGTTTATTGACTTCACAAACCTCCTTAGGGGACCCAAGGTCCTTCTACCAGCACATGAATGCAGAGCCAGAATCTGAAAGACTCTGAAGAAAATACATTTTCTTCTAAAAGTAATATGTCTTTTTTTTTTTCTTTACATGTGTAGCTTATTTGAGGCCAACTCTGTTATCCTTAACCTTATCCATAATCTAGGATTTTATGCATTGCCTTGTTTTAAGTCACTGATTGCCCAAATCCGATCTCTAGGACCATTGCTGGTCCTTACCTTTCGTACTATTGCCTTGGAAAAAAAGTAAGATCATCCCTCTAATAAACTGAGAACATTTAAGTTAGCTTAATTTGCTGTCATAAAACTAAGTTTGTTGCTTCACTGAAGTTTGAACATGTAAGCACAACTTACAAGCAAGAAATTCAATCATATTGGCTTTGTGTCAGTAACAAATAGTAATGTGTTCAGTGTCCAAATAGTCAAGAAATAACTGGGAAACCAGCTGGGATTTAATACTGCTTGACCTTAACGGTACCTGGGGTTCCTTTGAGTGTAGGTGTAGAAAAATTGTATAAACTCAACCATAGGTAAATTTTCTTGGAGGTAGTTTTATATTTTTTGTTAGTAGTGCTAAACCATAACAGAACTTATTAGCTGCATTCAGAGTTGTCTGGAAAAACCATCAACATGACTTCATTACCTCTTAAGCTTCAGACTTATATACAAAATTGATTTTTATGTACACAATAATTACCATAGGAAGTCAAACTTCAATCTGCTCTCACAGTAGGCTTCTGCTGGTTAGCTCAAATAGAAGTCTTTGCAGTTATTTCAGTAGTATCTGTCTCAGGTCAAACATCTAAAGATTTTGATGGTTTTTGTGGAATAAACTGATTTTTTTCCTAAATACTAAAATGAGCCTTCTTCAAAAAGGGGAAAAGGTGAAATGAGATTGAAAGGCAAACAGCAACGGATTTACTGCAGTTACATTATATAAATACAACTGTGCAAATATGCTTTAGCTCTCTACACTTGCAACTGTGACATGAAAGTATCTGCAGTTCTAATTTTAAACATATTGTGATGCAGCCAGTTTGTCCTGTTTAAACCCCACCTTTCTACACTGGGATTCGCACCTGCACTTCCTACAGGGTACTTCACTGAATGCATCTAATCCACAGGATGGTTCAGAAAACACCTCTTTCTTGAAGCTGGGTAAGGCTCAAGACATTGTTTTCAAATACCTCAGTGAAGGTTCTGCATAGCAGTCTGTTTTGTTTAAAGTGGGAGGAAGAAATCAAAGACACTATGCTAAAAGACGTGAGCGAGCCCTCTTCAGTCCCACACACACCTCAACCCAGGCTGAGATTTCTGCCTCCAAAGCCCAGTGTCACTGCTGTCAAATTGTGGCTGATCATCCCAAAATAAATAAAAGTCTATGAAGGTTTCAGTGTTTTCCTCTGGCCAGCCAGAGGCTCCTTCCTCATGTGTGGCTCCTTCCTGCAGTCAGTTCACGTTGTCTACTCTGAGAAGAGATGTGAAGGCACACGGTGACTTCAGGGCCACATTCCTCCCCAGCACAACTCCTGTGACCTCTGAGCAGCACAGGAGTGAGTCTGGAGATAGCAAATACTGCCTCTGGTTCCAGACCTGCTTGTCAAAAAATTGCCTCCTTTTTTAAACAATTTTTGGCATTTTGACAAAATATATAAATTATCCTGAATTAAATTTTACCTAGACTGTAACAAGGCAATTTGATGTTAATTTTCCCCTATTTCTTCTGGTCCATCTTCCACTTCTTTGTATTAAGAGTCAACAAACTTTTAATATGCTTAGAAGATGGTAGTAGATTACAGGCAAGGAAGTTTCATGCAAAATTTTAGATGGTAAATCTCTTTAACTGTTGAACTGGGTGTTTAATAGCCTCTAGTGGTATGTAGAGAAAAATGGTACAGTCTCTATATTTTAAAACAATTGTTGCACTGAGTCCCATAGTTTATATATTGTTAATATTTTCATGAAAGCTTTAAATGTTTTTCAGAAGAAACTGTGGTGACTCATGAATCTTTCATGAGGTGTTATGCATTTTTATGAACATATGATGTAAAATTCATCATTCTGAAATTCACAGATATCCATGAAGTGCTACATGTCTCTCTTTGGTCATGGATATTCATGACAATACCACTTCTGTAAGCATTTAAATGCCCTTTCATAAATATTCTAGAATGTAATCTTCTGATGCCTTGTAACATTTTGCTTACGTTTTATGAGTACTTCACTTGGGCATTTTCCACTTGATAATGAAAGCAGAACCTTCAGGGACAGTTATTGGTGTATCTATAAATTATGTGTAAAACTATCTCATTGCTTTGTTTTTATTCCTAGCATTTTCATTCTTTGTTATTTCTCCAAGTTTAATGAGTTCTTTGAGGGCATCTTGGGAATTTCAGGTTTCATATTTATAGACAAGGATATATTATACTGATAATATATTATACTGATTATATAAAGTATCACATGCAACAGATTTGAGATTCTAGAGCGCAGTAAAGACTTCAAAAAGTATATGTAATATCTAATATTCCTTGTGTGAAACTTAGGTGTTTCAGCTAGTTGCAGGAGTGTCTGTATAGAATCAATGGCAGGATGAAATTTCCCTTTCCTGCATACTCAAATGACCTTTTGCAATGGAAGAAATGTTGATTTAGCATTTGAAGGTAGCTCCTGCATCCCCTGAAGTTGTTGATAATCTTTTTATTGATTTTGGTGTTGCAGAATAAAGTCTTATAAGCCTTTATCGATGCATGTAATCAGCTTTGAGTAGATGACAGATCCTTTAACTCTGTATTAGTGTTCATTTGTACAATAGATCCTTTGTGCTTTGGCATTAAATAATGCCTTAAATTCTTTGTCATATTAGGTTCCTATTCTGATAATGGCATTTGATGTATAAAAAGCAGCATAGCATTTTTTCCTTTTTCCTGCGCAGGAAATCCTCCCTGTCCAACCCAGCCCATCGTAGATGTGTTTGTGTTTCTCTCCCATCCTCATGTCCCTCGTTTTAGCATAGGACAGTTCTGTTTGCATTGCCTGTGCACTGCAGTGGGGAGTGGTTAAGGATGAAGCCTCAGTGGTTTCCCTTCCCCCTGTGTCTCATTTTTTTCCTCACAATATCCTGACCCATAAGGAGGAAGTCACAAAATCTGGATGGGATTCAAGGAGAAGACCACAGTGAATTCTGCTGTTAACAAGTCTTGCAGCAGTCTGAGAAATGGAGGGATTAAAGAGGGAAGAGACTCTCATCTTCACTCACAACCTTTGAGACTGCACTTCTAAAAACTTTAGGCATCCAAAATATCATGATATTTACAGGTCTGGGACAGTCTAGAAAGCTATCCATGGACACTCTAGAAAGCTATCCATTGACAGCTAGATAATTTCACACATACCCAAAACATAACTCAAGTATATAAATCACCTATTCTGAAATTTGCAATCATAGGACACATTTAATTATTGGATTTGTATTTCTTGGCTTTAAATGCAATGTATATATATTCAAAATGAGTTTAAAAAGGAGAGCAGTTTTCAACAAATCTCATCACACTGCAGATTTTGGTTTTTTTCTAATGGAAGATGAAATTTTTTTCCAAGTTGTGACTGTTGAGTGTTTTTAAAGGTCAAAGCTATAAGGGAATTTTAAAATTAGTTATTCAGGCTGATTAAAAAGCAATACCAGTGCACTGTTAGCCTTATGCAAGCAATTTGTTTGGTCTTGAATATAAAATAAATGCAATGTCAAAACTGAGGAAGAAAAATCATCTGCTGTAAATATTCTCCTATAGCAATTTTTTTTCTCAATCAGGAAGTTAAATTGAGTTCTTGTTGCTGTGTAATGTTAGTTATTGTTTAAAGAAAGTCTCCAGAAACCTAAAGCAGTTGGAAAATGAAAAGGCATAAAAGCCACAGAGGTTAATTTCACTTGAATTTCCTTGAGATAAATCACAACTTTTACTAATTGATGCCATTGTGGAATATCTTTAAAGAAAGAGAGAAGAAAATAATAAAAGCCTTTACAACAAAAAAGATGATTTCACCAAAACATTTTTGTTTCATTAATGACTTCCTGAAGAAAGAAAGACAGACAAAAATAGGATGCAAGAAAAGGCTGACATTGGTATTTATAATGAATGCAAGCATCTGTACCTAAAGAACCCCCAAAGACTTTTTCAAAAAGCATAGTCTGTTTACATGAATTCTAATATTCTCTTGCCAACAGCCTTATTAGGACTGGGAAGTTCAAAAATTTGCAATAAAGTTAGGTATACCAAATCTGCACAGAGTGTAAATACATGCACATCTTCACAGGAAATTGTAGGTCATGGTAGAATGGCAAAGACTGGTAGAATTTACATATCTAAGTCCTTAGAGCTCTTGGAAAAGCAAGGCCCTCACAAGAAGGAGAACAAGGCTATGGTGAGGAACTGCCAGTAGGGTTTGGGTGTTGTTAGTCAATGATGGATGAAATTTGGATGTCACTCTGAGCAGTGTTTTAGGTAAAGACTGATGTAAAATCAGGCATATATCACTGTCCAGGGCTCTGTGCAGCTGGGCTGGTTTTTTCTCAGCTAACAGTGTATCAAGTGCACCATAGTATCTCTTTAGGTCTCAAGTTCTGCTAAAAGGAAAGCTGTGCAGAATATATGATAATTAAATGAAATTATCTTTTTGGTTTCTTGGTCTTAGAGCTCATGGATATATTTTTGGTTTTAGGAATTAGAAAACAAACTGTTTCTAGCTTTGCACCTTGTCCCACAGTCAGACACTGCTTTTGCTTCTTACAGAGAAAAAGAAAGTGCAAAGGAACTTATCAGGGTGGGAATGATCACAGAATACCCACTCAAACATAACACAAATTTGTGTCTGTAAAAATTGCCTCTAGGTATTTATGCATAGATTTTGTTAAAAGCAATTGTAGCATCATTCATGCTGCAATATTATCCCTAATCTTGATCCACTGACTTACAGTGACAACTAGTTATCACTTTGGAAATAGACCAGCTCCCATATTGAATTGCATTATGACACTAGTTTACCTATGTCAAAATAGCATGAGAATGTCAGCTTGCAGTTGGCAAAGTACTGTGAGAGCTAACAAGACGTTATTTTTAATCTGTGAGCTGTTCCTACCTTTCAGTAATGGACTCTAGCAATTCTGCCCTTTCAATTTGTGACTGAATTGTCTTATCGTAGCCAAAATATTTTAAAACATTTCAGACTTCATTTGCAGACTATCTATCTTGCATCCTAAGTTTACGAATAATGTTTAAAAGTGAAAGCTAGCTAAAGTGTGATCCATGGACTAGAAACCCACCATTTGAGTGTATACAGAGCATGTAATGGCTTGCAATGGCAATCTTCTCTCCATCTTTTCAGTATCTCAGAGTGCCTTAGACTTTATTCTTCTCAACTACCTCGTAGAAGTGATCAGGCTTCCTGAGACCCTCTGGTTAATAAATTAAATCTGTATGACAGCATGCTGGTAACAAAAGACATACATAGTGTCCTATGAATTAATCATCACTTAAAATTAGGAAAAATTATTTCCAGCATTAACACTACTCATGACAACCTATTTTGGCAGCAAAAAAAATATCACAAGATATATATTTTAAAATACTGCACAGCTCTGTCTCATATAGGTTCTCCTCTCCCACCCTAGTACTTGAGTGCCTTCCAGAAGCACATTAAGCAACATGACTAATGTCTGTCTCATCTTCATTCTTTTACTTGAAGCTGAAAAATTACATTATTTTTCAAAAACTACTTGCAAGTTGATGAAATATCATCTTTGCAATGAACATAAAATTTTTACATTACTTTGAAGACCATGGCAAAATTCGACCTTTGCAGAAGCGCGGACAGTTTCTACTGATATAAGTGAACAAGTGCTCAGCTATGCCAGGACACAGTTTCTATACATAAGCACTGCAAAGCAGACTACCTTCTTGATATATGGGAGATTTGCAGACTAAAACAGCAAGCAATCCTTCACAGCAGCATTCATTTTGCTGGATGGGAGTTGATTGAGAAATTAGCACAACATGGGAGATCTCTTTCTGTCTGGAACTAAAAAGGTATCCAATTTTGCAGTTGCTGTTGATTTATTATTCTGATCCTGCATGGGGTTACTGCTGCAGATAGCTCTCTTAACTGTCTTTTGTGTCAAAGTGTACAAAAGACTAACACTCCAACCTTATAATGGCATAATTTACCTTTAGCAGTAGCTCTCAAAGACTGAGACCTGTAAGAAGACTAAAAATTTAATAACTGTGCTGCTGTTTAAAGGACGTTAGCTTTCCTACAGAATTAATATGTATGGCTTCACATTTGGGACTAGCATGAAATTTAAGCTTGTAGAGTTATTGGAAATGTTTATACCACGGTATAAATAAAGATTGTGACCGGCATGGACCACATTGTGATGGATGCTGTACAAGCAGAGAATAAATATCTACCCCTCCTTGAAAAGTGTGGTTGGCTTCCGACAAACTGACTGTGAGACTGCTAAATAATACACCCACACAACGAAAGAATAAGCTAATAAACTCAGACAAGATGAGCTGTCAGCAAACCCAGTTAAGCTTTGCTGTCACTGACTTATGCAGTGGCATTATCCTTTAAAATAAAGAGTGGGATTCCCAGTATAGCTATGGATTGTGAGGAGCCAGTGTGTGAGTTGTTTATAGCAGCCTCCCAGTGTATATAGGGCTGCTGTCATTCAATTGCACTGGTGGGAAAGCCTGTCTCCAGCCTTAAAACAAATTTTAATTTGAGCCCCAGGTTCTCTGTCATGTTTTTGCTTTCTGGATTGCGTGACTAGAGAATTAGATATATTCAGCAGTGCATGCAGTGTGCATTACTTCTAGAAGAAGAAATGCTGAATGTACAAAATAGTAATCATGGTGATTTAGATGTCAAAGACACCACTAGATGAGGTCTAACAGTGAAAAACAGCTTTGTTTCACTTTTCTCTTAAAGAAAAGCCTATATGTTGTAGATATCAAATTATTACTTTTGGCAACAAAATTTTTATTATGGGTGTAGTTTTTCCCCATTTTTTTTTCTTTTCCCTACCTAAACTATTTGGCAATAGCATATCCTTTTCTGAATGTAATTTATTCCTTATGAAGAGCTTTGGTTTTAATGACAATTTAGACATTGATATATTTATTAGACTATATATTCCCTTTAATAAATGCTTTGATGTAGCAAGTATGTTCTCAGTGTTCTGTGTATACATTTCCATACTAACCCCTTTCCAGTTATCTGGGAGATCAAAGGCTGCACCTCTGCACAACTTCTGCCAGAAATAAGAGATTCTTTTCTTACTGAGTCTTTGTAGACTGGTCCACAGTGTTCGGTGGATTCTGTTTTCATCTGATCACAGTTGCAAACCCTCAAATTTAGCATAGATTTTTTCTTACTTAGTCTTAATTTCTGTCCTATCTTTAGTATTGCAGTGGTTCTACATTTTTATAAGTCACTGTAGCCATAGCAGGGCCCAGTGTTAAAGGAGTATTCACATGATAGCATTAGCCAAGAGTGTGAGAAGTCAGCACATCCCTGCATTTAGCACACGCAGATGTGTCTGTGGGCAGTGTCCACAAATTAAGAATCTGGTATCCCAGACCTGGTGTGTGATGAATCCTGCTTCACTGCAAATCACTTAATTGCAGCCATTACATGTTTTTCCAAAAGTATTGCCGTCTCTGCCTTGCTGTGTGCAATGACTCATTTACAAACCACAGGACTCTTTTCCAAAATGGTTTAAGAAGGCTGACAGCAAGCCCTGTAAAAAGATGGGATCTTCTGAAAGCCAGGAGATCTCCTTTGGTCAGCTGGGTTTAAAGAACTATTGTACATGTTCAGAGAATTTTTTGGGAAATCCTAAGTACCATATTGCAATTAAAAAATCTCAACAGAAGAGTTGATTAAATATTTGTACTTTATCCCATGGGCTCAGTTTCCAGTAAGAATAATTTCCACAAGCCAAAATTTAGAAATTGTTTATGGTTTAGGCCTCAGTAGATAAAAGGCACCAAAGAAATTGTCTGAAATCCTTTCAAGAAAACCTTAATACCTTCATCTCCAAAATAAACAACTAACACAGACTGGAATTAGTAGGATGGTTGTGACATGACTGGTGAAGGGTTCTAGCACTGCTCTTCAGTAGAGTAAAAAATTATTGAAGATACTAACATATTTTTACCATTACCTAGACATATGACATTTTTAAGAAGGATCCTTCTCATTTCCACTCAAGTCTCTTCCAAGTTTTCTTCAAGAATATAGGAAAATAAGTATTCAGATTTGTTTCCATGGTTTGCCTCTACATTGTAAAGGCTTGATCAAAGTGGAATCTTAATTCTAAAATCATTACATTTCAGTCAAATCATCATATTAGTGACTTTACTTATAGCTTAGAAGATTTAGTGTAATGGGTGTGGAGGGACAGGGATTGCTGTGTTCAAACGCAATGTGAAGAAGTGGAGCTACCCTCACTGAAGTTCTTTTAAATGGGTTTTTCTGCTCAGTGTTACAGGTTTTGCATCTTTCGACCTTGATAGGGAATTCTGTTTGTACTCTATTTTTCTTTACTTCCAAATGATGAATTTCACTAGTGGAGTGCTGGGATATCAACCTGTTAACACAAATTATGATTAGTTAGGACTGCAATAAGAAGACCCTTTGTATCTTGCTGTTATGGCCACTAACACTGGCTTGTTTTCCCTGCAGAGTTTTTCCGAGAACTTCTGGAGAACGCGGAGCGATCCTTGAACGACATGTTTGTCCGGACGTACGGCATGCTGTACATGCAGAACTCTGAGGTGTTCCAGGACCTCTTCGCCGAGCTGAAGCGCTATTACACGGGAGGCAACGTCAACCTGGAGGAAATGCTCAACGACTTCTGGGCTCGGCTGCTGGAGCGGATGTTCCAGCTCATAAACCCCCAGTACCATTTCAGTGAGGACTACCTGGAGTGTGTGAGCAAGTACACAGACCAGCTGAAGCCCTTTGGAGACGTGCCCAGGAAGCTGAAGGTTCAAGTGACTCGAGCGTTCATTGCTGCCCGCACCTTTGTTCAGGGGCTGACAGTAGGCAGAGAGGTTGCGAACAGAGTATCCAAGGTAATCTGAAATCAGGGCAGGGTTTTTTTTTAAGCTTGAATATGTTCTCAACTTGTCAGAGAATTGAAATCTGTCTTTGTGCTTTTTCTTTTTTTTTTTCAGTACAAGGAGGTGTTTTTGGTTGGTTTTTATGCCTACCAATATACGGATCTTAAGTTCATAAATAGGGGCAACAGTTGTTTTCAGTTCCTTCTGGGGATATTAATGCAATACTGACTGGAAAGCATTTCTCTGTGCTTAGGACACAGTGAAATACCAATATACATCAATGTTATAGCATGGTAATGATTGTCATTTGTAATTCAAAGCTGGCTACATATATAAAAGATGGGGATTTAGATCAGAATTTAAATGTTTCAAGCAAATTTATTCTGCTGTTCATTAGGAAAGTACAGCCCTCACAGCATTTATTCATCATGCAGCTGGGTGATGGATTTTGTTAGAAATGTCTAGTCATGTTTCTGATGAGAAAATAGACAAACAGTGACACCTCTGAAGCTTGAGCTTTCCCAAAGGATGGTTTGACTCACATTTATTTTAGGTTTAATTATTTATCCATGCAAATATTTATGACAATTATAATCCTTGAGGGCTTCACATAATTAAAGAAAAAAACATGGAAAAATAACCCATCTGGGCACCGAAAATGAGCCTCAATGACTTTCTCTCATGCAGTATTTCAAAATCAGGTATAATTTTCCTGAACTGGTGTTCCAGCTAGATAGTTGCTCTGTGATCTCACTGTTTCACAGTCCTTGTCGTGTATTTGGAACTTGAATTCTGAAATACTCCCATGAGATCCACTGTGAAATGCTCAAATACTCACTTCTGATCAATAAGTGCATGAGTGATTTGGGTGCTTGGCCCATCCAATACTTTCCCATATTTGCAAGCCTAAGCCACTCCTCCACCTCAAGAGGACTGTCTCATTTGCTTCATTTAATCCACAGTCAGAAGGTGAGGTAGAGCCTACACATTGTACAGTAGACTGCAACTCAGGCACTCAATAAGATGGGGCTTTTAAACTTTTCTTAGCCTGTGTTATGTGATATTTTGCAATTGCAAGTTGAGAAGCCATGGAGTTAAAAATGTTGTCAGGAAGGGAGAGCCTGATTTTATGTGTAGGAGACTGCATGGGAGAAATAGGTCATTTTGCACTTAAAATTCATTGGATGAGATATGTGATCGTTGTTAGTCAGCTAGAACCAAAGTCTCTTCTTCCAAGTGCCTTCCTGAGCTTCAGGGTTGCCTTTCTGTAATTTCTGGCACTGTTAGTTCTTGCAGCCTTTCTGAATGGTGGCAGGATACCACGGTGAAACCCCAGGCTACCTAAAGAGCTGGGGCAGCTCTTTAGCCTCCAAATGTGCAGAATGCATAAATCTACAGCCCCAGATTTCCTCTAAAGAGAGATGATGTCCCCGTGGGTCAGGTTCTAAGTGAAAGTACAGAGCTCTGATGTCACTGTTGTCTGCAGGCATTAGGTCTTGCTGGATCAGACTGTGCAGAGTAAGCTTTGTAATTCATGTAATAGATGCATAATTTGTGAATCCCTCACAGATTAAGGTCTGAATTGTCTGCTGAGATGTCTGCTTTCCTTGTGTATGTACATGACTGTACAGACTGTGCAGGTGTGTCCTCTGTCACATATCCAGGAAATGTTTTCCTCTCAGCCTCTGGGCTTTGGGTACATAAGCCCTCTCAAGAAGAAGGTTTATAACAAGATCACTAAATGATCCTATGGTCCTATAATGAGAACTGCTAGTTCTGCAATGATACAGTGGGTCTTTTTGTAATGTCAGTTGAAGATGATAACAGTAGCTCAATAGTGCTTCTGTTTTTGTTGTTTTGTTTTTTTTTTTTTCTTCTAACATGAAGGAAACTCTTGAAATCATTGTTAAAAGGGTGCAGTGGGGGGGTGCAAGGCGCAATAATGTCTTTATAGTGATACTCCATTATCACTATATCTAGTGACTACATCTAGAACACTGTGTTCAGTTTTTGGCCCTTCCTGTACAAACAAGACATTGATAACTGAAGCAAGTTCACTAGAGGCTGCCATCAGGATCTGGACTGGATTACTTGTCTTTGAGCCTGTGGGACTGGGGCTTCTTCATTCTGGGGAAGAGGCTACTTCAAGGGAATGTAGGAGTTGCTCCTGGTGCCTCTAGGGAGGTCATTAAGAAATGCAGCAAAGCTCTTCACAGTGGGGCATGGTGTGATATGATGGGCATGATTTGAAGCATTTCCTCTTGTCCCATCACAGCAGGCCCTAATGAAAATCCCATCCCTTTCTTTCTTATAAATGCCTGTTAAGTGCTAGAAGGTTGCTAATCAGATCTGCCTGGAGCTTCTCTTCTGCAGGCTGAGCAACCTCAAGTCCCTCATGTCTTCACAGGAGAGGTGCTCCAGCCCTCTGACCATTTTTGTGGCCCTCCTCTGGACTGAGTACAAGTCCATGTCTTTCCTGTGATGCCGAGGATTCCAGAGCTGGATTTATTAATCCAGGTGGGGGTCTTCTGAGAGCAGAGTACAGGTGACCTGCCACATTTCTTTAGGATCATTATCCTATGATCCTATTAAAGAATTAATAAAATCAACATTTTGCTTAAGTGTAGAATATACTTTGATTGCAGAACTATCTTTGGTATTAAAATCTTGGTGGATTTATTCATACCCACAGCATATGCAAAACAATTTCTGGCCTTAGGGACTTTGTGCTACATGCAGCCTGCTGAGGCAGATATGAAGAGCCCCAAGTGGCACCAAATATTCAAGATTAATAATTGTCCTGTGGAAAGGCTCTGATTACTCTGAGAATGAATAGTTCATTGCCATATCATAACTGTGGACTTTTATGCTGGTTTATCTACTGAAGAAAATGACAAATCCTTTTCTTTAAACATAATTTTAAAAGACTTCAACCATTTCTTAGAGTTAGCACATAACTGCAGCCAAAAATGAGACAGGTAAACAACTTTTGTTGCTATTTTGAAAGTCATCCAAATTCAGCACAGCTTTCTTTCTCAATGTACTCTAATATTGAGAGATTCTGTGATAAGAATGCCACATCTGGATAAGTCAGGAGAAATTAATAAAGACAGAAAATGAAAGGAAGAACTGTTGTAGTTCTTCTATAAAATCTTTTGTCCATTTTCTGCCCTGGCTGGGAACAGAGGGGGATCTTCTACCTGCAACATCACAAGCTTAAAAGATTTTTTGCTTTCTATTTGTGGATCCATTATTTCACTGAACTGCCACTGACATAGAGAAGTATTGAGCCTACACCTTAAACACCATGAGCAAGAGAGTGACTAATGAGAAAGTTGTAACATCTCCTTTGGGCCTTTATTGTCTCATCATCTTCTGGACCATTTCTGTAGAGGGTTGGTGGGTCACACACAAAGGATTTGTTCCCTCTCTAATGTCAGGTACATATCCTTTCTAATTTTTCCTCGGAGACATTGTAATGTCTGAAAACAACGCAGTTGGTGTATTCCTTGCAAAGGAGCTACACTTCCTTTATTTCAATGAGGTGTGCCCTCAAGCACACTCCAAGGAGGCAACACATATCGCAAACATTTTCCTCTTACAATAGGATTTTGCAGTTTAGCAATTTTCTTGTCAGTGAGATTATAATTTAGTAAGTCACACTTAGATAAATGGGGAGGGACGGTGGTTAGGACATCTTATTTTTGTAATTTTTTCTAATATTATATTTCAGTTGCAAGCAGACACAGTTGCTTCCATCTCCCTGAAGTTTTATTACGCTGTTTTAGTTGAACAGTATTTTCATGATCTCTAAGTCTAATTACAATTTTTAATCTTGAGAGATTTTTAAATCTTTTTATTTCTCATTCTAATGCATTAAATTTGTCAGTGCTATGTTCCTATGCCGCTTAAATCTCCACTCAGTACAGTATATTTTCACTGGCTTGAATGGACCAGCTTGCTAAATTATATATATATTCTAGAAAGTTGTATAAGCTTATGAGCAAAAAGTAATTATTTCTTAAATTGAGAATATTAACTCTTAATTTAAATCAATTTATTCATTATTATAGAAGAATTCTTGAAATATCTCAGGTTGAAAGGTCCCTATAAAGATCATTGAGTCCAACTCCCTGCTGCTTGCAGGACTAACTAGAAATAAACCGTATGACTAAAAGCTTTATCCAGATGCTCCTTGAGCTCTGACAGACTTGGTTCCATGACCTCTTTCCTGGGGAGACTGTTCCAGTTACCAGCCATCCTCTGAGTGAAGAACCTTTTCCTGATGTCCAATCTGAACTTGCCCTGATGCAGGTTCAATATATGATATTCAATATGCAACATCAGAACTGCCATTTTCGGTATGCCAGAGGTCTCTTTAGTTGATTTTACCTCAGTGGCAGTAGTTTAAAGGTCAGTATAGGAGCAGAGCTTCTCAACTACTATGCTTTTTTAAGCTGTAGGTAGTAGATGTTTGTGGACATTTTGAACTACAGTTTCAGAAATAATAAGTTAAATTTTCTACTACCTGTTTTTTTCAGTACTTTTTTAGGTTCTAAAAACTTGGCTTTTCTCTTTTGAACCCATTGTGTAAAAAAAGCCAGTTCTGTCCTTCCCTGTTGCTCTGTAAAAATATAGCATATTAACATGTTATTGTTATTAAATTTACTTGTTATCAACTATTTTCCTAGATAAAATAAATAAATAAACCAAACCAAACAAAAAAAAACCAAACAAACAAACAAACAAAAAAAAAAAAAACAAAAAAAAAACAACCAAACAAAAAAAACCACAAAAAACAAGCCTTCCTGACAAACTGTGATTTAGTATCTAATGTTAACCTGGAGAAGCTGCTGAAAATATTTCTGTAGTTGCTCTTAGCTGTGATTACCAATAATGTGATAGAAAAGACATATGCATGCTTTTCATGTTCATCTTCTACTGTGCCTGAGCTCTGGACACTTTGTGAGAAAATAATGTTAAGTTATTCTCTCTGACTCCAAACAAAGCATTTTCAGTTATCACAATAATCCCTTTGAACTGTCACTGGGTGGTGGAGGCTGTAAGCAGAAAAACACATGGGGAATTAAAATTTTCAAACAGGAGGGTCCAGGATTTCCAGGCACATGTGATTCCTGAAATACTTTCCCCATATATATGAACATCTGAATTACAACAATTATCACTTAATCTTTCCTTGGGAACTGGTTCTGTTTTATACATGCCATGCTTGGTTCAGAACTCTTCCTTATTTAATGAAAAAAAAAAAATCTTCATTGGCTCTTGCACTAAACCTGCCTCACTAGGACCAGCAAGTGAGTGCAGAATGCTTTTATTTACAGAGATCCAGGGGTTTAGTAATTGTTCGCTAGCTTTGCTATTCTCTAAGTTTGGCCATTTTGTGGTTTGTTTTTCTGTCTGAATTTGAGCACTTTCTTCCCATTGTATATTGGATTAAGGACAAGAAGAATTGTTCTGAGTTTGGCTTTGACTTTCACACTTGAAAATTCATGCTACCAGCAACCAAAGTAGTTTTTATACCAGGAGTAAAGTGAAGCCTAGCTCAGGGGCATCATTAAGAGCAGTTAGTGATTTTGTTAGTGGCATAAACATCAAAGATTTGTGACCCAGCCACTAAGAACTTATTTCATTAATGCATTTAAATATTAATTATCATTTATTACAAAATAAAAAGAGGCTGTTACAATACTTTTCTAATTGTATGGCATAGACTATATATCTCCTTCTTTTTAAACCAATTAAAACCATTCATCCCCTGAATATTATTAAATTATGTTAATATCAGACTTCTTATTAGGAACCTGGTGATATATGAGCAAAGTGAAATAAATTCAGTAATACAATTATAAGGTTAAACCCGAGATTAGTAGTGAAAAGCAGTCTCTAGTAATTGCCTGTGATTACTTCAACTTGCAGAATGCCAGGCCACTGCTTTTCTAATATGCTGAATCAATATTCTTACAAACTCTGCTTTTCATGCTTTATAAATAAACATTCAACATTTTGTGAGAGGCATAAATAAAGGCCAATATTGAATGACACAGTGATTCAGAATGTAATTATTGCAGGGGGGAGGGAATATGACATGGTGATAAGTCAGGTAATTAAAAGCCAAAACAAATTGTACTTTAAGCCTGGAAAATGTGATTTGCAGGGTGTGACAGATAAAGAGCTATGTGTCCTGTATATTTTAACTTCATTGGCTGAAGAGATTTGGCTTGTTAAAGCCACAGAAGGAAAGGAAATCTAAAAAGCTGATGGTATTCAGCAGACTTTAATCCTCAGTTCAAACTGTTGGTTTAGGAACAGCCCAGCTGAGCAAGCAGAGCTTTTATGATTGCATCACTGTCTGTTGTTTTAAGGGTTTTTTCAGTCATTAATTATTTGAATTTTCATTGAGTTAACATATATTTACAAGAACTGGACCACACTGTGACATGAATGGGGCCACATTCTTTTTTGACTCTTCCTTTCCCTTGGTGTTCCTCAGGCAGGGAGCCCAAGGATTATCCAGCCAGGGGAGTTTTAGAGCTGTGATGTGTCTGTGGCACAAAAGCAGGAGTGGATTGTATCCACACTCGAGTTCTTTCTGGGAAGTATCCTTTGAATTGAGGTTCTTCAGCTGTGCTGAATATCTTTTCCTTCTTTTTTGGAAAGAAAAGGCACATAAACTGATCTAGTTAATTGCACACATTTCATGGAGAAATAAAGCAGATGCCTTCCAGATATCCCAGACATACTGCAGATGCACTGATCTATTTTCCACTTTGTGTGCACTGGAATCATCAGATGTTCCCGAGGAGCAGTTCAGGAGAAAAGGCCTAGAATGAAACAGCAGCTTCAACAAAAGGAAAAAGGCAGTAGGAGGTGTACAAAAGCTGTGGTCTATGTCCTACCTATGAGAATTGTCAGATATAATCCAGCCTGGCCTCTCCATTTCACAGGTCTTTAAATATCATTCAGCTACCTTGGTATTGAACTTAATAACCCAAGTTTAACTGAGTCTTGTTGCTCAGTAGGACAGTCAGTCTTACTGAGTATCCTTCTAGGTAGCTCTGCTGTTTGGGTTTATTCCTGCTGTGTGCCACATCCCATCTCAGAATCCAAAGCAGTCCTGTCTTTTTGGATTTTTTGTATCATTCATAAACAGAGATCTTCTGGTTGCAGTTCTTTTGCTCAGTTTGTGGTTTGGGTTTTGCTCAATGCCTACTGTGCAGAAAATCCCTTTTGTTCAGCTTTGCATGAAACTTCTAACTATAAATTAAGAACTGTAATGAGACTATTTTAGTTTAACAACATTACTAAACACTGTCATGACCCATTAGAAAATTAATTGTTTTAATCAAGGTTTTGTGCAGGATTGCTGAAATGCTCATTTTACACACAATCCTTCAAAATTCTCACATCAGATGTATTTACCACCTACAAAAGATGTTGATATGGCACCTGAAGAAAATATATTAAGAAAAAAGTTAGAACTTTTTCGGAGGCATTCCTGGAAAAAAGGATGTATCCTAATGCATATCATGATACATGGTCAAGTCATGATAAAAATAATGGTGAAGAAACAAAGCTCATCTAGGAGCTTGCTGACACCACTATATTTAGAAATTCTGTAATTAATCTTAAAGCAGGTTTTACATTTTTGCTGTTTTAGCATGGGGAAGTGAAAGAAAATTCAGAGGAATCAAGTGGAAATAAGGAGATTTAAAAGTCTATAGTTTAACCAATGCAAGGAGATCTAGATCATCTTACAACTTGCTGACCTTTAAGAATGACTCCTTTTACAGATTGTCTTAATTCTGTTTCAGAGACAACCTATGGAAGCACTGTTTTTCAATCATGATTTGAGAAAAGCAATTAATTTTATTTCTCACGTGAGCCTGAAGCAGAAAACAAATCCTAATAGGTTATTTGGCCTTCAGGTTTCTATGGAAAACATTAGCCAAGAAACTATCTGATTTACCTAAAATGCATCAGGAATACTAACTGGAATTTAAATTCATATCTGTTAAGTGTTGCAGTCAACAAAGTCATCAGCAAAATAGTGAAGAAGTCAAATTTCTTTGAGAACTTCAGATAATTAAGTCTGAAATCAACAGTGTGGATCTAAGTTCAATTCTCAGTTGTTCAGGGGTGAGTTACAATTCGCTTCATTGTCTGCTTAAGCCTTGCATCTCAAAATAGATCTCAGACAAAAAAAAAGATGGTGCGAACACAGGAATACAAAATTAAGAACTTAATTGTCAGGAAAATCATTCTCGTCATCTGAAATTTTAAACTTATCCACATACTCCAGTGTGTGCTTTTTATGGGAGATTTTGTGACACAAGCTTGCTGAGTTTTTTCCATAATCTTTTCTGGAAAAGATAAAATGTCACTTTCGTTTGGTCCACATGTTTAAGAACACCTTTTCTCTTGCTTCTTCTTCTCTTTTGCTTCTCCTCCTTTTGTTTTATTTTTAAGCCCTTAAAAAGAATTTGTTCTTGAGAACAAATTATATGTACCAGCCCAAACTGGGGGGAAAAAGAGCTTTGAATAAGATAGGAGGATTTAGCTGACCTCAGAGGAACACTTGTCACCTTTAAGTGGCCAAGAGCTGAAATTAAGAATATAAAGTGAGGATTGTAATGCAACACATGACTGCTTGTCCTTAATAATGCGTTGGCATCCTTTGGCCGCTGGTGTAAAAGACTTTGCTGTTGTCCAACACCTCAGTGCAGTTTTAGCCTGCAAACTTCCCCATTCTTGAAAATATTTTTTTCTTTTAAAACTGCCAGAGATGTTTTGATATTCTGGACTGTCCCAATACTGTGCAAGTCGGACTTCTGGTCTTTGATTTTAGAAGGTTTAGCAATTTTGTATGAATACAGCAGTGAATAAACTGCTGGATTTCTTGAGGAAGCACATACAGGCTCTCCACTTAACCCCCACTTACATGATCTTCAGTATCAATCAGCAACAGAATTGCATCTATGCTTGTCTATTGTGTTCTTCATCCCACAGTCCTTTCATTCATGTTCATGTGTTGGAATTTTCTGTGGATCCAGAAGCAAGTGTGTATAAGGCAAGTGCTGGCAAGCTGAGAAAGCTGAGCAGAACTAGTGCACTCTAATTTGCAGTTCCAGAGTCAGCTCTCTGCACACTGAGTTGTTATGCAGAGCCATCAGCAGCTCTCTCCACAGAGAAGACGCCAACCTAACTGTCCTATTTCAAATGGAGGTTTTATGCATCTAATTGGTAGAGAGAAGCCTGAGCAGCCAAAGATGCTATCAGAATTTCACAAAAATGTCCTTAAGTGTTTAAGTACCAGAAAGCAAGAAATTAAAAACTGTGGTGTTCTTCTTCCCTACAGCAATTTGCTGATTCAGGACTATCACCACTCTCTGTAGATGTGATGGAATGCCAAGTCAGCTGTTATCAACCCTGTTTTTCAGACGTGTCCCAAAACAAGTGAATGCATATGGATCTAAGTGCTCAGTCTTCTCTCTTTCTGGGGAAAGCAGTAATTGACCTATTTTCGTCTGTGGCATCCAAGCTGCATTAACTCCCACCAGCTCAGGCCTAGGAGCCATGGAAAATTGTATGGAAAAGCTGCTCAGCTCACCTGCCATCTTCTTTTAGGTCTAAAGTCTTCTATGGGAATTAGGTTGGGTCCGGCCACAATGCCTTTTATATCTGAAATTTGGGTATATTTTTTCCTAGTCAATGAAAGAACTTTTAGAGGTATTTACTTGTTTGATTTCTTCAGGCTAAATCTATATTTTGTTGTTGCTGGCTTTACCTGACTATATTAATATTAGAGTCCATTCAATCCATTGTTTATTTGAAGCAACAATTTAATTTTGTGTGCAAAGGATAGCATGAATGGGGAAAAAAATCAGTTTTTCTCCAAAATGAGCGTTAGTTCTGAATTTACACTGGCATTTTCTTTGAATAACTGGTGGCTACTTTAACACTTAGCTTGAAATGCAGCAGAGAGACAACTCACAGCACACTGCTGCCTTTGGTCCTCGAGATCTTAAGGTAAACTACAAGACAAACTGCTACCACATAGGGTACAGGAAGAAAGAACCAAAACATGTTCAGAAAGCACCTGGAAGCCTACCCATCATGAGTAAGGTGTAGTTTATAGGAAAAATAAGCCACTGTGTATCTTTCATCATCGTACATCTGTTTGTAAGTAACAGTACATACCTGCTTTTCAAGGACATTGTATAGAAACCAAAGCACAATAAAAACTGCCCTCAGAAGCTTTCACACTGGTCCTGAAAACTGAAATTTTTTCGTGACCCCGCTGAATGTTTTCTGGCCATAAGTACAAGGTTAAAGAAATCTCTTAATACGGCATTTTTATTGTTGCAGAATTTTTTGTATATGATCAACTTATAAAGCTATGTTATAATATGCCAAATGGAAATTAATGCAATTCAGTTTTTCACTTAAATCAGAATTAAAACTTTTGGTGGAGAATGTTTGCAGATTTATTTATACCCTGCAGTCTCCAAAGTTAACAGAGGAAGCTGGCTGCCAGTCTCTGCCACCATGCAAATACTTATTCTTCCATATGGTTGCAGAAATATATTAAAAATATATTGGGGGTATGAAATTATAATTCATATAATAAATTTTATCCAAAATAAGAAAATAGGGAGAGGAGTAGGGACCTAGACAGTGAAATGTTAATATCAAAATGGCTCAACCATCTTACTGTTATCCTGACCCCAAAGAAAGGATCCTATGGCCGTATCATATTTTCAGTCTGATTCCCTAAAACTGCTTTTGAGAGAAATGTCTTCTACACTTAGACTAGTACTGAAGACCTATGAATATACATTTATTCCTAAAAATGCATATTTTATATGTAAAAGTCTATTCTCTATTTAAGATTCAGTGTGTGCCTCCTGCTCTTCCTCCCACTTTCACTCCTTTTGACTGAATTAGTAAAAAAGTACCTTAGCCATTGACTTCAATGTGCACTTGATTAGGGACTGATTGTTCAGATTTATATAAAATCAGGTTGAAAACAAAGGTTTTAATGCAAAGGTCTTTACAGGGAGATTGAAGAACGTACTGATGGAAACATTGCTGAGGAAATTTGGGTAGAATAAGAGATTTTCAGTCAGGAAGTGACCATTTAAAAGCACAAGAACAGTACTACATGTAAACATAGATAAAATGTTTATAAACTGTCTGTATGTAGTATAATTTGCCTAAAGTCATCATGAGAGGAATTTCAGACACATTTTAGTTTAATATAGTGTAGAAGTTTAATGCTTTTCTGAAGCTTATAGCCTTACCTGCCACCAGGAGCATGCCCCAAACAGGGGAGCACAGCGTCCACAGTTTCTGTTTCAATTCCTGTGGTTGCCAGTGAACTGAACATGGGCTGACAGTGTGCCCAGGTGGCCAAGAAGGCCAATGGCATGCTGGCTTGTGTCATCAGTAGTGTGGCCAGCAGGACCAGGACAGTGATTGTCCCCCTGTTCTTGGCGGTACTGAGGCCACATGTCAGGTACTGTGTCCAGTGTGGGTTCCTCACTACAAGCAGACACTGAGGAGCTGGACCATGTCCAGAGAAGGAACTGGTAAAGGCTCTGGAGCACAAGTCCTGTGAGGAGCAGCTGAGGGTGCTGGGGTTCCTTAGCTGGAGAAAAGGAGGCTCAGGGGAGACCTTACCACTCTCTGCAATGGAGGCTGTAGCCAGGTGGGGATCAGTCTCTTCTTCCAAGAAGCAATAGGATGAGAGGAAATGTCCTCAAGTTGCACAAGGAAAAGTTTAGATTGGTTATTAGGAAAAACTTCTTGATGGAGAGAGTTATCAAGCATTGAGACAGGCTGCCTAGGGAAGTGGTTCAGTCACCATATGTAGATGGGTCCCCCAGGCACATGGTTTACTGGTGGATTTGGCAGTGTTAATTTAATGGCTGGAGTCAATGATCTTAAAGATCTCTTTCAACCTACACAAATTCTATGATTCTACCATTCTATACACACACACATACAGAAAATTAATAAGCCTTGACAGATATATTGTATTAATAGTGCCGATGTTGTGAGGTAGACCTTATGCAGTGGGGTGCAAAAAGCACTAAATTATTCTAGCTGCTGACTAAGAGATGGCATGGAAGAGATTGTCACTTAGCAGGAGAAAGAAACATGTTAACTAAATGTATTGGATTAATTTCTTTTTTTACTATCAAAATTATTTTCCCAGTGACTGTGCATTGGTCCTGAGGAGGAGGAGTAAGTACCTATCAAGGAAAGATTAGATATCTACAGAGTGGTAATCAAGTAGTAATCCATTTCAGCACTTCTTTCTCTTGTCTTCACAACACTTATTCCCAGGTGTCATTTTGTCAGCTAAAGTAGTGAGAGAATTTGCTGTGTTGTAGGAGAGGTGAACAGGATGATCTTCCTTTTCACGAACTCGAACCTGTTGAGGTTCACTCACTTGTGCTTACAATCAAATATATTTCAAAATACTGATTGAAAGATGGGACTAAAGTGTATATAAGCCTATGAGCACCCAAACTAGCTGCAGGTAATGGCATAAAAATGTTGTTATTTGAGCTTGTAATGGCTGTGTTATTATCACCTGATAGGTAATTATGTATATACCATGAAATGTTGATATATTTAAATATAGATCACAGAAAGCACTACTTGGTCCAGCATTTTTGAAGGCAATCTTAATACAGAGGGAAAAAATACAGTCAACAAGTACAGAAAATTACTATAAGTTTTCTGTACTATGTAGATTTTTGGTTTTGTAGCTTTATTTTTGTCTTTTTGGATCAAAGTTGGAGCATTGTTCAGCACCACACTCTCTTGCTCATTTTTATCAGTGACTAAGGACTCAATTATACTTTGCTGTCAAGTTGACATTTTATAAAAACAATGAGAATAGACAAATGCATTCTAATGGAACCATTTTTCACTGTTATCTTTTCACCTATATGTATCTGCAGCATGATCGAAAAAGCCCCAGAAGTGAAATGATTCCTAAATGCTTTAAGATACTCAAATAGAATGCCTCTGTCCTTTTGCCACATGTTTAAAGCGAAAGTTGCAAAAAGACAGGGGTTGAGAAGAATGGAAGTTTTGGCAGATGAAAATGCTTATAAATGAGTTTATTAGGAAGAAAAGCTAAGGGCTCATAATTCAGAGAGTATTATAAGAGTTGAGAAGTTGCTAAGAAGCATAAAGCTTGATGGGGGAAAGTAGAAGAAAGATGTTCTTGGAAGATAAGATCAAGCATAATATTTAATAGCCAGAAATTCGTATCACCTATGGTCAGCACTTACCTGAGGTAACTAAGTTAAAAATAGAGTGACCTGATACTGTTCCTATGATCTCTGCAGAAAATCTCCAGGTGAAAATCACACCTTGTGCAGCAGGTCCAATCATGTTCTAGAGTGGTTATTCTCTCACCAGAATAGGAGAGGGAACAGAGAGCCACTAAAGGACATTTAATGCATGGACCTGCCTTTAACTAGTCTGAGGCAAAACTGTCAAATAATGTGAACATCCCATGAACTTAACAAAACTTCTAAATGAAAAGATGGGGATTGCCTAAGATGTTTTCTTTTTGCCACAGAAGTCCTAAATTCTTTCCTTTCTTTTTTTGCAGAAATGTAAAAAATATACCTGTGCATTTTACTTGTGATTTTTTAGGGGCTTCTAGTTCATATTTTTTAATTACTCTGTAAGTTGATATTTATTTATTACATTTAGGATTTCATTAGAGAAGTCAAGAATAGTGTTCACATACTTCTTAAAAGCCCAGAAGGTTAGTTTCTGCCTGACATATAGATCTATAGTAGTTCTTCTTACAAAAAAAAAATACGATTAAACTCAAAATTCTACTTTCTTTTTTTATAAACCCTATTCATCCAAGTATTCAATATCTCAGTGATCAGCAGTTAACTTTGTAGATGATGGATAAAGATTAAATAAGGTAGAATCAACCCTAATTTCTTTACATGTAAAATGTGGTGCTTCATAGTTAACTTAGAAAATGGGACTGGTGTTGAAATGAAATGGAAAATGTCCTCTTTCATCTGTTGCTCCAGGTGTATGTAGATTATTCATTACTGGAATAAGGACACTTTGTAACTCAAAGAATAGGTGACACAACAAAAGAGGAGAGGAAGTATATGGTTTATAGAGTTCAGCTGCTATGCATACTTGTGACAGAATTGAAATTTGATTTTCTTAGTAATCATTATAGAAAAGAACTTCTAAATTGGTGACATTAAAACATAACTAGAAATGTAATAGGCAAAAAATTACAGCTGTTGGTTAGTACCTTTGGAGACAAGCAATGCCCAATTATAGAATCTTTTTCAGCGTTATTATTGACTTACTCTTTTCCAAAGATAGGAATCTATATCTGAGGACACGAGTAATTTTGTTCTGATTGCTGTCAAAAATACTTCCTGATTTTTTGGCATGAAGTAAAGAGGATATTTGAGCTGTCCCCTCAACTGAAATGGTGGTCAGAGAGCAATAACAGCAGGAAAAAGTGAAAATCTCACTTCCCCATCTCTTAACTGTGAATGAAGTGGGTCAGAAATAGACTCTGGCATGTATCAGCCATAAAGCAGCCAAGAACTGCCCTTATAAATATTCAAATGACAGTGTTTGCTGCTGGTAGGATCTGAAAACAGGTGTAATTTTAACTATTTGTAAGAGCAATTTTTTTCTAAATGTAAGATTCTTTAAAACAAATACACACAAAAAAAAAAAAAAGTGCGTATAAAATGCGCAGATAAATGAGTTAGTTCAATATCAGTACATTACTGCCTTGTGCTTTGTCTTTTCCAAATACTTATGCTCTGTTTAGCCAGGTAGATTGCCTTTGAATATTATTCACTTTGAGGAGAGTGGTTGTTTTTCACCCTGGGACCATAATTTCCTTTTAACATTACTTTTGCTTGTTTATTTACTTTGGCTTTGGATTGGGTTTTTTGTTAATTTATTAGATTTTTTGTTTGTTTTTATAAGAGTTGATAGATTACTGAGTTTTTCTTTTTTACAGAACATGAAATGAACATGACAAAGGAGTTACTGCCTCAGTAAATATGAACAGTCATTTTTGGGATCTGCTTGGAAATTTGAATGGGTCTCATCTCAAAGCATGTGGTTCAGCTAATTAGAGAATTGACTTCAGATAGTTCCATAAATTGTACTCTTAATCAGAAAGGTGCAAACTGATTTAGTATGGAAGAAATCTCTTTTGCCTCAGGACACTGTGGAGATGGTAGACTGTGGAATATCAGCCACCATTCCATGGTTTTCAAAAGGGAGCTGTAGTTGGAGGTAACAGCCTGCATTAACTTGGCCTTACTGTGAGAGGGAAGAATCTGTTTGATCATGTAGTCTCATCTCCACACCTTATCAGTCATCCTGCTTTATAAGGCAGTGGACTAAAAAGCACTCTGAAAATTTTTCATTGGTCTGGTAATATTGTATATGTCCGATAATATAGCTTGAGTCATTTATTCAAGGGACTAAAACTTTACATTGCAACAAAACTTACTTTCTGAGCTAGAAATCAATTACACAAATGGAAAGATTTCTTACCTCTTGGTTTCTATAACTTGTAAAAAAAAATTGCATTCCTGTTCCTCTTATACAGGTTTTATATGCTTTATTCTAGTTTTAGTGCATATTTTTCATCAAAAATAAAAAAAATCTCAGTGACCTTACTAAGCTAAGAAACAAAGACTTGTAGTTGAAAGCCAATCTTGTTGGCTTATTTATTTTTGTAGAGATTTATTCAGAATCACATTTCTTCAAACCTGGAGGCACTTGGGTTGGCCCAGCTAGTCTGGTTCATTAAGCCAAAGTATATTGTCTTATGTAACAGAATTTCAGAAGATCCTTGCTTTTGGTGAACCAAAGTACCGTATGTTTGGAGTATGTTTGTCATAGGCTTCTTCAAACGAGCAATGAGAAGAGTTAAGCATCTCCAAAAAGCAGTTCTCATCTCCAGACACATCGATTAACTTTAGGACATTGAACTCTTTCTTTACCAACTATAGAGAAGAGAATAACTCTTCTTTACATTCTTTAACTATATGCATGGCATTAGATGGGGAGAAAATCTAGTCTATTGATATTAATGTGCAATATAGTATTTTGTAGCTGTTCATTTAGAGATTGTTAGGATTTTTAAATTAGAGATTGTTAGGATTTTATATTAGGTACTTACATTAAAGCTGCTCCTTCTTAAATGACATAAATAAAATTTTTAATGACATTTTATTCAGCATTTTTTGGTCAGTCATTGTGGAAATTATTCTGTTTTTTTGGTTTTTTGGTTTTTTTGTTTTTTTTGTTTTTTATTTTCAGACCAAGGTAATGATTTTCTGTAGAAATCAGCTCCTTTAAAGACAACAAAAGTACAGTTTTAATGCAGTTTAGTGTTCTGGTGTATTAATAGAGTTGACTGAATAATAAAAAATAGATTGTTGAATATGTTTAAGTAAAAGTAGACTAATTTTTCTTTATGTAAATTAGTATTTCTGAAAATGCTCAGTTTTGGAAATCGTAAATTAGTTAATCACAGTATTTATGTGAGGAACCTGCTGTTAGTTGGTCAGCAGCTGATGAATTTTGCTTTTACATAAGAGATCTAAATACATGGCTACCTAGTCAGGCATAAAATTATCTAATTAAAATACACAGTCTGTAAATAAGTAAATTGTAAACATAATTTCCTAAATTCTGGTTGAATATACAACTAAATAATGAGAATATCAACACAAATAGAAAATTATCAGCATTAGAAAAACCTCCTGAATCCCATAGCCTGTAAAACTTGCAATGGTATTTCGTCACATATCCTGATTAGGGTTATGACATAGAGTTTGTATGTGGTTCTAGCCATGAAAGTTGTTTAGTAATATATTCTGTGTTTTCATCACAGTCTGTCACTCACATTCTCCCTGTTGCTCCTCCACATACTGGATGGCTCAAACAGTAATTAAGTTGCACTTTTAGGGGTTTTTTTTTTGGGGGGGGGGGGGTGTGGTTTTTTTTCATTTTGTGTTGGGTTTTGTGGGTTTTTTGTTTTGTTGTTGTTTTTTTTTTTTTGCTTGGTTGGGTTTTTTTAAGACAGAACCTGATAACTGAAATAAGTTTAGATGGCTTATTGACTGGAAGCTCAGTTAATCAGCATTATGGATATAAATCATGTGTAGCAATGCTGCAGGTAAGTCATGAAAAAGATCAAGACTAGGACATGAGTTCATGCAGTACTACTGCAGTACCTCACTTGTTGATCATATTGGATGTGATTAGATTTTATTCATCTTTTTACTGCTGGCTTTTGCTGTGTTCATGGTGAACACTGCAATTAGCACAGAGGTCTTTGTAGCTCTTACATTAAAAGGACAACATTAGCTTGAGTGTTAAGTGTCCTGGGAATATAGTTCGTGTCTGTACGATTTAAGAATTTATATTGCTGGGAAGGTTTTTAAATCCAACTTTAAAGAGTTATGTAAAAAGTTATGTAAGTACATAAAAGGATACATAACTTTGGTTGGCAGAAAAAGTCACGACCAATAGGAACTGGAAACATGACTAAGGTGCAAATATTGTAACTACTGAAGCCTTTTTTTGATATAATCAGTCGCAGCATGTGCTTAGAAATTTTTCCCAAGCAAACATGTTCTGTGAATCCTGTGATCTTTTCCTATAGCATGTCAGTGCTTGAGACAGTTTTCTCCCATAGACATACATGTGTAAGCACTTGAAGATTGTGCCTTTTGCTGGATATGCTGGACACCAGTGTTCCTAATGGGCTGCTCAGGATACCTACAGTATTTCACCCTCTGGCAGAGTGAAGTGCCTGAAACCACCACATCATCCTCTCTTCTATTGTTCCTGTATCTTATTTTGGCTTGGGCACTTGGCACTGGCATGCCACTCTCTGAGGAAACAATGTTCTTCGTGCAGATGGGGTGGCCTTGGCAGTGCAGTGTACTCTCACCACCTCAGCCCGCAGTTGACTGGCAGCTGTGTCCTGGAAAACTGGCATGTTACCTTGCAAGGGGCACGTTGCCATCCATAGACAATCAGGCACCTCGGCAGCAAAATGATCACAAATGAATATCAGCTGTTAACGTTCAAGGACTGATTCCAAGTCATTTGGGTTGGCTAGAAGCATGAAGTCTTTATTCTCTTTATTGCTAAATGCAGAAGTCTCTATTGCACACTGCCTGCGGTCTAACCCATAAATAAGTCTAAATTGAAGAGTAATTCTCCATACAGTATTTACAGCTGAGATATCTGCCCTTTTTCATAAATACATGGTGATAGGCACTTTTCAGGAATATTTTTAATTTAAAATTCAGAAAATATACCCAACATTTTTGGCTTTGATATCATATCTTAACCATGTTCTGAGAAGCAGTCTGTGGTCAGTAGTGAATTAGACTGTTCTCAAAGTTAATAAACAAATGTTGCATACCGCTGCCTTTTCAGAACAAAAGGCAGGACAGAAATTAATGATCTGACTCTTGCCCATAGTCATGAGTGCAGACTATACCTTTCTTAACCAGGAAATCAGATAGTGCAATTAAATAATGCAATGAAAAACATATATTAGGAAAACTTAGCTACCATTTAAAAATGTGATTTTGATCTGAAAAATGTGTCAGGAGACATTTTGAATTAATTTTTCTTCATAGATTATTGATCATATTTTAACAAATTTCCTAAAATAAAATAGAAAGAGCTTTGAATTAGCAAACCTGAATGTTAAAATAAGTTCAGTTTGGCTCATATGAAGCTTTATTGAGCCAAGGTCCCTATGTAATTCTGTCTTGTCTCCAGCTGAATGGGACATTTTCAAAAAAGATTAGGATGCTACACTGAACAGTTATGGACACCTAAAAGCAAGAATAAAATTGAATTCATTCTCTTTATTTCTGTGCAGTTTGTAGGGCTGAGTGAAAAAGACTGGGTTTTGATTTTTCTTTCCAGACACTGAATGGATATATCCGGCTGGAATGCTAATACCATGATGACATTTTTGCATACTGTATTCTCAGACTAGAAATGAATTCTGATTTATCACACAGCTTTTAGGGCAATTTTATTTGACCTTTTCTAAATACTACATCCATTTATCTCTGGGCAGCTGACAAAGTCTCTTTTCCCTGTGACATGGTATTATTTAGAAAATATGAAAGTTGAGGTTGGTTTTAAATTACTGGCTTCACATAGTTTTATTATGAAAAAGGCTAATAAAGTGCCCTCCACACCTCAATTGTTCAATATTGTTGGAACATTTTAATTGTGGGGTTTTTTTCATTGTCACATTTTTCCCAGGTACTTTTAGCCAAGGTACATGGATAAATAAAAAGGGATGGGGGAGTGAACCCTGCCCTCAAAGTGGCACAAATTAACTCACATTAACAGGCCCATCACCATGTGGAGTGAATGATGTCTCTACACATTTATCCACAAACTAAATTTCTTCTTTTTAACAGGGGTGAGTAACCTTGGATCCTGGCGGGGGGAAAAAAGGTGGAGGAGGGAATGGTATGTGCCAGTTATCAGCACCTCTGTGTCCTTTCACAGCAAAATGTTATCAGGATCATCATGTTGAATTTCAGCTGGGCTTTGTGCTGTAACTGCCAGCAGAGCAGTGATACACAATAAGCTGGCTGCCAGCTGGGCTGAGAAAACTCACAGCAGGGTGGGCAAGTACACCAGAACCCCGTGTGGAAGGACACATCCGAAATGCAGCTCTCATCCAGCCGCTCTCAGGATCTCTGGAGTGCAGTCTCTCCAGCTGCAGGCTTCTCACAAACACAGAGCAAACAGCATGAAATCTTTGGGCCTTCCAGAAAGCAACAAATTTACAAAGAAGAAGGAATATGCTGTCAGCGCTTTGCTCACAGTGCATTGTAAGGTTATGAGAAATCAGGCTTAAAAACCATAGGACTGTAATTTTTTTTAAATAACTGAAATCTCAGTAGGTGGAGGTGTTCAAGTTTATGGCCCTTTGTTTTATAAAGTCAGCTCACATTACTAAGCTCACAAGGTGAACTCACTGTGAGAATTAGCATTCACTGTTTGCTGAGTCCTCTAGGCCTTTATTTGAGGGAACAGAGATGGTGCTAATTGCAGGGAGTGGGGCTGTGCATCCAAGGAGATATGGGAGTGATATTGTGTGAAGGTACCTATTCCACATTCTAATGGGAAGGTTAAACATTCTCTGCTCCCATCATGATAAATCCTTGTCTGTCTGGACCACTGAGCCACTCTTCCAGGAGAGACATCGTGCCTATGAATAATTCTGGCAACATTTTAAAGCAAATTAGAGTATGCCTTTATGGCATTTTCCACACTATCCTCACACAGAAAGGATTACAGATGTCAATTATTTTATCTTTTAAAGAGAGAGATGAGATTCTCTGTACAATTCTTGATCCACTGCATAGATGAAAATGGTGTTATGATGAGTTTACAAGACCTCTAAGGCTGATTAATTGCACATAAAATAGTAGTATGAGAGAATCCTGTTAAGAACAAAGAAACTATAAAATGATCCAGATGCAGCTGCATCTCAGCATTACTTCATATGCTGGCTGTTAAACATCTTGCAAATGCTGTTGACTCCCCTTGAATGCAGTTCTTGTTGTACTGTACACTAATCCTATTTGTATTCAGTGGCTATGTAAATTTCTTTTTGTAGGGTTTATTTTTTTTTATTTCCCTGGAAAATTGCACTTGTATACAAGAGATCCTGATGATGTTATTCCTATAAGAAACCAATAAATTACACACCGAGAGGCATGACAATCAATGCAAAATAGTATTACGAATCTCAGGTGAATGTCTGAGATGATGTTATAGCTTAAAAGAAACAGAATAATCTCTTAATAAACTTATTCACTGAAAATAAGATTCAAAACATATTTTATTTCTCTATCTAATGAGCATTCTGTGATATTTTGTACCTGCTGTTCTGCTACTGTTTGTGACATGTGTCAGTATCTTGACTTTGTACATTAATTCTGACCCGGCAAAAGACCCAAAAACATACTCATCTTTAAATCTGAGATACTAATTCAAAACTAAGAGCACCATTTAAATACTTTTCTAAATCAGGGCCAGAGTCCCCACAAATAAAATGCAATATGAATATCAAATTTGCGGAAATAGATTATGAGATTTATTACTTTTACACAGTTTTTGGAGTGTTTCACTACTATTTAGTGAAAAACTAATAGAAAGAATAAGTATTTTTTCCTACAATCAGTGATTCATGGCTTTTAGCATGCCAGTGCAAGATGGCATTGTTATCAGTAGTGATGTTAAACAATTAGTGCTCAGAGAGTGCTGTCATGCTCATTGTTATGGCAGATTAGTAAGGATTAGAGATAAAATGTATTTATTTTTTATTATATAGATAAAATGAAAAAAAGATTACCAAGTCTAAATCCCTCCTATTTTAAACTATTACATTTTTTGGAGGCTAGTGTGCTCAAGAATTGGGACTACTTTTATACTTAGAATAAAATTATTGAAAATATACATGATTGAATTATGTAACCTGATGTTTTGTTAAAAATGCGATTTTTCTGGAGTTTCAGAGGGGCCTGCATCTCTCTAATACAAAGTTTTGCTCTTCCATTGTGGCTTGGTTTAGGAATGGTATTCTCCAATTTGTTCCTCCCACTAAAACCATGGTGCTGCTTTCTCCCTCTCCTTGTCCCCCCTTCCCACTGTGGGTGGCTGGAGAAGAGAATTGGAGGCACAAAAGGTAAAGATTATGGGGTGGGATAAGAACAATTTACTGGAAATAGCAACGAGGTAAGAAAACCTCATAACATATAGCTATAGAATAGTAACAGCAACAATACAAATAACAGAAGTGCACAAAAAACTGACTTGATTCATGTGCAAAATGCTTCTTGGAGCCCGACCCAGCCACACTACCCTGAGTGGAAGAGACCCCTTCTCCTGGGAAGAGGCTCCCTTCACCCCGCCCCTGTCAATAACATTAGATGGAGTAGAATAACCTGTGTCATAGCCATGCCCCCTCCTGGCTACTGCAAAAAACTAATTCTGTCCTGGTTGGAACCAGGACACATTGCAATCACAAAAGTAAGATTCACTTTTGGATATTACACAAATGCCATTAATCCTAAGAGTATTAAAACAGGTAGAGATTTGGGTGGTTTGGTTTGAGACACCACTGAAGCGGATTTCCTGGAATACTGAAACTACTCAGTATCTAAAAATTAGGACACTGAAGTGCTCATTCTCTGGGCATCTGGATCTTCTAATTTCACTACATAACTGTCTGGAGACAGAAGTGTTTTTTTTCAAGACTATGTAACCTTACTTCAGGAAATTCCAAACTACCTAGAGTACAACCATGCCTATACTTCTGATCTATATTTATTTCACTAGGGCTTGCAAGCTGACCTGATACTTTGGGAAGTTGTCTTTCTCCTTGTTTTGAAATTATTTATATATTTACACCTGACAGTCTCAGAGCATTCTTCTCCCAGAACAGTTAGGTAACACATTGGGGTGTTTTGAGAACCAGCAGCCTGGTGATTAGATGGGGTGTACCTTAGAATAAAGCTAGTTTTTACTGATGTGTCCACTCTTGACTTCTTCCTTGTTTTGTCTCTCTACATCAAGGCAACCTAAAAGCATAGAATTCTTATTGATTAATTATGAATTGACAGACCTATAAAAATCGGTCTGCTGCCCTTAGAAGAGCAGAGTTGGATCTCTATAGAGAGAAAACTTACGGCAGCATGTCTATAGTGAAAGAAACCCAGCTTTTCAAATGATTATTTGTAAAATACAGAGAAAAATTGAGAAGGAGCATAGGGCGCTCCCTTCCTATGTGAAAAGCACAGAAATTAGAATTCTATTTCTGAAGAATAGCTGTTAGCAACTTCCTGACTCAGAAATGTTGCTCTAGATAAAAAAGGGTTGAGTATTGACAAATAAACATTAATTGATTGATCATAAAATGAAAGGATAAAAATGCTTAGATATGAATTGGTGTAACTGGGTTGTATTTAGTCCAGTCTGAAAAAGGTTTGAGCACATCCTAGCTTGATTTGAAAAAGTGTTCCCAGTTTCCATGTGTCCACAACCCAAGAAGGATACTGAGAGAGTGATGAAGAATGTCATAATAATATTTAGAAGTAATTAAAATATGTCTCATAGGAAGAGAGTGAAGGAGTGCAGTCTATTTCTTTGGGGGAAAAAAAAGCATAAAAGGTGGTTTAATCATGGATTTTACACACACAAGTGTGGAACAGCATTTTGATGATTTCTCTTAATTGACTAAGTCACATAAAGATCCTCTGGCTGGAAGCTGAAACTACACAAATTCAGGCTCTATTCACTACACACATTTTTAATTGCGAGGGTAATTATCCATAGAAACAGCTATTCAAAGGCTATGATGGCCTCCCTAGCACTTGAAGTTTTGAATATTAAATTGGATATTTTTTGAAATAGCTTTCTCAAAAAGCTCTGCTGTGTTTTTAACCTAGTTATTTTTTGGCTGTGTTTTGCCAGTCTTGACATCAGATGGCTGCAATGACCCCTTCTGGGTTTAAAATTCTACTAATATAAAGGAAAAGTACTGAACTTTAATAAGTGAATACATAGTCTGATCAAACTAATTTAGTAAATAGTATGGCCCCACTTGGAGCACCTAGATAAGACAGCACAAAATAGGTGCAGTGAGGGATATTTGTCTTGAAGTAATTTCTGTAGCATTTTGACCCTATACTCGAGGGAACAGAGATACCCTCAGAGAATAATTTAACATGTAATACAGTAGAAGGTATGTAACCTGCGTAGTCTGCCTTATATTATTGTTAATCACATAGAAACACATAATGAAAGGGACCTTAAAGAGGATGTAGTTTCAACACCCTTGGCATAGGCAAGGACACCTTCTATTAGACCAAGTTGGTCAAAGCCCCGTCCAGCCTGCCCTTGAACACTTCCAGGCATTGGGCATGCTCAGCTCCTCTGAACAGCCAGTACCTCATCACCCTCACAATAAAGAATTTTTTCCTAATATCTAATATAGCCCTACTTTCATTCAGTTTAAAGCCTTTCCCCCTTTTCCTATCACCACTTGCCTGTATGAAAAGTGCCTCTTCATATTTCTTTACACCTATATCTATATAGGCTTCCTTTATGTACTGGAAAGGCTGCCCTGAGATCTTCCCAGAGTGCTTTCTTCTCCTGTCTGAACAATCCGAACTCTCTCAACTCCATTAATGCTGATAGTTTGTAATTTTATAACATGTATGAGACCTCAGTCCTAGACTACAGACCCCGTGTATTTGGTACTATACAAATATGGATTTTTGTTTCACAAACTCTGTGTGTGGTGGTAAAAATCTCCATCTTGCTTTGTCTGCATACCTATATCAGGACAAACCATGTCTCTTCAATTCAAAGCCTATGCCTCATGTTCTTTCTAATTCAGGGATATTGTTTTCCATCCAGGCTAAGTGGATGGAAACAGCTGTGCCCATGACCCATGAAATAAAAAATCCCTTCCTATTGCTTTTAATTTCATAATGTAAAATAGTTCTTTAGATCATGGAGAACATAATCTCCAAGATGTCATCTCCAGAGTAAGCCTGGTGATAAGATGTAGGGCCTTCCTGTTTACTGAACAGGAGCTTTGGAGCTGTACTGCAGAGTATAACCTGCATTTATGCAGCAGAATACACTGCTGGGAGTTTCAAAGCATACACAGGTTTGAAAAGTGTACTGTATTCTCAAAGAAAGCATTAGAACAATAAAAATTTTTTGATTTTGATATAACCTTTGCTTGAATGAAAAGAAAGAACAATAACTCCTCTTTCAGTCCAGTTAAACCTTTCCAACAGTTCAGCCAAGTTGGAAATGTCTTTATTCAAATTCCTCCCCCCTTCAAGGGGGCCAGTTAAAACCCCTTTTTTGTTGGAAAAATCACCTTAATACTTGAGAAACCCCTGTGATATCTGACGTATACATATTTCTTGTTCAGTGAGTCAGTTCTTGCAGTGTTAGGTGCACAAGCTGCGTGCTGGAGTTAAAGGGTAGGATGATTATGGAGTCAACTGATCTAGAAAGATGTCTCCAAGGAAGGCAGATTAGTTTAAAAGATACTTTGAATATGCATTTAGCATTGATGACTAGTTAAACATAGATGTTTGGATGAGACAAACAATTTGTTATTTATGAAGTTCAGATTACAAAAATAATTTGAATTTATGACACTAAGGTTCAAACAAACATCAACCTAAATGTATATAAACCTGAATGTCCTTATGAGCATTTCAATAAATGATGCCGTCCTTGGTACTTCAAAAAAACGGGTCACTTATTTTTGCACCAGTAATGATATAGGAGATTTGAATGAGGCGTTTTTATAAAAAGGCTTGCATAGGGTATTAAAAAGACTTATGTAAATGGCATTTGCATATACATAGAATGGTTTCAGTTGGAAGGGACATTAAAGATCATCGAGCTTATTAAAAGTAAATGTAATCCATACTGCAATGTGTGATGTTGTATCAAGTTGTACATCTTGTTGCACTTGCCTGAGAAGCAAGCATGTAAAACTTTGTCTCTTTGCTTATCTTTTTCAGCAAAAAAAGTACATCATAAAAAAATGATAATATTTGTATTGTTTGCTGAGAAATAGCAGGAATGTTTTTAAGTTGAAAGCAAGGCAGCGTCAGGGCTCTGTGGGAGACTGTAGACACTGAATTATCATATATTTGGAAGTACTCAATAATCAGTTGTGTGCAGACTAAAGCTATGACTAAAGCTTTCTTGAATGCTCTAGGTGCAACACCAAGCATAATTTTCAGTCCTCTCCTCATTATCAAAGAGAATAAAGGTTGAAATTATTGAAAAACATGCAGTTGGCTTCAAAACAGTTACTCTTCAATGTATTTAAAATACAAGTCTTTGAAATGTCATTAAATATTAGCAAAGTAAAAGATCAGTTGTTCCTTATAGGGTGTTTTTAAGTGATCCACACAGAAAACAAAGGTAGGAAGACAAATAGGTAACTATCTTAAAGTACTCAGATAATCTAATTTCAGAAAAATTTATTATCATTATATGTTTGTTTATTTTCTTCTGCATTTGTAAGTTTGAAAAGTAGTTCTACTGAAATTTTGATGTAGGGAAGAGATGCTGGCTGATTTGATGTAAATCTCTCCAAGCATATAAAAAAAGCTTAAAATTTTGGTCTGTACTAGTCACAGAGCTTGTGGGGGCTTAATTTCAACACCAGCACCTTAAAAAGCAGAATTTGCAGGTGCTGTCACCTTTTCCACTGCAGGACATGGAAACAGTACCAGGTAACCTTTAATACTGCAAGATGTAATTGCAGTGGTCCTTAATGAGGTTCAGGCTGAACTTTCTTATATAACCTTGGGACCCTTCACTCCCAAGCTGTCTCTGGACTGGAGCACTAATTTTGTTTCATTATCCTAATATGTGGCTCTGTGTGCATCCTGCTTTTCAGCAAGGTTCAGCTGTGGGCTATGGCCCTACCAGGTGGAAATGCATCCAGAGTCAGCAGGGAGGCAGATGGCAGCAGATTCTCTGGGCTGTGGCAAACATCAGTAACTGTCACCTTTCACCTCAGACCTGCACAGTTTCCTGTCTCCAGATGGCTCTGTTAAAGCATTTGGGTTTGTTGCTGGTTAGTTCTCAGGAGCAGTGTGGGTAAAAAACCTTTGCACAGTGAGGCTGAGGTATCAGCCTGGGTCCTGAAAAATTAGCTCCCTTCCAGGGCAGGAGCCTGATGACACTCTTCCACTCTTCCTCTGCTCTGTGTCTGGGGGACCTTTCTCTGTAGGCAGTAGTCTCAGATTAAAGAGGCAGTTAGCAATGGTCTGCTATGAATGGAAATGCTCCTGTAGCCATGTCCTCTTCTCTGTTGGGAAAAGACAGATAAGAGCTGAGGTGAGATGAGAGCTGAGACTTGGCATCTACTCTGTGCATTGGAGCTTGACTGGGTGGCAGGTTTGCCTTCTTGACTCCAGACATTACAACATGGATACCTAAGTGCCCAGAAATCAAATGCTGTGCACTCTTAACAAATTAGGATCTAAGCCCAAACTGTGCCCACTGTAAATATATTATACTGTGGTAAATATTATAAAACTATAAATATATATTAATAATTATCTTAATTATAACACTGCAACAGTCAGATAACCTTTAGTTCTCAACCAGGGCATTTCTCCCTTCTAGCATATTTTTTTCTTGTAACCACCACCCCCTTCCCCTTTTGCATCCTTGCTCTCATGTGAATCTTCTCGGACACTGAATCATCTGAGAATATCCTTTTCCTTACCCATTTCATTAGCTGCACCCCCAGCCTTATCTCCAGCCCGTGTTATTTTATCTGTCACTGTATTTCCTTTTGCCCTTGACTGCAAAAATTGAAGAGTAGTTTGGAAAATATCTTTCACACTGTGAATAAGCTGTAATAAAAATATTGTTTTTCCAACATAATGTCCCTTGACACAGAACAATTTATGTTCCTGGAATGATTTCTTGCCCTTCCCTCTGTTTCCTTTCTGCCATCCCTCTTTAATTAAGACTTTTTGCCCTCTGTCCTGTTCATTTCTTTCCATCTAGCAGTTGGTCATTAATACATTTATCCAATTAAATATCAGAGTGGCCTTTATGTCAAGTGGGACATCCTAAAGTCAGTAACAGATTCTCTGATTTCTGTTCTTCCAGTGCCTATACTATTAACATCATCTTTAAGTCAGTGTTTCCCTAATCACTTTTTGAATTATGTACATTATTATTTTCCTGTTTTCTACATATATTTTCACTTAGAAAAGTTTGACTTTTTAAATTCCTTTCTTTTGGACATCTCAAGAATTAACCTCACTCTGAAGTGTTGGATTCTGCTCTTAGTTTCAAGCACCAGATATCACTTCAGAGTTTACATCAGTATCACTACTCTGTGCTACAGATGCACTCTCTTCATGCTCTATAGTTGTCAAGCTTGGTTAAGAAATCAGAAGGAATTGCTATTATCCATAGATAAACCGTGGACTTTGCTTCTCTGAATTTCATCTGGTCAATTGGCAATAGATCCTCTTTCCAGAAAACTAATCCTACTGTCCTCACTGATCATTTTGTACAAGTGTTTTGAGAGGGACTATTCTTCGTGGTTACCCTGAGTTGAAAACCACTGTGCTATTTACAGGTTCCTGTCTGGTGCTTTTTTTTAAGGTTAACAAAATTGAAGCTACTTCATTTCAGTCAGAAGAATAGTGAAGATAATCTTTCTTAACTTCAAGATAAAACTATTTTTACAGTATCAGTGTGAAATGCTTTTGGTCTCACTTTATCATTTTTTGCCTTTCTGTGCAAGGAGAAAGGGCAGCTAATGCAGTATTGCTATCCTGTTATTCCTTCCTCCTACAAAACATCTATTTCTACTGGAGGTGGCAGTTAACATTGTTTGTCCCACTTTACCTCGATTAAAGTAGCGGGAGGAAATCATGTGTCCTGGGGAGCTGCTCTTTCTCTATTAAGCGAGTGAGTGGGCTGCACCTGGAGTTATAACATGCTTTCTTTCTTCTGCTTCAAGGTCAGTGGGACTGCCTGAGTGATAAATAATGTCTTTGTCCACTGCTGTCATGCAGTTCAAAATGCAACTTCTCAGAAGGGATGAAAATCAGGAGCAAATTGAGTCTGATTTTTTTTTTTTATGAAGAAGAGTAAATTATTATAGTAACATTATATGACCATTTGTTATATTAGGGCTACTTGCAAAGCCGATTGCCTCAACAGGAATAGCAGAATGTGATATATTATTTGTGGAATGGGAAATACATCATGGTCATTACAACTGTTGAAACAAACCTCCTAGTAAGTAATAAAAGATACACAATGAAATTATGAAAGGAACATACTCAGGCAAATAATCAGAGAGATGGAGCACCTCTCCTATCAGGAAAGACTGAGGGAGTTGTTTTTTCAGCCTGGAGATGACAAAGCTCTGAATAGGCTTTATTGAGGCTTTTAGGTATTTAAAGAGGACTTCTAAGAAAGATAGGGTCAAACATTTCAGTTGGGGCTGTAGAGATAGCACAAGAGTTGATGGTTTAAAAATAAAATCGGGTAGGTTCAGAGGAGACAGAAGGAAGTAATTTTTTCTTATGAGGGTGGTGAAATGCTGAAACAGGTTGCCCTGCCACCTGGAGGTGATAGATGCCTCATCCCTGGAAAACATTCAAGGTCAGGCTGGATGAGGCTCTGAGCAGCCTGTTTTACTTAAAGGTGCCTCTCCTCATTGCAGGGCAGTTGGACTAGATGACACCTTCCACTAGACCAGGTTGCTTAAAGCCCCGTCCAACCTGGCCTTGACCACTTCCAGGCACTGGGCATCCTCAGCTTCTCTGGACAACCATGTCCATGTCACCAATAACATTCAACAGAGCTGTTCCCAGCACTGACCCCTGAGGCAAGCCACTCCTCACTGGTCTCCACCTGGGTACCAAGTCATCCATTAAATCCATGTCTCTCCATTTTAGAGTAAAGGATGTTGTGCAGAGAAATGTCAAACGCTTTACACAAGTCCAGGTAGAAGGCGTCCGTCACTCTTCCATTATCCACTAGTGCTGTAACACTGTCATTGAAATTTGCCATAGAATTTGTCAAACACCATTTGTCCTTGGTGAAGCCATGTTGGGTGTCACCAATCTGTCACCTCTGTTTCCTTGTGCCTTATCATCATTCCAGGGGGTTCTGCTCCTTGAATTTGCCAGGCACAGAATTGAGACTGATTGGCCTGTACTTTTTTCCTTTATAAAAATGAGGTTATGTTTCCTCCTTTCCTGTCAGGGGAACTTCACCAGCATGCCATGACTTCTCAAACATGGCTAGTGGCTTAGCACCTTCATTACAAGTTCCCTCCAGATCTTTGGATGCATCTCATGAGGACCCACTGACTTGCTCACATTCAGGTTCCTTTGATGGTCTAGAGCTTGATCTTTTCCTGTGGTGGGCAGTAATTAATTCTGCCAGTCCTAGCCTTTCAGTTCTCTGAATTGGGTGATGTGGTGAGGTAAAGAGTAAAAGGAAAATAATTTTTGTGTCTGCAAGGTTTATGTCCACAATGGGCAATAAACAATTCCAGTGATGGTTTCTTTTAACATATGTGTATGTCTGTGTCTACTCACTGAATGTCAGACTTCTGCAGTCTGGAGGGGGTTCTCACCAACTCAGAAATAATTTTTTGCAAACTTTATCTATTTTACTTGTTGATTGGATCCTGCACTATGGCATCTGGAACACTAACCCCTGCTATCTTTGGAGTCAGTGCCCATGTGACATCAAAATTAAGGAAAACAAGCTTATTCATTTACATACTTTGCATATTTATAAACCCACCATTTTTCTGTATCAGTAAAAATTGAGTGCAGAGATAAATAAGCCTGGCTCCATTGATTTTAAAGAGCCTGACATGACTGACATTAGCAGAGGTTTTGGCCTGGTGTGTTTAGCTCTGGTTTACACTGAGTCACATAAAGCCAGGAAACATGATGTTGCAAGTGCTTAGAAGAGTTTTAAATCTTCTCTTGAGAAGCTTCTGCACAACAGTGCTAATTTCAAGTCTGTGAGACTTTACAAGCAAAAGAACTGGGATCAAGCAAAAGCATCACTGGAACTATGAAATAAGCCTGAAAATTATTTCTAGCAGAGAGTATTGGGATGTAGCTAGTAAAAACTGCCACAGGATCTGAAGTTACACTGCTGTGGTCACTGCATAGGTGGAATGGGACTTCCAAGATACATTTCTGCTGGAATATTATTTCTTGATTTATTTTTCATCTTCCCCTGCAGCTGGAGACTCTCCCTCAGTTTTAATGAAAATAAAAACACAGCTGGGTAGGAACATGATCTCCTGGAAAACAATGAATTCTTCACACTTCATGGAATAACATAAAAAAAGAGAACCCACAGTAGGGTATCAAAGATTACACAGAGGAGTCGGTGACTGACAGAAATAAAGGAGCGCTGGCTGAAAACACAATCTTGGGGAAGCACAGTCTCACAGGAGGTTTTTCTGGGGAATAATGAGGGTGGTTCCAAGCACACTTTCCTGGGGAAGGGATGAGGTGAAGTGTATAGCTGCGAGCGCGCTGATGTGCAGGCTCACGTTGTTCTGGTCACCTGCCAAACCAGGACGCCCCTGAAGCATGTGGTAAGGGATTCAGGAATGGCAGCTGTTGGCAACCAAATAAGTGATCCTCATGGACTTCACTGCAGATGTTTCCATGTGCATGCATGTGAATGCACGTGTTCATTATATACAAAGATGCACACACGTGTCTATTGTTTGTGTGACTGTCAAAGGTTTAACAGTGCAATTAGTTAGGTGGGAGTACTGTGTTACTGACATGAGGGCTTGATACTAATAGATTTAAGCATTGTTTTTGAGGACATTATCAACTTGAAGTCTCACCTGCATCTCAAAGTATTTTTACTGTTTAAAGGCATATGTTAAGATATGATAACTAAAAGGTAATAGAGCTTGAAATATTTCACCTCTTGTTCTCTTTATTTAGCATGTGTGACAGCATTTCATATATAGTGAGTTTTCCCAGCTACCCAGTGTCACCTTTAGTGGTAGACATCCTGTTCAAAACAAAGAGGAAAATCATTTTCAAGGGGAAAATTTTTGTGTCTTTCTCTCCTTACTACCTGTCCTTGATTCAGCTTTATTTTAAAACCTGGCTCTAAATGTAAGCATAAAAAAGCTGAGGAAAATTATATTATTTGCATGCTTCAAAAAATAACATTTCTGTATAAAGTTCTCCTGTAGATCAGGCCCATTGCCAGGGTAATTAATGGACAGATGCAGTCTTTGGAACTACTTTTAACTCATCTCTTGAAACTGATTCAATTTTAATGTGATGATCTCCCTTTAATGGTGCTTACTGTACAGTCAGTGCTAGTTAATATGAATATTCCCTTCTTAGCCAGGAAGTGGTTTCATATAAGGTATTTAGGGATATCTCAGACCTCATGTCAGATATTATGATACCTGAGAATTTATTATTGCCTTTTTAAATGCAATAGTCCCTTGAATAAAATCGTTGAAGTTTGAAAAAAGATTTTGTATTACTTTTCAAATATGTGGCGATATCACAGAAGGAAATAGCACTGTCATTACACATTTAACAATGCAGCTCACATTTCTTCAATTTTTACAGCTGAAAATGAGCCTTGTTCTATGATTATGGTATCTTCTGATCCTTTTTATGTGACAAAAGGGCATATTTAAATTTTATCCATCGTGATTAACTAAAGCCAAGCCTCAGGAAATGCTTGTATTTGCTAGAGGTGACCTTTAGTTTACACCAGAAGGAAACTGCAGCTTTGGTTCTCCAAGGGTGGATTGCCTTTTGGAAGCAGAGCTGACTCTATACAGCTGTGTTTAAGATCTGAGTGTGGTAATGGTTCAAAAATGTAGAGGAAAGGAGGCAAGTGATTCTGAGAAGGAAATGGACTGAAGTTTATTTTTTCTTGAAACAGTGTGAGATTTGGCTCTGCTCTGTACCCTCACAACAGAATCTTTATTATACTCTCAGGAATGGTGGTTTTACTGTCAACTTCCCAGACAGTTCTTCAGCAACATCTCTGGTTTGTTTTTCCTCTTCTTTCTCATTTTTAATGACTCTTTAAAAGAAGAATACTAACATTCCTAGCCATGTTTAAAATTCTCAGGCCAAAGAATTAGAAAATTTTTTTTTTTATTTTCCCCATAATTATATCCTTTATATTGATTTTTTTGGGTCAGTTTAGGCAAAGTCTTCCCCAAATTATGGAATATTACAGTGTTATTTGTAAATGGATCAATTGAAGTTTGTCAACCAATTTGTTGCAAGCGATTTGTTCAATGAGACTGTGGGAGGAATGGCTGTGGAGTAAATGATCTGCATGGAAGAAAGTAATGGGCACAGACTATGAATTACTTTGCTGTGAACAGAAAAGCTGCTGCTAATCTCTTCAGAAAACAACAAAAAAAAGCAGTCAGTGTACTTTCTATATGGTTTATTTCCTTTTTATTTTGAGATGTAGTTCACATCTCGGAGACCATTTGCCCTCTTAGCATTAGTTAATGTCTCTATTTTATCTCTGTATTTAAATAATTGACAAATCTCTAGAGATCAGGGTAGTTAGGAAGTTGAACTTGAACTGCTGCTTCAGCCAGGCTTCAAAATAATAATATTAGAAAAGTGCAGTGTTTCATTATATAGCAGTCAAACTACTCAGTCAGACAAAATATGAATTTTGTGTTCCAGGTTCAGTTTACATAATAAAAAAGAGGTAGAAAACAGGAAATAATTTTTTTAAATTATATTGTTATGTAAATGGCGCATCTTAAAAGGCTGTTTACTTCAGCAGATTCAAAATATAATTTATACGTTATGTTTGTTTTATAGCATCAGGCTGACCACAGCAATAACAGCCAACAGCTGAAGTAAAATGTGTTGTCAAGCAAATAGGGAAAGAGGGAATTAAAGGGAACACCTGTGTCTTGTTGTTAGAAACCATATCCATGCTTAACTTGTAATATCCTAAATAATACAAATTTAGCTAGAAGTAACAAAGCAGATGGAAACATCTGTATAGTGTATTCTGTGACAGTTATTGGTAGAGTATCTGGCCCTGGTTTTCCTCTCAGTAAACATTATTTGCATAGTAGTTTTCATCCTTTGCATCCTTAACTCGTGAAAAAACTTGATGTCTGATGAAGACAGAATAGTTTCTGTTAGAGCATTAGCACAGGGAGACAGTCTGGTCCTGATACAAATGCACAGGTACAGATGTAAGTCATGTAAATGTCTAGCATGGACCTACAGTGAACATTCTAGTGGGCATAAATGGAAAATATTTGGACTTTCTTCAATGTACCACTTTCTCACTAAGGGAAAAGCTTATGAGAAAGTGTTGCAATGCCAGGGATTGCTGAGATGTCAAACAGCATATCAAATGCAGCCAGGCGGCCGCATCCCCATAAGTGAAAGTCAAAGGAATTTAGTTCTCCCTAACATCAAGTGTCGATATGGGAGGCACAGACCATGCAAGCATGCTGTCCCATTGTACTCTGCCAGCAAAGGAAGGGGCAGCCATTCAGCTGGGCAGGTATCAGGGTCTGGTTTTTGTGTGTTTTTGTGTGACCTCAATATGTCTGCAGCCTCCATCAACTGCAGTATTGACTAGGCTCCTCTGGCTGCGGGAGGAGCTTGGACAGACTTCCCTTACAGACACATAGACATTGAAGCTGAACGTCTGAACCCCCAAGCTGAATCTTACATTCCTTTACACACAGATTCAGTTCCTAATATGACAGCATTTGCAGTATAAGGCCACCATACCTCTATCTTAACTTTTAAGAGCACTCAGATGTCACCTGACTGTGGTTGAAAAACATTATTCTTCTGCTAGTCATTTTTGTACCTACACATTTTTTACGCTTTTTTTAACTTCCCCAGCCAAGCTTTCCTTGGAGAATGGAAAGAAACCCAGAAGCAACAGTAAAAATAGATGATATGCAAAGGGACAAGCATACAGGACCTTTAAATTTATGGCTCTTAGTAAAATCAATTTGACTGAAAATTCTGCAAAGAAGAATTCTTTAAAAGCCTCCTCTCTTTATAAAATACTAAAAGAAATCCAGTGCAATGAATCTCTTAGACCCAAATTTTCTTTTTCATCCTTCTAAGATGTATCATAAATATGAATCCTTTTTTTCAGCTGGAAGGTGTTCTGTCAGCAGGCTGAGGTGGTTGGGCACTGGGTACATTGGGCCTGCGTATCTCTAAGGTGCTACAATGGCAGATGCTACAACCAACTTTGAGACTGATGAAGTTAACATTATATGGAATTATGATAAATTACTTTTCTGCAAGTGCTTGATAACAGCTCTTGTGCTTTTTGGGACATAAAACTTTTACAAGATAATGTGTTTGGAGTGTGACTCAGTACTGACTTCTTGCCTCTATCAACAAGTGAAGATTTTTAATTGCTCTTCTCCTTCACTGTAGGTGGTTTACACCTTATGCTTCCAAAGAAAACATTGCCTAATCCAGCTATCCAGTTGTGGAACTTCTGACAAAATAATTTCTTCCTCAGATCATCCATGCAATCCATTATAGTTTCAGCTTTCTGAACTAATTTCTGTAGCTTTTTGAGTAAGTGTAATGTTTTCAGAACTTACTGCTGTTCCTGTAGATACTACATCCTTTTTTAATTGTCCCAGGGTAGTTTTCTCAATGACTTCTTACAGATGAACTACAAAAATTCTCATTCACTTAATTTGATGCTTCCAGTTGCTAGCTGGGGATATCTTTGGCTAAGCACTCTCACTGTTGAGAGATTCTTGTGATGCAAGTAGAACAATTATTGAAATTGCAGAAACAGTAATTTATTTTTCTGTAGCTTTTCCCTTAATTCTGCTCAGTTTATTAGTAAGAAAGTCACGCACTCTTCTATTCTTCATCCAGCTTTTGAGCATGTTATATAATAAAAAAAGGAAACATTCTAATAATGAAATTACATTTCTTAATGCATTATTCACCAATCTCCAGAGTTTTAATGCTATTTTGTATTGCTAAACACTTACTATATTCATTATTTAACATGCAATGAAAATGCAGATAAACCGGACCATTTGGGTGGTCAATCAGAAGGCAGAGAATATGAATCATCCGAGGAATGTCTTTTCATATAAAATCTTACTATGCTCTTTCACCAAGTTTTCAGAAACTCTGCAAAGAAAAAAATCTCAGTTTAAAACAAAACAAACATGTCTTGCATCTGTTGTATTCTCTCCCATTTAGATTCTTCCTCATTTGTAGGGTAGCCATGGCTCTCTCCCATCATTAGGATTTTCTCATCCTCTGCATTTCCAAGACACTAAACACTTTCATACATAGATCTCTTATTTTCTGCATATTTGTTGCTCATACCTATCAATGACAGTTGTCGACAGATTCTGCCTGTAAGCCTCTGAATATGTTCTTTAAATCCTTGGTGGCAACCAAAGTGGTAAAACAATTAGGCAGGAAAAGTATAGAAGAGGAAGAAGAATTAAGAGAAAAAAACTGTAGTGCTTTCTCTAATCCAGGGAAGGTTACTGTAGGAAAAGGAAATTTTGTGTCTCCAGTGTTTGGTATCACTTGTGTATTGTAGAGTCTGTGATTCATACAGCACATGGTGCCTAAATAATGACACTATCTGGTTACATTTTTATGCAAAATTAGGGTTTCATCCAGACCCTATTGTGGATGAGCTATGCTCACTTACAGCTTGAATAACCAATCTTTGTATTTCAATTAGGGGGTAACACTCCTCTAACGACTTCAGTCTTTTAAAGCTTAAATATTTTGAGATGGCCCATGTCCTAGACGCTGTATGTGGTTTTTTATTTAGTTAAGAACCAAACCTCCAAGATATTTCTGTATTAAATCACTATAAAACCTAAAATTCTTTTCACTTGAAAACTCTTTTCACATGAGATGTTACGTTTGAGGCTGTCACGTCCCTTTGTCTTCAGAAAATCTCAGGTCAGAGTGCCGTGCCATTCCTGTATCCAGGTCCTTTCTGCTTTTGCTTGTTCCACCATTATTTCATAGAATCATGGAATATGCTGATTTGGAAGGGATCCATCAGATCATTGAGTCCAACTCCTGGCGCTGCACAGGACACCCCAGGAATCATATACCATGTGCCTGAGAGTATTGCCCAAATGCTTCTTTAACTCAGACAGTGTTCAGACACCCCTTTTCCTGATATCCAGCCTATACCTACCCCGACTGAGCTTCATGCCATTTCCTTGAATCTTGTCGCTGGTGACAAGACTTAAGAGATCAGGGTCAGCCCTTCCACTTCACCTGATGAGGATGTTGAAGACTACAATGACTTCTGTCAGTCTCCTCCAGGCTGAGCAGACCAAGTGACCTCAGCTACTCCTCATATGGCTTCCCCTCCAGACTCTTCACTGTACTTGCTGCCCTCCTTTGGACACTCTCTAATAGCTTAATGTCATTTTTATATTGTGGCATCCAAACCTGTCCCCAGCACTTGAGGTGAGACCACCCCCCAGAGCAGAGCAGAGCAGGACAATCCCCTCCCTTGCCTGGCTGTGGTGCTGTCCCTGATGCCCCCCAGGACAGGGTTGTCCTTCCTGTCTGCCAGGGTACTGCTGACTCACATTTGTCTTGCCACCAACCAGGACCCCCCAGGTCCCTTTCTGCACTGCTGCTCCCCAGCCTCTGTTTCCCTGGTCTACCAGGGTTGCCCCAGCCCAGGTGCAGAACCCAGCACTTGCCCTTGTAAAGTTTCATGCAGTTGGTGACTGCCCAGCTCTTTTATTTGTTGAGGTCTCTCTGCAGGGCCTCTCTGCCCTTGACAGCTCCTCCTAGTAGTATTGTCAGAAAACTCAGTATCCCTTCGAGTCCTGCACCCAGGTCATTACTGAATATTTTGAACAGCACAAGGCCTAAGATGGAGGCCTGAGGAACCCCACTAGCGACAGACTAGTGACAGGTCACCTGTCTGATGTCACCCCAGTCACTGTAACCCTTTGTGCCTGACTCCTGAGCCAGCTGCTCACCCATCTCATGGTGCGTTTATCCAGCTGTGTGCTGGACACTGTCCAGAAGGATCCTATGAGACATAAAAAGCTTTGCTGAAGCTGAATCCAAAGAGATTCCATTTACTGGTTTCGCTTGATCAGTTAAGTGGGTTATCCTGTCATAGAAGGAAGTAATGTTCAACAAGCAGGAAGCTGTGCCAGGTGTGACCAATGACTGCGTTGCCCTCCAGGTGTTTCTCAACACGTCCCAGAATAATCTTTTCTATGATTTTACTGGGTACTGAAGTGAAACTCATGGGTCTGTAGTTTTCCGGGGTCCTCCTTCTTGCCCTTCTTGAAAATCGGGACAGTATTCACCTGCTTCCAGTCAGCTGGGACCTCTCTGGATTCCAAAGACTGCTCAAAAATCATCAAGAAAGGCTTTGCAGTGTCAGCCACCTCTTTTAGAGTTCTCCAGTGAATCCCATCAGACCCCATCAATTTCTAGGAATCCAGCTGGAGCAGTAAATCCCACATTAGTTCAGGAACAGCTGAGAGCTTATCTTTCTTACAGTCATGATCATGCATCTCAGAGCACTGAGACCTGCCTCTGTCATTTGTGTTGAAGATGGAGACGAAGAGTGCACTAAACACCTAAACACCTCTGCCTTGTCTCTGTCCCTGTTTGCAAGGACATCTCATCCTGCATTGGCCTGATGTTATTTCCACACTGCCTTTCAACATTAACGTATTTGAAAAAAATATTTGTTGATATTTGTGTACCTGTAGTGCTCTGAATTATATTTTATTTCTTTGTGTGTCCTTTTCTGATCTCGGTGTGTTTTCTAAAAATCCACTGTTTGTTGACCTATGTGTCAGAATATTGGCTTTCACCTGAAAATATTTTTTTAACCTTTGTAATTAATGAAAGGAAAATATGTTTTTAACCTTTGTAATTAATGGAACCACAAACTGTGGCTGCTGTAAGACCCAGAGATTCCAAAACTCAGAGAGGAAGACCCCAAAGCCCACAGCATTTTACCCAAATGTAAAACATAAAAAGCTTCTGAATAAAAATGAGCCTGATTTTGGAGGAACTGACCCACAATTGTTGAAGGCTCCTGGTTTTCAAGGCATCAGTGGGAGCACCTGCAGTGGAGCCCCTGCTGTGCAATTAGCCTACTGCCATTTTTTTCCCTGTGTGGTGGTACCAGCAGAACCTGCAAATGCTCCTCTGGGATCCCTGTTAGGTAAGTGTCAATGTATTTCATTTTGCAGGTGAGCTCCAGAGCAAATTATATTAACAAGGACTCCCAAAATGGGTATTTGAGAAGGACAGCATTAGAGCATAAAGATGGATATTGCAATGGATATGCTAATACCTAATTAGGTAGCCTACTTATAGACATCTCTATAGCACTCATTACCAGAGCAGCTGTGATATGATTTTATCAGCAATCTGAACTTTATCAAATCATTAACTTATGGTATTAGTAATTCCAGAAGAGAACCACAAAATAAATGGCATTGCTGGCATTGCTGTTATTGTAATACATGACATAGCACAGTTGCAACTGATAATTAAGCATGTGATCAATCCTCATTAAGACTGACACCTGTATGATTGTCAGCTGTGGAGTATTGTAGTTTTAAATAACTCAACACTTAGGAATTCATACTCTGGCTGAAATAGAATCTCTTGGGAAGAAGCTTTCTAACTGTGAATAACGCTCTTTGGGAGGAAAAGTGCACTGCATGGGTTACCATGTACCTTGTGATATAGTTGCAGGTGGTGCATGAAATAACAGGGCCCCTGTTTGGCAATGTCACCTGGAATAGGTGCCCGAAAAAACGTGTGCTTAGCAGTCTGTGAAAGAACTCACACAAACCTGGTGGGACTCCTGTGTTCCAGAAAGCATCTAAAATGTGTCTGACATTGCTATAATTTAGGAAATCTGGAAGGATGTGGATTGGAAAGCGCACTTCACTTTCTGTCAGCTGCAGTGAAGTTGTGTTTGGCTGTGCTGATGGATAGGGCACTGCTCTGGCACTTTAGAAATTCTCGTTAGTACCTACTGGCATCAGGTCTGGAGGGCAGCACTCAGGTAGGGCTGCAATCTGGTGTTTGTTTCTCCAAATCCATCATGTTGCTATTCAAGAACATTCTTTTCTCCCTCACTGGAACTGAATTGCCTCATTTAAGGTTACAGATTGATCCAGCTTTCGGGTAACATTCCCTGAGTGAAATGTACCACTTCTGAAAGAGTGTTAGACTCACAGCAGTAGAAGATGAAACCATTTGCTTATCCACAAAAGTTTCTGTAGAATCAGTGTCACCACATTTGCTAACACATGTATCTAGTCATGGTCTGATATTTCTTTTTTACACTTGGAAAACACAATGTCTAAAGGGCAGCTTAATGACCCATGACTTGCTAGTCATTCAACTTCCAGTCTACAGCAATCTGCACCTGTATTTTTTTTTTCTGAGTGAAACAAAAGAAGCTGATTTATTGAACTGAGATCATCAAATAATTTTATGTATGTTCCCAAACATGCCTTACTCTCAAATATCACGAGAGGACTAACCTCATGAAGGATAAGTTGCCACATTATTTACTGCCTTACTTCGTCAGATGCAATATTTTTCAAGTTGTCCTCATTGTAGCCTTTCTAAAAGAAGAATCTTAAAAGGACAGCATGATTGTTAGCATATTCACAATCTACATCCTCATTCAGCTCTTCTTCATTTCATCTTTAATATCTATTCTTTTAATCCAGAAAAAGACTTTCTTTCCTGTCTGCACTCCCTGAAAGATATTAATTCAAAATCACATTAAGGCAAAAGCCCAGGTCACTCAACAGGAATAAAGATATGAATTTCTACTAATCACATTCTCTCTTCCCAGCACTGTGGTTCCCCAGTGAAATAGAAAGAACCAGACATCCCACTGGGTCTTTTATAAAACTGTGCTAACATTACATAATCCCAAAGGCACAGGAAAATGTGATAAAACTTTTAGATAAAGCCAATGTTTTATCTGTTCATGAGAAACCCATATGTGCCTGTGACACTCAGGCTTTTCTCTCATGCTTGGAAATCCTTCTGTCCTTGGAATTTAGCAGAAGATTTCTGACCATCATTTTGACCCTCAGCGTCCAACTGAAAAGATTACTTTCTTACACGTCTGAGGCTGGCAGAGCTTTTTTTTTGGTTGACTTTGCAAAAGTGCTGTCATTTGTGAATTTCCTATCTCATGCAACAAATGGGGGTCTTGCAATTTTGTTATTTTTAGTGAGTATTTTGTGAAGGTTCATCAGTTTAAGTGGACCAAAGGCAGTCACTGCTCAGTGGATGTCGTGGTGCTTGCAGTGATGCTGGCAGGTTTTTGTGACTGGGCGGCATAAACATTCATATTAAAGAAACTCTTAATGGCCCTGAGCCAATAAAATGTTAATAGGAGTCTAATAGTAAGAGCCAACATTGTCTTAGTGATTTCAATAAGCTGATACAACAATTAATTGTTTTATGAACACAGGCTAGAGTAGATTGCTGCATACAGATTGGACTGAAATGTATTCTTCACAGTTACTGTTTTTATTTTTTTTTTAATTATCAAATTTTTTGTGTACATTTCTTGGGAGTGGAGAACATTTCTAGATGCCTATGCAAACATTTTTTTTTGCCTAATATATTTTCTAAGAAAGGAAGAAAGATCAAAACTACCACGTCCCAAATTAAATTTGCAGTTACTATTAGAAAAATGTAAAAGGATAATTTTTTTGCCTTTACCACTCAACTAAAAGCTGATCCCTCCTCTGCCCTATGAACCCCTATTATCTTTTCAGGTGGAGTAGGTGACTAAAACTGTGAAACTTGAGGGAAACTACTTTAAAAAAGAAGGAGGATGGTAGGTTGCCTGAGTACCAGATTCTTAGTTCCATTTAGATGCCATAAACAAAAAGAGGAAGAATGTTTATGCTCAGGCAGAATATCTCTCCGTTTACATTCCTAAAACTAAGACCAGGTTCCTCTTCACATTTCATTAAAAAAAACAAAACAAAATAAAACAAAAAACCCAGTGAAAGTCATACATTAGCATCACTAGGGACAGAGTATTTTGGTTTTGCAATGAAGTCCAACTCCAAGAAGGCTCATTCCAGGGAGTACTTTTTGCATGCAGTTATTCCCATTAGCAGAATTAAACAAGGTCCTTAAGGTCACTGGTCTAATACTGTGCTAAATATTTTATTACTTTGAGTCAAAATTGAGAATGTTTGAGAAACTCTTGAACACAGTACAGGAAAGAAAGTTTTAAAGTTACCTTACATCCCATGAATGTTCTTCTAAAGATGGGTCCAGGATCACTAAGGGGCACTGTAGAAAAAGTAAGCATCCTAGGTGTGTTTGAGTAGCGATGTGAGGGGTGTGCATGGACTCTCAGAACCCTCCACACTGATCAGCTTCAAATTACCTCTACTTTGCAGTTATAATAGGAAATAAGTTCACCATGTAAAGCCACACCAACTGATTGGCCTGTTTCAAAGTCTTTACTTCAAAGAAGAGAAATTAATCATCTTGGAGTAAAAATGACAGTTGAGGGTATAAGTTCTCTTTAAAAATGTCCAGACACAAGAAATGTTGCGCACCATTACTTTGCAACAGGCTTTGTGGGTTTTTTTCTCTTCTAGCATTTGTATTTCTCTTGCTAGTCTGCCATCCATCCCAGGTGCCACTGCAGAAATGAGCAGTTTGTGAGTGAGGAAAAAAAGAGAAGTTATCATCAGGGAGATGGCACAGAAATCCAAAAATGTGGAATGGAATAAATGGCAAAATCTTCTCTTTATTTTCAAGCCAAATTCTAACTTAGGAAATCAACTGCAGCTTGAAAAGATTCCTGCCAGAAATTTTCTGCAATCAAATCAAAATTCAAACCTTGTCTTGGACACCCTGTGATTTTATTGCCACTCATGTGCATCTCAAGTAAGCCACCAGTGTCTAAACATTTCATCCATGAGGCAATTTGTCAGATTCTGAAGATGACGCCATAATTCCAATAGCATATTTTTGTACTGAGTAATGTTTTCTGCACCTCATTCAGTACTGTGTGTTCTGCATACAAGTAAGCTCTAACATCAAGTGCTTTGGTGAAGTGCTTTTCACCTTATTTGTAAGCAACTTCAGAACAATGGGGACAGATGGGGGTGAGTAAGGGAAGGAACGTCTGTTTCCAGTAAGTAACAGATGAAAAATGCAATCATCTCCTGGCTTTCTGCAGAGAAACAAATTTCCTTTCATGTTCTCTGAATACCAAATTTGAGCAATACTGGTACTGGGACAGGCAAGGCAGACCAGAAGACCCCAAATAGAAGATAGGAGGGGACAGCCCCTCAAAACTCCGTGAAAAGTGTTTTTCCATATGGAGGAGGAATAGATGTATGTTGAGCATCATAGAAGTGCTATATATTCGTTCCTTTAACTGATTATCATGTTTTCAGTCAGTCGAAATATGGCCTTAAGACAGTTCAACATTCATGTCAATGGAACATCATTAAAGCACATTTTGTAGTATGTTGCAGATATCTTTGGTTTTGGAAGGGGCTATATTGCTCAAATTAGGAACCAAGTTTTAGAAATACAAGGAGAGTTGCATTAACATGCCTAGTTTTACAATGAGTTTCTTCCAATATCCCTTTCAAAGGATGTCATCAATCTGAATTACCTCTGTTAAAGTGTAAAAATGAAATTATTTAGCCCCACGACTGACCCACAAGATGTGTCTTTGCGTTTTATCACGTTTCCAGCAATTTATCCTTCCACCTTGCTGTGAGGCAGTTGTAGGACAGGGCACATCTTCTTTCTTCCTTTAAGAAGAGTAAAATTCACAATTGTTTCAGGTTATAGAAGTAAATCAACAAATTATTCTTTCAGCTGTGGGAATGTTTTCTTGCAAGACTGCCGTAAAAGAAAGTATGTAGTCGTCTAAAGTTTACAAAACTGCTTACTGTATTTGAATCTATTCAGATTATCCTAAGCAAAATTGTTTTCCTATATTCTAATATCAGAAACAATGAGGAATTGGGGTTGCTAGGACCATACATATATATATATATATATGTATAGTGTTCTAGTGTTATTTAGTTGTTTTAAGAATTGGAACATACAAATGGTTAGGTATTTCATTTGACACGGGTGACATATATCTAAAAATCTTTTCATTCCTTCAAAAAGTTATGGTAGGTTTTGAAACAAGTCTGCTCAAAACTTTGAAGATATAAGCAGAAATTAAAATCAAAGTGCTTACAGTAAAGTACACTGTGCAGAGCTGAAAAACAAAGGTTAATCTTGCTTGCATAATAGAGCTTTAAAAAACCTGATGTTCAGTTGACCAAAAATGTTCCAGTTTTGTTAACCTGTATAATTTAACAAAAAACTCCTCTAAGAAATGCACTTTTGTAAATTGTAAATAAAATTATTCATACTGAGAATTAATGTAGTATATGTAACTATGACAACCATTTGAGAACAGAGGCATTAAATTGTCGCTTGCTTTCTTCCAGGAATTGAAACAAATGCTTATAAAAACCTTTAAAGGAATTAGTTAATCTGTAGTACTTGAAAGAATTACATAATAGAAAACGTATATCTACTTATTCACAGAATTCACAAAGTGAGAAGATCTTGGTGACAGAATTGTGGTTTTGGTGGTGGAGAAAGTAGCTATCTTTTATTTGTCTAGCTAAAACTGGTGGAAGACATTGTTAGTCTACAGAAGTCGAGTGTTCGAAAACAATTCATAGGGAGAGGTTTGACAATCCAAATAATGCTTACAGGAAATTGTACCTGGGACTATTTTCAAAGCTCATTTATTTGCTGGATATGTATGACTGCTGTAAGTACTCTGAGAAATTTCTTTAAATGGATAAAACCTGACACTTGGAAGAAAAAAGTAGATATGCATTTTTAAGGGCCCTCTAAGAAAATAATTTGTGAGCTTAGCCTGTCCTTATTCAGTGGCATAAGAGGTCACAAGTAGCATATTATGTTATTTTACCTTTTTGTTTTCTCATTAGGCTTGATAGAGAACTATCCCACTGTTCACTGTGAACACAGTGTGGGAACCAGTAAGTAGTGTATGGAAGGAATACGTTTTTGAAGCCAGCACATGATGTTATGAAATGCAAGGTTGTAAGAAGGGAATTTGGAGAAAAAAATATAAGTAAAAAAAGGAAAGAGAAAGTTATAAAAAATGCAAGAGTGAAAGTAAAAGAAAGCAAGGAAAAGAAAGATAAAAGATGAAGTTTTATTGAAAGCTATTTCAAATCTTCACTTCTGCAATGGTATTATCTAGTCTTCATTTGATTTTGATTCTTTTTTCAATGGACTTTCTCTGTGCCATTTCTCTTTCCTGCTGTTCAAATAGCTCAGAGATGCCTCTCTCCATTTTTCTTATTATGTTTTCTTTAAATTTGTCATCTCTTCTCTGAAGATGTGGCTCCTGAGGGTATTTTTTCACTTGTTTTTCAGGATTCTGCTAATGAAAGGGTGGATTCTTATGAGCTCTGATAACCAAACCCAGTTGTTCTTCTGCTCAGTTTTCTAGTGGATTTTCAACATACTTTCACTCTGAAGGTTTTTCAGGGTCTGTGTTTCTGATATTGAGTGTGTGGGACTTTATTTTCTGGTAAGGCCGGTTTAGCATCTTTCCCGTCCTACAGTCTTAGCAATTTTGAAGAGCACCAGGGTAAGAGTGCCAACCTTCCTTATTTGAAAGCCACATACTAAAAATTTTAAGCCTGTCTTCTGGTTCAGATATAAAGGCCATGGGCACAGCCCACATGGGGCAGAGAAAATTAAATCTCCACAAGGATTTCCAAACTAGAGAGAACAGCGATTCTCATGTTGTCATACCAGAACACTGCAACAGGGGCTGAGGATTAGGCAGGGCTTATTTGAGTCACAAGATGACTGACCTGAAACACCATCATCAGAACCCAGCTTCTATAGGTGGAGATGACTTTACGCAGAAGCACATTGCATTAAAAATCATGGGAAAGCATCTTTGTGAGAAGTGGAGAAGAGCACATACAAAGGCTTTATATTTTGGCTGAAGGTTCACCAGTTGAGATACTTTTTGCCCACTTGGTAGACCCGCTGAGATGAACTGACCTTTAGTCAAACCAAGTCATATAATTTTGTTTATGCTGGAGATCAAGAGTGTGCACTTGTTCACATGGAGTGATAATGACAGCTGAAACTGCAGTATAGTTTTTCTTAGGTTAAATGTAATTTATTTTGCATTAACTTCAGCATTTCCCAGGTCATAAATGGAAGCAAATTCATTTTAAGCCAAAAGATACCACTTAATTACTTGGGTCACTAAATTTAGTCCTGCAGGTTCTTTATTTTTAATCTCAAACTAGGTAGCTCAGCATTCTTTTGAGAACAAAATGGTAGTCAAGAAGAGAATGAATTGTGAGGTACTTGAGAGGGAAATAACTGAAACTATCTACTGAAAGCATAGAAAAGGAAATGCAGCACAGTTGACTGCGAGGTACTTTACATTCAAAGCAGAGATGAAAGCATTGTGAATTTAAATTAGTGTAATGACCTACAGAAACTACGTCAAGGTCTCTGGAATTATTCAGCCCTGGCAACCAGAAGGTGAACACTAGATTTTATTTTATCTAGAGTTCAAATGAAGCCCAAGCACTGGTAGCAGGTATTTCACACTTTGTATGGAGGGAGCATTGTGGAGAACATTATATATCTGAGTAGAGCCTGTCGCAGTACTCCACTTTGTGCTATTGGAAAAATGTGTTGCTCTTCCCCCCATGTTTTTTGTTCTTTTTTCCTCTGTATTTTTTCTCTCTTTTCCGTTACTTTTCCTTAGAATCATGGAATCAATCACAGAAAAGCCCATGTTGAAAGGGCCCCCAGTAGATCATTTGGTCCAGAAATCTGTGGGAAAGGGAGCCTAGATGGGATTAATTAGCACCTGGTGCAATGAGATTTTGATTCAACTATGGGGCCTCCACCACATCTCCAGTGAGGTTGTTCCTTTGACTGACTCTTCTCAGTGTAAAAATTTCTTTCTTATGTGAAAGAAAAATTTCTTTCTTCAGTGTGAAACCTCCTTATGCAACCTCATACCGGTTGTTGCATGTGTTCTGCAGGTGGCTCCTTGTGGAGAGAGAGCTTCTGCCCTCTTTGCCCTCTAATGGTAGAAGACTGTGATGAGGTCCTGACTTATATTTCTGTTCTCCATGGAGGAAAGGCCTAACTTAATCAGTCTTTCTTCACAGGGAAGGTTCTGCAGCACTTTGATGATCTTCATGGGCCTTTCTTTGGACCCTTTCCAGTCTGTACACATCTTGAATTGTGGGGATCCAGGGCTATTCCTCTTTCCTCTTTCCCTTCATTTTTTTACTGAAATTAAGAGCCAGGCTTGACTATTTTTCTTTAGTTTTATCTCTTCAGAGGGATAACTCAGACTTTTAAATATCTGAGGGAGGATAAATAAGCCATCCCCTCATTATTTCAGCAGTCTGTAGAATACTTGTTAAAAGTCTTGGGTTTTTTTTCATGTGGGTTGCAAGTCTCTGGAGCCTAGTTCAAAAATTTTAAATAGATAAAGTTTGCGATACTGGGAATCAAGCTTTTGAAATGTTTTAAAGAGGATTTGTCATTTCTTACAGTTTTTCATTGAAGAAATATGAGAGATGTTCTTCTTTAAAATAAAGCAAAATATATCAGGCTGTTATGATAAAATAATTATAATTTCTTGTAAGGCTAAAAAGTGCAAGTTTTGCATTGAAATCAAAAAAGACACCTGGGTTGGGAAAAAGTTTAGAGTTTAAATTTGCTTCTTTCACAAGAAGATGTATGCCTGCGCAGCCAACTTGTAATTAGCAGTATTAAGGGGCACAGTACCCAGACCAGTACATAGGAGCTGTTTGGGAATGACATCTACACTATTTGTGCATGTGATTAAGTCCTGAATTAGGTGTAATCTCTCAGGGAAAAAAAATAAAATGTCACCATGGACAGTTCAATGAAGACATCTGTTCAATGCGCACCTGCAGCCAAAGGAGAAATGTTCTGTGCCTTTTATTTCAGTGGAAGCCTTACAGATGAGATAATGACAGGAGCAGACTCGGGGTGCCGAACACCTGCTTGAGAGGTCTTGTCTTTGCTCTGGTAAGAGAGAGGATATGAGACTATGTGACCCATTGTTTTGTCCCAGGATGGCAATTTCTGTGTTCCCATAATGAAAGGAACAAAACCTTCTGTGAAAGAAAAAGCAAAGAGATCTGCAGATAATAGCCAATTAGTGGTTCAAAGGCTAATTAGCTAAGTTCTAAAATAAAGTTTTGAAGGTGATACAGTCAGCTAAGCTGGGAATTATAATCAGAGGATAATGATGCTCTCTGAACAGCTCAGGAAAGGACAATCAAATACCCTCAGTGATGCTTGAAATGGTAAGAAATATGCTTAAGTAAACATACCAAAAAATTCCTTAAATCAGTGGTTCTAGAAGTCACTGGTGGAATTTGGACCAAATGAAGGATGACACTTATTTATTTCACTAAAAAATAACTGATATTCTGTTGGTTATTTCTTAATTGATTAGTTGAGAGAGATTAATCAGCAAACAGTGGAATATGAGCTATTTTTTAATGTAAATATATACAGAGACAGACATGCATGCACACACACTCACATACACACCTTCCCTGTAGTTATTCTGAGGTTTATTATTTGAGACTGCAATTGTAAGGCTCAGTTCACTCCTGGATTAATAGCTAGATGATTGGGTAACATTTAGAGAAATGCTCCACTCAGACAGGAAGGTAGCTTGCAGATTGATTTATTCAACTTTTACAGAATCTTTCTATTTTAATGACAATATATCTTCTGGAAGGTGAGAATTTGAGTGGACAGACGGTTATTCTGTTTGCAAGTGCAAGCATTAAACATCCAGGCAGTTTTTAGAGAAAAGTAGTGCTTAAATCAATAACTTTGTGTTCTTCCTTCTTTAGCCTCCCAAATTTACAAACTTTTGTCTTTTGCATACTCTGATTTCTTTCCCTTACATGCAGCCAATATTTGGGTTTTCATATGGTAATCCCCTTTATAAGAAGCAAATAGTGGAATATATAATATTGATGAGGTTTTATTGTCTGGCTCCAAAAGTCGCCATGTGAATTAATGTCCTCTGTGGTTCGGTGCTACAGCATGAACTACCAAATTGTTAAGATGCTAACATTCATCAGCTTCCATCAAGCTAATAACCAGAGATAACAAGAGAACTAAATTGCACTCAAACATGCTGAGTGTTTCACTGACTGGGATTTTTAAAAACTAAGCAATTCCAGAACTTTAGCCGCTCTAAAACTTTGCAAAGTTGGATTTGTGAATTTTGTCTTTGTTGCTGTGTTTTGTTATTCACATCATTACTAAGTTCATTCCTTATTAAAGAGTGTGTTATAGTGCAGAGTGTGTGGAATCACTATTCCTTCTAACAAAGGGAAAGACTTAGTAACACAGTCCTGGATTCACCAAGGACAGAAAGTGCTTTTAAGATGTCCTGCATCTTGCCTACAGGTCTTTGTGACTGTCAAGAATTGGTTTTGGGGTTTTGTTTGTTTGGAGTTCTTTTTGTTTTGTTTTGTTGTTGTTGTTTTTTGTCACATTCATTCAAAGATAAGAAAGTATTTGGCATTAGAGAAAACTTACTGCCTGAACTCTGTGCTTGCAAACTTGACATGCTCAGAAATATATCTATCACCCACAATATGTTCATTTTTTTATTTAAAATACATAGTATGTCTGTTTTGGTTTTACTTTCTTGAAATCTGGGTTCCCAAAAGTGGAGTTTAGGAAAAATTTAGGAGCTGAATGTCCTATCAATGCAGAAATCCTTTCCATAAAATTTTATCCTAGAAATTGTTTATGAACATAGTAAGTACATATTTAGAAGACATATTCCAATCTGTATGAGCAAAGTTATTCATGTAAGAGAAAGCCTTAATGTGTGTAATGCTTTGCAATCTTCATATGCTGAGAAACCCCCTAACATCTGTTTTGAGCTTTTTAATGCACATTATAACACCTGCATAAGTTAAGATGGTTCTAGCCTCATCCAGTAATACTGCAAATTATTTGTTCACTCCTCTTAGAATTACAATAGGTTCACTGAATGTGCAATCTATTTTTCAAGGCCCTGCACAAACTTTTAAAAGTGAATTTGTGCACTCTTGAAGGTGATGCAACTGTGTGCACGAAGGATGTGCCATAAAATATGCCATTATCCTTCAAGTAGGTAGATGTATCTTCTTGTCATAAGAAAAAGAGATACGTGGCATTTTTAATATGTTGCTCAATTCCAGCGATTTTATGGAGCATTGCAACTGTTTCAGTGTAGTGCTATTTCATTCTGAAATATTGTTTTCTTCTTTATAAATACCCCATTAATAGCCTTTCCACTGCCACCCTCTTTTCTGGACCAGTCATAATTATACCGCTCCTATATGGAAGGATTGCAAATATTATTGTCTTTCAAAGCTGTTTCTCTTTTTCTTAACCAAACATTTAAAATTTCCTACTTTTACATGCGTATTTGAGCAAAAATAGGGAAGTAACAGCTTTATTTTAAAAGTTTTCTTTTAAAAGTGTTCTTTTCCCGAGTTTGAACTTAAGCAACTTCACCTGAAAAGCAGACCAGAAACATAAACCCTGAAATGAAAGTCATTATTTAAGCAGCTCAGGGTTTAAGGCAAAACTGAAGAATAGAAGACATTGTTTCTGTTTTGATCACTGGACACTATCTTAAATTTTAGAGACATAGTGTAATACTATCCTAAGACATAGTGTAATACTATCCTAAGGAGCAAAAAATTGCTTGTAATTTAGTTGATGGGATCATGTGTTTTTCCATTTCTATTTAAAAGAAAAAATAAAGGTAGGATCAAAAATATAACTGCTTTTGATTTTTATTTCAAATAAGACTATAAAGCCTATTGTAAAGCACTATTGGTAAAAAGGAAAATTTAAAAATAAAGATAATAAATTGTTTCTTAAGACAGAGGATATTAAAGTGAAAAGAAGAAGAACAAGGCAATTTTTGAATCTTGGTTTTGGAAAAAAATCGATGAGTTGGCTTAGGTCAGGGCCACATTACATATAGGCCAATGATCTGCATGAGAGAGTATGCAATGAGTTGGATATTTGCTAATAACAGTCTTTAAGGTTTTTTTACTTAATTAGCATGATTTGGCAATTAAAATCCAGAGTTATGCAGATGCAGGCACCCTGCCCCTGAGCAGCATGATGACTATGAAATTCAACCAAGTATAACGTTCATGTGTGAAAATAACTGATCTTTTGTGGGTTGTTCTGTAGGGGTTTTGTGGGTTTGGGGTTTTTTTAATCTGAAAGAAGAGAAACCGTGAAAGGATAGAGAGAATGGCTTTTCTAGGGAAAAAGCTTTCTTGTGTGAGTTTTCTGCTTGATGTTACTTGTGCTGTTTGTGACAGTTTAGGTAAAAAAAACACAGAGGATTTTCTCAAACAAGAGAATAAATTTTTTTAAAAGACAGAAAGCGATAACGTCAGAACAATGACATTTTGATTGAAATAATATTACTTTCTTGCTTCATTCTGTCTTACAACTTTGATCCTATGATTTTAAGGCAAATGGTGTTGTGACTGAAACAATTGTCTTGCAAAGATGTATATAAAATAAATAATATCACCCAGGAATGCCTTAGTCTAAGGAGGAGTTATATCCCTAAACAAAACAAAAAACAAAATCAAACAAACAAAAAAAAACCACAAAAACCAAACAAACAAACAAACAAAACAAACAAACAAACAAAAAAAAAAAGACGGAAAAAACCAAACCAAGACTCCCCTCACATTATTATAGCAGTCAGTCATAGCTATGGAAAATGATAGTGAGAAAAATGAATCATTTATATTCTTGAGTGGGAAGTAGGGCTGTTATCCTACCAAAAGAACAAGAAACCCTTTGGTAAACTTGATGAGGCCATGATGACATCTACAGAAGAAGGCACAGATGACAGTTTGCCACAGACTGTCCTTAGATGCTGCACTCCCTGATGTGAGTGGTTTTGATTTCTGTGAATTTATGCACGACCCACTTCCCAACACTTGTTTCCACATCGGGAAAGAAGAATCAGGTTAAATAAAGAGCCCGTGTCTGGTTTTACATATAAGAATTTCTGACTTGATATCTATTACCACTTTAGTTAAAGAAGCCAAAGCAAAGTTGTAATAAAACCCTAAGCTTCAGGGAAATAATCCATCACCTACAGAGGCCAGGAAGGAATTTTCCCTTTGCTATGAAGAATATTGCCGTGGGTACACCAGGCATTCTTCGTCTTGTTCAAGAGCATGAAGCATTTCATCATTGCCCATGGCAGGCAGGGCACTGTGATAGACCAGTTGTCTGATCCAGTCTGACAAATGCTGTGTTCTAGGTTTAATTTATTCAGGTTTAAAGTTTGCTCATGAAGCTGATAGGGGCATAGCAACTAGAGAGACAATGTTGTTCAACTTGTCCTGGAGAAACAGTTACAGTTTCAGAACACACATACTCTAATTAGAGTAAATTACTCCTGATGGAATAAGCAATCTGAGAAAAGGAGGAAGAAAAAGTGAGTGTAATTTCCAATGCCACAGGGAGGTCTTGACTGTACAAAAGCTGTCTTTAAATCTTAGGAGCTTTGCTTTGAAGCAATAGCTAATAGTGCAGGGAAAGAAATAAGCCTGATTAACATTTTATTAGTAACTTTAACCACAAAAAATGGGCTTTCAACAATAGCCAAGACTTATCATCTTCAACTGAACTTGACATTTATTTAAGAAAAAAAGTAAATTGAAGCCATTAAAGTGGCATTAAATAAATTAGGGTGTTCATTCTGTACATTGCTTATCATTTTCTCATTTAAAATATTATGTTTGGAGATCGCCAGATCTAATTAAAGGGGAGGGGTATCCAGTGGCTTAAACAGATTGTGACGCATTTATGTCTGTGTTATTCACCAGTTAATATTAATTCATATCCCAACAATCTCTGCTGCACCTGAATACAGCAAATCAATCAGCAATATCTACAATTAAAAAGCTGGGAGAGATCTATTAGGTCTATTGCAAAAAATTTACATCTCTATCCTTAAGGCCTTTTTCCACAGGATTGATTTGAATAAATTGCACTACATGAAGCAGTAGTTATGTGGTTTTTTTTCTGCCCTACAGAATAATTCAATGTAAAGTTTGGATGGACCACATTTTTTTTTTCTGTTTGGGTTCTCATGGTACCACTACAGCACATAATTGTGAATGGGTTTTTGAAGGGAAAGGGGCTTTCTTGTTGTTGTTGGTTTAGATTTTGGTTTTCATACTTTTAATAAGCAATTGCTCTGCTGTTTGGATTTTTTGTTGTTGTTCAATATCTTTTAGCTCAATTTGGTTTGGAACACAGAAGACAATAAGGGAAGTGACACAACAGTGAAGAGAAACAATAACTGTAAGTGGAAGAGAATAATCCCCTCTGAACCTGTAATCAGTATATATCCAAAGGCATAAACTTCATCTGAGCATACTGCTTAGTTTTAGACATGGGTTTTCAGACATTTGAGAAAGAAGAGAAAGATTTAGGAAGTCAAACTTTAAGAATATATTTTTTAGACTTTTGTACAAAACTCACTGTCCTGTACTGGAAATTTTAAAAAGCTAAAAAAAAATAGGAGGTTGAAATAGGTGGAAAGGAATGGAAATAAAAACTGTGGAGATGGATGAGCACTAAGGTATTCATCAGTGTGAGGTTTTCTTCCTGGGAGTTGTGTTTTTTCCTTACTGTTTTACAGTTTTCTGGTAGTTTTGCTGTCACATGGGGTTTGCTCTCTGGTTTTTTCAGTAGGCTGGACATGGCTAGCTGATTCCCCTCAGTATTCTCAATTCCCCTGGCTGCCCATGGACCTCTCATTTCTGTCTGGAGGAGGTGTCTGAAGGCTGAGTGGCAGGAGCAAGAAATCTGTTTTTGCACTCAGTAACAGGCAGTTATGTACTGATAATAATAGATGTGCATTCCTCTTTAATGTAAATTTCAGGCTTTATGTTTTATTTTCAGCTTTACATATGTATATTAGCATATAAACTTCTCCAGGAACTTCTTTCCTAGGACTCACTGTGTTTCAGGTGTGCAGTATGCTGACTGTTCAAGTCCCCAGAGACTGGTTTGTTTAACCTAATCCTCCCATGCTCAAATATGAGCTCTTCTAGCCAGATGTTTAAATCTGCGGCTTGAAACATTTAATGGGACCTTAGAAACTTTTTTCCCCCAAGTATTAGCATTCCTTTTATTTAAAATTGGTGCCAGGGAGTTCGTAAAACACTGACCCCTTCTGTTTCAAGTCATTAATTATTCAAGGTTCCTCCATTTACTTTATATTTCACTCTGAAGGAATTCTGACTTATCAATGAATAAAGGGATCACAAAAACACCCCAGAACTGTTGGTATAAACCCAGTACTTTTTAGTTCTCAGGATTGCAATCCATTCAGAGAAGTGGGTGCAACTGTACCACCTTCCTCCTCCTAAAAGAATTGACAAAGCATACAGCCAGTTAACTGCTGAAATTTAACTTTTTGTTGATAGAGTTTTTCAGCTCTGAATAAATGATGTTCAGAAAGTGCATATGGGAATATCATCATTAGCTTGCATGTGCACAGTATGTGTATGCTGCCCTAGGGCTGGTGAAACTTTGGTCTGAGTCCCACAAGGACACTTTTAAACAAACTTTCCAACAGATGTCGAGTCTCAATCAACATCCATTTTACTCTTATATTAAGAATTACCGGAATAAATAAGAATTTGCTCAATTTTCATATATCCTTATTTAAAAGATTAATATGGAGCTGGAAAGCCAATAAAATTGAGTCATTTTGACTTGGTCACACACTACAAGATTATACCTGCAGACACAGACCAAAGCTGTTTTCTCTAGTTTTAGATTTAACCTGACATATCACTGCCTTGTCAAAAATAGCAACCTAATTTGTCAATATGTGAAGTTTCATGTGGTGCTATATGCAAGTGTCTGTGTGCAGACTCTGAAGGTTCAAAGGTTGTATTAATTTCTTAAGGGGGAACAAGTCATATTCAAATGGTTATCCTCCAGTAGTGTGTTTTGCATTGTGAAACAAGGCAGTAATTCTGTATTCTGTCCTTGTCTGTCTCAGCTTGAAGGGAATAAGATTTCTCTTTCTGACACTTCTTCTCTTATCTGCAGATTCTGTAAAATATTTTTTCCTCAGTATATTTTGCCTTTTGCTGCCAGCTCAGTTAAAAAAAGAAAATCAGACTATGACTGCAAACATGCAAACCTGACCCAAAACCTTCAAGAATGCTGTGAGTGTTATATTGCAGAATACCTGCAGCCTAACTTGAGGCTCAAACCTGGAGGAGATGATAGGCACTAACTGTAGCAGGGAGAAGGGAGGATACAGAATCTGCAGATAATGGCCCCTGCATTGACACTGTTTAGTGCAAAGATTCTTTTTCTTTTTCTCTACCCCTATCCATAGACTGTAGATCTCATTGCAAGCTAATTCACACATTTCCTTCCTGGATCTCTGTACCTTAGGGCATGGAAATATATATCCATTGCAAGCAAAATATATGTCATTTGCACTATCCTACCCATAAAGGAAGAGAGAGCATACAGAGCAAGTTCAGCTTTAAACTGCAGCATTTAAATGAACACCTGGTGTTATCACTGAATCAGTGATTCTCTCAAGAATTTTAAATGCTCAGACAAGAGGATTCCTATTTGGGGCTATTTGTAGAACCCTTGAATCATGTATGCTGGAAGTCTCTTACACCACTCCTCACTTGCAGTTATTCTCTCCAGATCAGATGAGCCCTGGGGTCGAAGTCAAGTGAAAGGAATGTTTTATTCCAACATTTCAGAAAAGTAGGAGTTGGATTTGTTTCTGAGTTTGACCTTTCAGAAAAAAGAATTGGCTGTCCTCATTACTGACTGTAGGATTTTCTTAACAACATGGATGGTTGGGTCAAAAGGTGAGAGATACCGAGGCATACAGAACATAGATGAGAATCAAATATCATCATTGGCTGCTTCTCTCTGCTCTATTGCCTTGAAAAAAGAAATCAGTCGTCAGAAAGACTATACAGTGCACAGAGCTACAAAATTCTGGAGCTATGCTCTTTTTATTATACTGAGTGTGGGAAATATGTGAGAGCAGGGAATCCAGAATCCCTTCATTTGCCGTCTTGGACATGGTAGTGCCACCTAATCTATGCTTTAAATATTTAAGCCATTGCATTGTATCTGTTCTGGAGGTCCATCACATTTCTAGATGGGTTGAGAATATTTTTTCAATATGTTAAAATCAAAATATCTTTTCTTTTATATTACAAATGCAATCTAGGATTGGGATTACCCTGTAAATTGTCTGGATTTACAAGAGGCAAGATACCCTAAAGGCAGGTGTTAAATTTGCATTGCATGATGAATCCTGGAGCAGCACGGGTGTAGCTGCACCACACTCTGAGGCAATTAACCTATGGAAAGAAGAACTTCTTTCAAAGGAAGGCATAACATCAATCAGAGAAACACTGCTGGGTTTGTTTATTTTGTTGTCTCTTCTATATATAACTTTATAGATATATATAATATATAGTACTGAATGTTATTTAAGTTGGGCAGACGCTACCTGTTAGTGCTTAGCTATGCAGTTCCGCAAGGGCTGGAGTTGATTCCCCACTGTATTCTCTATATCATAACTCTGATAAAAGGTTTGGAAAAGCTTTTCTCTTGTGTTTGCCTCTCTTGGTGTTAGTAGGATCAATCTTTTCCTTGCTGTCATTGCATTTCAGACATTCAATGAGCAGCACTAAAAGCAGGGAGAGAAAGAGGACAGTGTCAAAGACATGAATCATTTCCTTCCTTTGCCTATGGAAAGACAAGCATTCTCTTGATGAGCTGGAAGGTCTAATTACACTGGAGTGCAGTGAAAAATGTAATCCACTGAGGATACTAGTCCTCTTTGGAAAAAACAAAATTTAAGAATTGTCCTTAACACTCACACATAGAAAAAAACCTCATCATTTAAAACAAGTAGGAGTCCCTATACTAAAATGTCCCTTCCCTTTCCAATCACAAAGTAATAACTGATACATTTTTCAGTGGAAGAGGAGGGTTGACAAATCCAGACTGTGGAAGTGACAAGCAGATTTCAAAGAAACCAGCAGAAAGCCTTCTATGACCCCTGTCAGTGAAGCCTTCTGTAACTCCTGTCTTTACTTTTGTAAGAATCTGTTTATGAAACAATTTATTCTTGTGAACATCTGCACAAACTTGTGTGATAGTGAATGTACAAAATAGCACAAAGATTAAATAATGATAATACTAGTTCTGTATGAGTGAAGATCAAGGAACCTTCCATAAAGGCTGCTATTATTTGCAAATTTCCACTTGCAAACCTTAACTCATAGATAACAAAATGAATTATGCAATACCTAATAGAATTTTCAATTTTTAGTTTAGAATTCTCCACTTAAATTACTGAACAACTTTTTCCTAGATTTGTGTTTTTCCTGTGTTCACCTCTGTCTGTGTGCTTTTCAGTCAATCAGATATTTATATTTCTGTCTTAGTAATGTTTCCTATAATCTCTGTATCTTATTTTTCTTTCTCATAGTTTGTCCCAAAGGGAAGTCTTTGCACTGCAGTTTAGTTTGGATGACCAGTTATTTCTCTTCTTCTGTTGACAAATGTCCTTTGAGGAGATGCTATTTATGCTAGAGATCATTTAGCCCCCTAACCAGATATAACAGAAATCCAAGAGGGATAGCAAAGTTTCATTTCCTTCATGAAAGAACACATGGAGGGATATCAGAATTCTTTCTGGCATTAGTCCTAACCTGTGTGTGGTGCTCCTGTGGGGAGCTTCTAACTGGCCATCAGCCCATCTATTAAGCCTCATATTTGGTCATGTCAGCGCTGACTTATATGTGTCCAGTAAAGGTGTACCACCTGACAGGTTGCTCTGGCTGGGAAAAAAAAGAGCACGCAAGCAAACAAACAAACAAAAATATTTTTTTTAAATTTCATTATCTCCTTTGAACCAGCACTGGTATGATCAATGACCAGACCTAAGAGTTTAAAATAAAATATTTAGAGTGCCTTTAAACTACTCAAAAATGTTTTAGAGTGACAATTAAAAAGAAATTTTGATTTTACTATTGCAGTTTGTTCTAACAAAGCATAACCTATGAGAAAGAGTAAAGCGACTTAACCTAAAAGCAGGATTGGGTTTACAAGATTAGTTGACAGTAAAGAATTTCCACTTATTTTTTGAAGTTTTTCTTTTTCACTATTAAAAATTGAAATGCATTTTGCTTAGAAAACAAACTTGATTCTGAAAATGTGCAGGGTCATTTATTTTCTGGGCACAGTCATTTATTCACTGGGAGAAGTAGTTCTCCAGGTGGTCACTTTTTAATCCAAAAGTGCAAAAGTAAATAAATATTTTATTAGCTTTTTATTTGTCTATTTCACCTACTGTGTTTGTGGATATGAGGTAGAGAGTGGTGTTTGTTCAATCTTGAGATGATGGGGCTTTGCAGGGCTCTCTTGTTGGCTGCTAATACTCAATAGATGGTTGCAGGAGGGACCTAAACTCTTCTTAAAGATGCACAGTAGAGCAAAAGGCAACAAACCCAGCTGCAACTCCGTAAATTTTACTTATGCATTAGAAAGTTTTTCCCATGATGGAGGTCAGCCCCAGAAAAGATTTTCTTGGGAGACTGTGGAATCTCTGTCCTTAGAAATGTTCAAAAGAACTAAATATTTTAAAAATTATCTCAATTGCGTAATAATATGTCACCATTTAGTGACATAACAACTGTATCTTCAGTTCTACAGGCAATTTTTTTAGGAGTTTGTTCTACAAGATAGTTAGAGCAGCTGGATTTCAAAGTTATAATTTTATTAGTAGAAGTGAGCTAGCAGGCTTTGTTTAGAGGTCCTCAGGAAATTAAGTAGTTTATCGATTGCTGCTCGCTGACTATCTTCAGGTCACTGTAAATAAACAAGCTGTACAATGTGATTAAATCATACTTTTTATGCATTATTGCCTTTCAACTTTAAGTTCTTAGTTTATAGAAAAGGGAGAGTTTGTAACTTGCCAGCACAATCAGGAGTCACAGAGCACGCTGAGCACCTTTGCACATCAGTAGCAGAAGGCCTATTGCAGCACAAGGCAGTCACCTTGTGAGATTTCTCTGGAGCCATCATGGCAATTCTAAGGAATTTCATAACTTCATATGCAAAAGGAAGAGAATGACAGTGGCAACTCTGCCTTTCATGTGAAACTGAACTGAGTTTAAGAATTGAGATTATTTCTTTTTGTGTCTTTGATTGTTGCCTATTTTAAAACTCAAAGTAACGAAGAAGGGTTGGTTTTGTTGGTTTTTTTCTGTGATGGCCATAATACTTATCTCAGTCTCTGGGACTCCAAACCTGCTTTCACTGGTCAAGCTTTGATGTGAGCTGGTCCCAGTGTGTTTATGTGCAGGTTGCACTGATTCTGCATCAGTACTGAGCACAGGGCGGGGCAGTGGCTGTAAAGAAGGCTTGCAAATCCTTCCCGTTCTTTCCCATGCTGTCTGTATAATCCTGATGTAAGTGGCTCAAACAGAAAAATATGAGATGCTGCAGAGGTGCCTTGGACTTTCCATTGACCAGACCAGATACAGGCATCTACACTGGAGACATCAGAAATGAGGAACAATAAACTGGCACTCAAGGGAAATAAATAGATAAAAGTTTAATCAACCCTAGAAGCAGCAAGCAAATATCACTGTGTCAAGCAGCCTGTTTTGCTCCATAAAGCAAACCAAAAACAGGTTGGAGGGAGAGGACAGAAGTAGGGAAGAATGGAATTAAAACTATGGGAACAAACAGTACAAAGTAATATCTATCACAAGCTCCACAAAAGAATAAAAGGAATAAAAAATAAGCTGGAAGAGGACTCAGATTTATATTTTACAGTGCAAGGAAATATAAGCAGACTGTTGAGCTGTTCTGTACAAAGCTCCACAGCTGTCTCATATATTTAAATCATACCTCATTTTGGAAAATATTATGTCTTATATCCAAATAAAACGAACATGTTTTTTTAATTAGCTACAATGACTTTAATTGAATGAGAACAGAAAGAACACAAGATGACTGCTGAAATGAATCAGTCAAGTCAAATTTCACTGGTACATTGCCACCAGTGCACTTCTGTTGAAAGGAAGTCTGTAGCTAGGCAGGGGCTGCCCCAAATAACATGGTTTTTATCACCAGGGCAGAAAGCCCTGCAAGAGTCACCACATTTCAGGCAGCTATGGAGGGGAAAGAGAGCATCACAAGAATTGGTGCAAATTGTTATGCTCATGTAAACCAGGCAGAAGCAAAAGTGGCCTTTCAGTTGCACTTTGGTTGTGATCCTGGGAGACTGAGGTCTGAGTGCCTGTGCCCTGAAGTGAAACTGTAAAAGGCATCCTCAAACATTTAGTCCTTAAGTGTCCTTTCATTTCAGCGAGAATCCTTTTCTTGAAATGCTCTTTATGCATTATACATCATCGGTACTATTTTTGTTTAGACACATCAAGAATCATCCCACAGTGATTAAAAATCATTATTCCATTAAGTTTCCTGCATAGAAAAAAATTAATGACTCCATGAATCATAATTAAGGCTTCCACTTCTTTCAGCAAGCAGAAAGCCAGACATTCAACAGACCTTCTTGTTATCTATTTTGGCTATTCTAATGCTTCATTTTTCATCTTGCTTTCATGCTAACTGAGATCTCCATGCTTTCCCTTCATGTTTGTTTCCCTTACGTGGCTGTGAAGTTTTTTGAGCTGCAGAGTACAATTGATGAAGGAGAATATGGCTATATGGATGGCAAGGTACTTATGGTATTTTTCTAGTATTTTACTGAGTGCAAGAGCACGGGTTTTTGGTGTTTTGGTTTTTTTTTTTAATTATTATTTCCTTTTATTTAATATTTAAATGTTAGGTTTGAAGATTTTTGCTGTTTTGGCCAGATGAACAGGCTGATAATTCATCTTATTCTTGTCCTGCTGCTTTTCCCCAGCAGCCAGTGTTTTGTCAAACACATTTGTCAGCAAGGTCATAGTTGTATCTAATGAAAGCATGTGCTACCACCACTTGTGTATGAGCAGGTAACCAGCAGCCTTAAAAAAGTATTCAAAGTTACTGATTTAAAATATTTGCAGGTATTTGTAAATATATCTAAATTAATTAGAGGAAGAATCAACTAAATATTAATCAAAAATTTCTTGAAAGTATTTTGAGGAAAATTAGCTGTGGTGTAATGCAGTGACATGCTTTGAAGTTCAGAGGGGAAAGCATGTATATTCAATTTTTTAAAAAGCAGAGGGATATTTGTCTTTTTCATACCAGTCTAAGGCAAAGCTTAATTAATGCTAATCTGTACAATCACTTGATTTTCCACAAATCAGATATTCTTGAGAAACAAACTCTTGTAAATTGCTGGCCCTCAGCTGTAACCTGTGCAATGATCCCTTCCTCTTGAAAACTTCTTTCCTCTTCACTTACTCTATTTACCTTCTGCATCATTCCACCATTTCCTGGTAGCCCTGAGAGTCTAGCTGCCTCAGCCTTCCTTGAGGGAGGCACTGGTGAAAGCCAAGCTGCAGTAATGTAACACCCAGCATGATGAAGGCCATGACCTGCAGTTGTTTGTAAGTAATAGTGCTGTATTTCTGAAATAATAGTAAAATCCCTGGCGCCTGGAACTGATGGACCTGCCCTGCTGAGGAGGCATCAGGCTGTCACCTGCTAAAGGTCAACTTGCAATTGATATTATTGTGTTTTTCAGTTGCAGTGTAGGGCTTTTTTTCCCCTCAAACGTTAATTACAATGCACATATTTATATAATTGAAATTATTATTATGGAGGTTTACACAAAATAATTAGCTATAATAAGACATTGTTGATACTGGCAGAGATGGGGTCTCTTTCTTGAAGTGTTTCACTCAACATTTATCTCAACTACCACCTTCTTAGTGCATTTTTTCCCCAGTGTAGCAGATCAAGCCTAGCAGCATTACCCTCTGCTAATTATTTGCTTCTTTCTCTTTTTCATATATAAGACATTTGTGGAGTTTTTTCAAACTAGCAGCTGAAAGCATTCTGTGAAGGTACTTCCCTCTGCTGAAGAGGAGAACCTCCCTCATATGCTCTGCTGCCACCAATCCTTTTTCCACATTAATTGCAAAGAAGGAGACTGCTGAAGAACTGTGTTTTAAAGAGTGGATCTTTCTCACCATTGTTTTAGTTGGTGGTGATGCAGGCTTTGTTCCTGCAGTGCTCTAAGTTGTGAATACAAATTATCTGTGGTCTTTTTCCCAGATGCCCAGTGAATCCAGAGTAACAAACTCACTTTGTCTAGTCAAGCAGGAATTTACAGACCTGCTTTTGTAGCACCATAGTGAGGGCTGTCTGCATCCTGGCTGATGCCCATAATTCTTCTCTGGTTGAGGAGTTTTACAGAGACATTCAACACATCATCCATAAGTCTTAGCTCCTGAGTGACAAAGCACAAAGAAGGGTTTGATTCACTCACCACCTGGCAATACTTTTTATTGACAAGCTAAACTAGTGTTGCCAACACAGAGACGAGATCAAACCACTCCAGTGTCTCAGTGAAGGTACGGTCTGGTCACAGTACAGTTTCCTGGGATGTCTGGATTTTTTCCCATCTCCATTGGCATCTGTTACCATTTTGGTAGAAACCTGACACAAGGTTTGGCCTCCTCATCCACCTTCCTGTTCTCCTCCAAGTTATTAACACTGTTTAGAGTGATATTTAGTGAAAATCTAGTCTCAGCATTTTCTATATATTTTAAAAAGAGAAATCTAAATTTATCAGAGGTAAAACCCAATAATTTATTATGTCAAGTGTGGAAGTTATCTGCTACCATAGTCAAATATCTTTTCTATCATCTAGAGTTGCCACTAGAAGAACTTTCTTCAGCAATAACTTGAATAAATATTATGAGCTGCCAGTTGCAGTTTCTTTTCCTTCGGGACACAAAAATCTAGTGAAGAACTTACCATACATATTCCTATAAGGGAATTATATTCTAATTCTAAAGAATAGAATATATTGCTATTCTAAAGGGAACAATATACTCTAAATTCTTTGGAAGATACAACAATGGCACAAAATAAAAATTAATAGGAGGACATTGAAAGATTTCCCATCCCCTGCTTTTTCTTCCTCCCCCAGTAAAACTGAACATTTTCTAAGTTTCATCACAGCAGCTTTCAGCAGAGATGATTTCTTGCCCAAAGGCACAGAAAGATTAACCAGCTATATCCAACTGCTCAACCAATAACTCATCAGAAAAGGAGTCTAAAGAGCATATTGTAAGCTTCACAAATGCAATCAGTTTATCAAGGTCAGATAAGGACAAGAGCCTGAAAAGATATGATTCAGGATAAAAACTGAACAGATACTGATACTCTGCAATTAGAAACCAAATGAGGCTACCTGCTGAATCGCAAGGGTGAAATACCACATTCTGCAAAAATTCACTGTCAATAGAACATACACAGCCTGAAATCCCTGCTGATGAGGAGAAATTAACTTTGTAGTCAAAAAATTTATTGATGCTTTCCTTTTACAACTGTACATTGGAATTGGAGAGATTAGGAGGGAATTTGTAATGCATAAATGAAGAGCTTTTATGCACATTTTTTATCACATCAGTGAAATGACAGTATGTCTCTGACAATGACCTCTGGTATAACCACCATTAGAGATGGCAAGATGGCATCTGCTGAGAGGCTGACACCTGACAGGTGAAATATATGTATTTTTTATGAAATTGAGGGCAACGTTTTAATGGCAAAACTGCTGCATAGATAAAGTCAGAAAATTAAATTGCTGTACAATCTTGAATATGTAAAACTGGGAAAGAAGTAACCTATTGTTCAGAAGATATGAGGCAAGAAGGTAGGATAGGAGAGAAGAAAACATAGAAACAATAAAATGTGTCATGGCATATGTGCCATTCAGCAACTGTAGAAAACAACAAACAGGCAAAGGAAAGTTAAAAATATTTCTGATATTTGCAAATCTTGTTTGTAAAAATCAACTGCTTTATTTTTGTTATCCCTTTTTAATTTGTAATTCACAAGAACAGATGGCTTGGTATGTCCTAAATAAAGATCCTTATCCTTAGATAATATTTTTGCTGTAGCCTTGCTTGTCCCTTGGAATAGTTGCAAATGAACATGCAAGCTGTCAATTTGCTGTGGTGCTGTGCTCATATATGTGATTCACTAGGACTTCAGGGTTCAAACTGCGCTTTACTTACCATCACAAAAAAAATATCCCAAGGAAACTTTCCCTGAGGTTTTTTGCCTTTTTGAGCATGTGAGTGTATTATAGAAATGCAGGAGAGATGCTGACTCAACATTTGAATCAACATTGTCTTTCTTCCACCCAGCTGCCTGAGTGCATAACCACCTGTATTCCCCAAAGCATTTAATGATTTGGCAGAAAAACACAGCTAAAGTCACATTTAAGTGGTGTCATAAAGGTTTACTCTCTGGAGATGTGCAACTCTGACACCACAGAGATTACTGTGAAAGAAACTCCTCTTCAGTCCAGTTAAAATTTGGTTAAAGCTTCATAAAGTTACAAGTAAAGATGAAGTAACTGCTTGCCAGCGCCTCTTCCTGTTTCACATTAGAATTGTGTCATAAAAATGTGTATATGGATAAAAACTTACCATCTAAAGATTGGTTTAAAGTAATGTCATTAGTTCTTATTAATTAATCTTGTAGGCCAGCCATCAGTGAGTAGACATTGAGTATAATCAACACCTTTTTTATTGCTTACCTACTCAGTTTCCTTAGTTTTCTGGAAGCACTGACAGTAACCCTGTGGTTTTCTGTTACAAGCTTGGTCCTTGCATGACATGTTTTCCGTCTCTCAAAGAGAAACTTTCTTCATGAAGCTGTTCTTGAAGGGTGTTCAGCCAGATTTGTGTGTCCATACATTGCGTGTGCAGTACAGTGAGGCTGAGATTAGTCAGAGATTAGTTTGGCAAGAGGTTCTTGAAATCAGAGGCATAGAAGGAAAATATTTTGTTTCCTCTGTTGTTTGGTTCAGATGCTCAATTTTTATTCTCTGTCAGTAAGACCTAGGCCATTACAACATTTTAGAAAATAATGCTGTTTACATTTATATATCAGCTCCAGAAAATTGGATAGTTCTTCATTCAAAATGAAGTTCTTACAAATACAACATAAAACCATGCGAAATATGCTGTTATTCTGTCATTGAAAATGTATTTGTAGACACAGAAGACAAAATCTGAAATTTGGTTTATATTGCTGAAAGAAAATATTGCCTTAGGAGAATACTATGAAAGAGATCTGCATATGGAATTTAAAAGACAAAAATTGAGATTCTCTACATCTTTACCAAAAGTTACAGTCATAATGAGAAAGACATTCTTAACTGTAAAGGCTGCATAATTCAGTCAGAGGTTTGAAGATGTATGTCAGCTACATTTTTAAAACATTCACACTTCAAAGTACTGAAGCTCTGAAAATTTTCATAGAAGCAAGATTGTTTCAAATACTTTATAATATAAAGTGATATCAATGAGTAGTTACATCAGTGAAACTTACCACTGCTGTTAAGTTTTTATAGATTCCCATTATTCACTTTCTGACTAAACTTGTTGATTTCTGGAAAAATACCAATACAATGGTTTCTTGCTCACTGGATTCAAGTAATTGCAAACATGTATGGAAACTCTTGTAACCTTACGTAATTTTTTTTTGTTTAATTTAGTTTTGAAAATTCTAGATTTTCTAAGACAAACAGAAAGAAAAGTTTGCTTGAATGAAGATCTGGTGCCATGAACAAAATAATAGGAATGTATTAGATGATAAAACCCAAAAAATTTTGGAGTAAACACATACTGGTTAGAAATACCCTAGCTTCAAAAAAGCTGCAAATCTTCTCATTGTCATGTGGACCAACCCTTCAGCAGAACTGTGAGAGGAACACTGAAGTTTAGCCCTTCATTTGCAACAGGGGCAACGTTCAGAGCATTTTTCTTTCTTTTAGTACATGTGCAGATCAGGCAGGGATAAAAGCAAAATAGATTTGACAGTTTCAGATAATAATAGAAGTTGATGCTTTGTGCAGTGGACCAATGCTGATATGATGGTACTCAGGTGTCAGACTTGTGCTGTGCTAGGAAAATCACTGCTTCGCAGTTAAAATCATTGCAGTGCTGTACAAAAATGGTATATAATGAAAAAATAATGTAGGAAACAGCCCCTTAAGTGCTCATAAAATTTGCAGGCACTGCAACAGCTACTGTTCAGTGTGCTGTGCACAGCAAGGGTGATTTGGTGTCCAAAATGAATCAGTTCAGGGCACTCAAAGCAGACCTAGGTGAATCTTGCAGCAGCAGGTGGTCAGATAGTTTTTAAAATAAAATATAGTAATAGCTTACTGTAGCTATTGTTACAAATGCTCTTTTATTGCTATCACTATTTTTGATAATTAAAGATTTTTTCTTGTGCACAACAGGTATTTCATCCCTCTGCCCTATAGCCACTCCTTATAGGAGGAGGAAAGGCAGGTAAAAAATATTAAGAGAGGTAGACCAAGAGCATAGAAACAAATAATGTAGCTATTGAAACCTGTGCTTAAGTTAGTGAAAAAAAAAATTCTAATACTGGAAAAAATTCAGACTCCTAAGTCCACTTCCCAGAGACATTATAGTCAAAGCCAGCTCATGGAATAACATGGAAAAGGAGAGAACAATAACCTGAAGCCAGATTTACAGAGATCTTTGTGGTGGGATTTCTGCCTTAATTTGTGCATATAATTGCTCTTTGTCTATGTTCCACTTCAAGTCAATTGAAGTTCCTTCCAGAGTGTGATTCATTATCTCTTAAAATAGATCTGATAAATTATCTAGAAAGAGAGCCTAAGGTAAGTCGCTCACAATTAGATGTCTAATTTTTGAGCAGCTGAATCTCACTAATGCTGACAGTAAAGTAAGATCAGAGAGTACATGCATGGCAATTGCCTTGTTCTTTCCTGTAACCTCTATCCCACTCTAATGAAACAGCTCTCTTGAGAATGATTTTTCCAAGCTGAATTATTCTATAAGGATTAGTTTTTACCTCCTATCTTTTCCTCACTCTTAGCACTTCTATCTTCTTCTTCTTGAAATCTTTTCAATCTCTGCTCCCAGGTCTATGTTCTTTTCTTATTCTTTTCTTCTTTATTTCCCTTCCAATATACTAGTTTAAGCTGAAGGTCCTCTAGGGTCTGTAGGGCCTGTCCATTCCCTCCTTCCACTGTGCCATACCTCAGGGTAATCTCATCTAACAGCAATCTAATGTACCATTTCTTTTTCTACTGGGAAGGTGTGTAATTTACTATCAATACCAATCCTGTTTCCTTCCACTCGAGCTAAAACCTTGTTTCTCTGATACCTCCAGGTAAGGACATGATCTGTTCTAAAGTTTACCTGCATTACCTATCTCTGCAGCAGCATCTCTCCTTTTAGAAGGTGTTGTATGAACTGCAGATACCGGTCTCTGTTTGCAATTTCTTCCAGAAAAGACTACAGACTACATCCCAATATTTTAGACTAATTGTAGATTATACCAAATAAACCTCTTTTTCTTGCATTGACATACTTTTATCCAGGCTCCCAGCATCATATGTCATCCTTTTTCTGGCCTTGACCAATGCAGTCCTGCTTCTTGTCTCCATTTTCGTACAAAGCTCAATCTGTATAAATTTTTTTCTCCTGTTTTTCTTTTCTCCCAATCTTTTATTTTTTTTTCAGCAGAGTCTTGATTCATAGTTAGCATTCATGGTAGCAATATTAATTAAAAGAAAGAAAAATAGGAATCAACTGCCAGATTTGGTGTAACATAAATTGATACACTGTTAACAAGATGGGGTTGGAAACTAATTGTAGTTATTTTACATAAAAACTTACAATTATTTACTTTTGATGCCAAGGAATATTTAAATGATGTTGCAATACTGTAGTTTCATTTTTGTCAATGAAAAATTCTGTTGAAAAATTTTACTGTCGGGAAAAATAGAATAATAAAAAAAGGACTTCATGCAGATTCATAATCTTGAAAATGAACACACAAGGTTAATAGTGATCATATGTTCCTTTCAACATCACAAATTTGTCCCAACCCTCATAGTTCCTGAAGTGGCAGTATCCACTCTGGCTGGTTGACAGTGGATTCAGAATATTATTCTATACAGCTCAGCTGTGTTGTGTTGTGTTATTACAACTTGAATTTTTTCAATTTCTGTGTGCAGTGCTATATAGTGCAGCAAGAACTCCTCCAGTCAAAAAAGAGTTATTTCTGAATTACCATTCTTCAATAACAGAATTCAGCAACCATGCTTATTAAATCAAAACTTTGGAAAAGGAAGCATAAACCCAATAGTCCATATACATGAGAAATATGTTTCTCAATATCTGAATTGCTCAGATGTGGAAATCAGTGCAAGCTATACAATCACTCTTATAATGTGCTTATAAAAGGATTTTCATAACAATGTGATCTTACCAATTGCATGGTTTATTTCTTCAGGATAAAAGTACTGACTAATTTAAAATTATTTTTATAGAGTGAAGATATAAATCAGAAAATCTTACATCCTGTGAAAGCTCAGGGAAGGGTTCCATAACTGAAGCTACTTTACAGCAATGGGCTACTCCATCAAATTAGAGAGGTTTTTTCACTCCCAAAATTTGTAAGGAAGCTGTGAAACTAATTTGAAGTTCTGGCACATAAACCTTTGAGAATTAGAGATTCTGATCACAGTTTGATCATTTCTTGGAATGGACAAACTCTTTTTCTCTACATCTGATTTAAAAGCATAATTCAATTTCCATTTTTCTTTCTTTTTTCCTACTTTTAAACAACTAGATTTCTACAGACAAGATTTTCTCACTGTATTATCTTTTCGTTAGAATTCCTTTGCCTTCCTGTTTTTTTTTTTTTTCACCAGACATTTTTAGTACCCATCAAAAGCCACTTTGAATTGGAGTCAAGTTGTTAAACAGCAGAATTCGGAGGGCCTTGGAAGAAGCAAAACAAGCTAATTAATTTATTTGATAAACTGCCTATGAACAATAATTCTAGCGCATGCAGACTGAAGGCAGCCAATTCTCCAAATCTAGGCAAAAAGTAACTGATTTAGTCATGGTCTAAATTAAATTTTATAAACTATTTTAGCTCTTTTTTATATATACTACATTTATTCTGTAGGCTTCTTTACGTAAACTCATATCTCACAATTAGAATATTGCAATGTCTAATTTAGTATTTTAGAAAAAGATGTCATTTAAATAACTCTTGTCATCTCTCTACTGCACTGTTTTGTTAGTTAAATTTCCTGCTATAGCCATTTTGCTATGGTTATAGCAGGGAATTTAACTAACCAAAGTTAAATTGGTTAAAGATTTCTTTGCACTCACCCCTCTTTTAAATCTGAGGATTCCATAAAAAAAAAACAAGCCAGAACCAACCTCCCCCAAAAAAGAAGAAGAAAACAAACCAACAAACAAGCAAAAAACCAACAAACAAGCAAACAAAAAAACTCAAACAAACAAGCAACAACAAAACCCCACATGTGCGGCTACATATGAGGAAAATTGAGTTTAAAATTCATGTGCAAAATTAAAGGTTCTCATTGGCAGTCATGATGCCCAATGCACGACTCTAGATAACCATTTTCGAACATATCAATTGCTTTCCAGCAATTGCGGTTGCTCAGCCTCCTAAATGTTCACAATGAGCTAGCGCCAAAATGCAAAGGAGCAGTGAGTGTTATAAAGGCTATACTCCTGCAGACACCCTATTCCAGTATTTCCCTCCTGACTTCCCTAGCTCCATTCCCTTAGTTTCCCAGCTGCAGACTGGTCTGCAAAATACACTTGTCTTGAGTAAAGTTCTTGTCAATGAGCTGGGAAGATAGCTGAAGCCACAAGCCTTGCGGAACATCAATCTCTAGCAGTAATAGTAGCCTCCTCCAGGCAGGTCTCATAAGCTCTTGGAGGTCTATTACTCACCCAAGATAGCCCAGCTACCTCTGGAAGCATAAAATCAGCAGGATGGCTTGTGTTGCAGTGTTGGAAACAAAAAGGTTTAATAAAAGGCAAAATAGCAAACAGAGAAAAACCAAGCCAGATGCAAGAGGTTCTTGCTCCTGGTAAAACACCTCACAAAAGTGATTCGTTTCTTTGTTCTCTTCTTTTTCAAGTCAATTGCCCAGGTGGGACTTTTTGGCCTTTGTCCAATTAGCTATCCTTAAGTTTGAGGTGAAGTCCCCCAGGCCTATGAGATGCCTGATCGAGGAGAGAAACTTCTGGGCTTCTTTCCTTTTTAAGGGGGCAAGGGACAGTTTTGTCACTCTGTCGACAGGGGGCCCATTCCTACAACCAGCCCTTTTCTACTTGGCAAACCAGAGAGCTCAGGTCTCTGCCTTTCTGCTCTTGTAGCACAGCTGACCAGCTTTGCAGGAACAGGGAAATATTTTCAGGGAGTGTCGTGGTGTAAGGTGGAAATGGGGATAGCAAGTGAAGTGTGAAGAACTGCAGGGATAGCAGTTTTGCACTTCTGATGCATAAACAATTCAGGAGGCTTCCCATATACTTTGTGTTTTTCTACTGCTCTGGGCCTGTGAAACACCAGGAGTATGACCTGTCTTCTGACTGACAGGTTAGCTCATTGCAAACATAACACGCAAATGTGTTGGGAGGACTATTCCAAGCAAATACAAAAATAGAGTGCTTAACTTTGGGGTAGGATGATCACTTCAGAGAAGCTTCAGGTTTAATTAATTCCAATACCCTGAAAGCAAGCGAGAAATCACAAAACATTGACTTTGGTATGTTTTGTGTGTTTAGTTTGCCTGAGTCTTATGCCTGGGGTTTTTAAAGATGCATGGAAATGTGAAACCACAAACCAGCAAAAGCAGTGAAAAAGTAATTCTGAGCAATGGATGTGCTCTGTCCTTTTCTTTCCCAAAGAGAGACATGTTTTAAATTGAGTGGCCCATACTTGAGTTCTGCAATTTGTACCATAATAGCTAACTACTGCTAGCAACACCAAATATTCAAGGACATTTCTCTGTTTTGTGGACTGGGTTGGGTACTTTTAAGCTTATATTGTTCATAATTATAGACCAAATGTTGTAGGGAAAAAAAATTAAGCAACCAAGGCAAAAGAAAAACCACCCAGTTTTAATTCAAACTGATTATTCTTATGAATTACTTTCAGAGTTAATTTTTTTCTTTATAACAAAAAGATATTCAAAGTATTTATTTTTTTCTATTAATTTAAAATTTAAAAAAACTGTGCTAAGATGCAGAAGGAACCACAAAATTTAGAATTTTCTAAACCCTTTTCATGATACACTTAGACTATTGGTACTATTTACTAAATAACATGCATAGAAATTAGGAACCAATTGAAAATTATTCACATACATATCTCCTAATGAAAAAGTAACTTCTGGAATTTAGTACAGGCATATAGGAGGCTAATGTAATGTTTCTGCCAGCTATCTTGCCCAGGGATCAAGCAATCATGGGAACTGAAACCATTTTAAGGAAGAATTATCACAGTTGCTATACCTTCCATAAGAATAAGGACAACTGTCCCTTTCTGACATTGCCCTGCTGGGTGACAGAGTATTATGTGGTCCTGAAATGCTGTGACTATTAAACTCTACAATCCTATTCTTACAGGTCACTGAAAACCCTTTGAAATGCTTTTTTATAGCTCAGCTACAGATAAATGAAGCAGAAAATGTCTGTGTTAGAGACTTGTCAATTAAAGAAGGAAAAAATCTTTGCTTTTTCTGCCCTTGTTTTGACAGATTTATTTTTATATCTCTAGTACATAATTTCTCATTTTTCTTTTTTGAATTTAAAAGACTGAATATGTGGAAATGAAGCCTTCAGCTTTTAACAAGGGAATAAAATTTCTGCATTGTTACAAGCATGTGAGATTTGCTAAAATATTTTGTAGTCCTCTCAGTGGTACTGTTTTACCTCTAAATTTTGTTGCCTGATGCATTAAGGAGTAAGGTACATGTGTTCTGTGCAGTTGCTTTGAATCTTTGACATACAAGTACTTTTAAAAATGTACCTTGGGCTAATGTGTATTGGGACATGCACAGGACTAAACTACAATCCACGCATGAACTGCAAAAAAAGAATGCTTGTACAGATAAGACAACCTTCTCCTCTCCTCTCCTCTCCTCTCCTCTCCTCTCCTCTCCTCTCCTCTCCTCTCCTCTCCTCTCCTCTCCTCTCTCAGATTTTCTGTTTCAATAATCCATAGGACATCATAAATTAATTTTAGCAAAAACAATAACAAAACAGGTATTGCTAGTGTAAGTCATTCCCATGAACTGCTATTTCATAGCTCATTTTTTATATTGTCTTATCAATATGGAAAATCCCTACACTTTCCAGCTTGAGTGCATGGATGTGGACCTTGGGACCTTATGATTGAGGTTGGGGTACAGCTTCCTTCCTGATTTTGATCATGAATTGAAAATGTTCTGCATGATATGATCTTTACACCAGGTTGGTGGAATGACAAACTGGAATGACAGACAGAAACCAAGTTTCTTGCAATAGACAACTATCTGTTTCTCCTCACTGCAGCCCATTTCTATCCCACTGAGGTTATGTGGGTGCATTATCTATACATATTCTGTATTAAGATATATCAGTTCCCTTTACATTGAAGTGGATTTTTAGGCCCAAGATCACTGGCCATGTCTAAAAAAGAATATTATTGGAAAGTCTATTCTACTACTTCTAAGTCATATTCTGCTAGATAGCAGTGCGGTCAGAAGTCCACATATGAGAAATTTCTTTTTCAAATTAAGGCTTGAGGGATGCTAGTTAGAGTTGGTGCAAGGGCAAGTTTCTGTAGTTCCTATCTGCTCTCCCTTCTACAGAAGTTTCTTTTGTTTCCTATCTGCTCTCCCTTCTACGGGTTCCTATGCACCAGTGCAGTAAAACTCTAAGAGGACACTGTAGGCAGAGTCTACAGTCTAAAGAAGAAAAATTATTCCTTTCCATGTCTGATCATGTGTATTTTCTCATATATGTTTGAAGATCCCGTGATACTTGGCAGGATTTAAAGTCTCACTAGAGAAGTTCCCCTGAAAACATGAAGGACAAGTGACAGATTTTAGTCTGTTTTCAAAAAACAGAAGCTAACTATAGATGGGATTTGCATACACAGTTTCCTCTGTTTTCTTTCAAAACTGGAATGACAGACAGAAACCAAGTTTCTTGCAACAGACAACTATCTGTTTCTCCTCACTGCAGCCCATTTCTATCCCACTGAGGTTATGTGGGTACATTATCTATACATATTCTGTATTAAGATATCTGTGTTCTGCATGCTTCTCTATCAAAGAGTGAGGAAATCATTTAATAATACTGCCTAGAGCTTTCCATTTAAATTTTCATTGCATCTGGTAAAGCTGCTAAGTGAACGAGCATTGACTTTCTGAGATAAAAATAAACCCATCGTGCTTTAATTTTTTTGGCAAAGAACCAGCATTTCATAATTTCATCCTTTTGGTTTGTTATGAGCTATAACTCAACTTTAGTGATCTGATTCAGTGAAGTAATAAAATCCCAGCTTCACTTCAGCTTTTTTTCTTTATAATAGCCAGATTTATTGGTTCATACATGGTTTTTAACATCTGCAGGTCAGAAACTGTCAAATTGCTTAGACCAAGGTATGTGTTTGTTACTTGGGCACCAGTGAACACATAGATTTCTGTATTAGAATTATCAAAAGACTGATGATTGTATCACTAGTGATGAATGACTCCATGGTTCTCTGTCAGGTTTTTTATTTACTTCCTAGGTGCTGTCACCCTTATTTTAGCACAGAAGAAAACACTTTAATCAGAACCAAAAGGATGAAGAAGTGTTTGAGGAACTGATAGACATTTATACTTATGTGAGGAAGGTGAAGGAGATAATACATTTAATATTATAGTTTAAATTATGCTTGTTTAGGAAATGTGATAGAAATAAGAAAAATGTCTAATATTTCTGTTAGATATAAAAATACATAAGAAGAAGGCACAGAATAAACTGATTTACAATCAAAATTGAGAGGGAAAGTGTAGTTGCCAATTTTTACTTCCCTTGACTATATATTTTTTTTCATCAAATTAGGAGTAGACAGGTAGGGTAGAATTAGAGGGGAAGGATCATGTCATTTTGTCCTGCTGGCAGTGATTTTCCGAATGAAGTCCAGAAGTCTGCTGGCCATCTTTGCCCTGGGAGCCCATTACTGTGTCATATCCAGCTTGGCCCACAGGGCCTTCTTTGCAAAGCTGCTTTTCACCCTTTAGTCCCCAGTGTAACCTGTATGAGGTTATTTCTTCTTACAGGCAGGACTTTGCATGTACCAAAGTGGTGGTCAAACCTGGAACCAGCTTCCTAGAGAGCTGGTCGATGTCCCAAAGTTGTCAATGGTTGTGAGACATTTGGACAAGGCCCTTAGTAATACACTTTAACTTTTAGTCAGCCTGAGGTAGTCAGGCAGTTGGAGTAGGTGATTGTCTCTTCCAGCTGAGATGGGGAAATATAGTGGCAGAGGATGAGGAAAAGGCTGGGGTACTTAATGCCTTCTTTGCCTCTGTCTTTAATAGTAAGAGCAGCTGTTCTCAGGGTATCCAGCCCCCTGAGCTGGGAGACAGGTGAGGAGCAGAATGATGCCTCCCTAATCCAAGGGAAAATGGTCAGCAACCTGTTACACCACTCAGACACACAAAAGTCTAAGGGGCTGGATTGAATCTGCCCAAGTGCACTGAGGGAGCTGGCAGAAGGATTCACTGGGATAATTTTCATCATTTGCTGGCAATCCTGACTAACCAGGGAGGCCCCAGTTGACTGGAGGTTAACATGTTAATGAAACACCCATCTACAAGAAAGGCTCTAAGGAGGACCTGGGCATATACAGATTTCCTCTCCAGCAGGAAAACAGCTTTCCTGGAGCTTTAGAGGCTAAAATCATTTGCTCCTAAACATTTGAAAGTACTATCCAGGGAAGTGGTGGATTCACCATCCCTGGAAGTCTTCAAGAAATGACCTGATGTGGCACTTATTGCACTGGCCTAGTTGATATGGTGGCATTCAATCAAGGGTTGGACTCAATGATATTCTAAGTATTTTCTAACCAAAATGATTCTGTGATTCCATGATCATATGTCAACAGATGAGATCATACTTAGATTCTCAAGGGAAAAATTATGAAAGGAAAACCTTAATGCAACACGTCATAATCAAATAGCCAATATGAAGAGGGGTTTTGTTGTTTCTGTTCTTTTAATGAAGCAACTCCTGTAATTTCTGCTTCACAATATCCAGTTACTAAAAACACAATAAACATGGGCTGGGTGGTTTTGCCTTGACTTGTAAATAACATTTGACCAATAAGTTGCAGGCAGCAGCAATGACTGTGCACCACTGATTGCGTTTGATCTTCAGATGGTAGAATTAAATCCTAAAATCCATTTTCCTGCAGCCACTGAAAATCATGTATTCAGCTCCTACAGTCAGCACCTGCATTTCCAAAATTAGCAAATGTTTTGAGATAGCTACACAGATATCAACAAATCATGTGTCTAATATCTGTCTTTCATTGAGCAGTATTTTATTTTTAGCATGCTATTCTTTTCTCTTTTCAGAAGCAGAATTTCAAGACAGAGGTAATAAAGACTCCCCATGTGCTGGGTGCAGACACCTGTGCACTTAGGCAGGCATGCATATAGGCATTTAACACGCACCATGCACACTGCATACAATTTTTTTGTCATTCAAATAAGAAATAGAAAAGAAAATCAGGAGGGATGTGGTTCAATAATTACCTCTTTTTTTAAAGCAGCATTAGGCTTTTCCCAGAACTTGTTCATGGATAATTCTCATCTACTCTGCAACTGCATGAGTTCTCCAGTAACTTCCTTCTATGTTTTTGTGCACATAATTCTTTAAATGGGGGAAGAAACAGGCATTTTGGGAGTCCATTTTGGGGTCCATTTAACAGATTCATATTTGAGGAATCAAAAGTTTTTAAGGTTCAATTTCCATTTAAAATTCAAAGTCAGTTTCATTCTTATGAAATAAGTATTGATTTTCTGCAGAGGAATGCTAATCAGAATGCTGTTGAAAAAGGAAAGAAATTGAGTGTAGAAGAAAGGCACTGTGAAAGAAGATGGGAAATTTAGTGCCTCCTCTTTTTCTGAAGGGAATATTCTTCTTGGACCTTTGAGCTTGATGTCCAAGATTCTCTACAAAGCAAAGTCCATGAAAATAAATACTGACATTTCAGATACTTTTCTTGATATCATGCTTTTGTCATAGTGACATACTCCAAACTACAGGGATTATTACAACTGTTGACGTTATGAATGCTTTTATGAGGTTTAAGACCAATCCTTAAATCTAGTCTCCTTTCTCCAGGAGCTTTGCATAAGACCTGGAAAATATCAGGAATTCTTGTTTACTAATTCAAGAAGACATAGGCAATTCACAGATGTCAGAATGAGAAGGAACCACTGAGATCAATGGACACTGGTCCTGGAGTCAAACTTCCACAGAACTTAGAACTTGTGATAGATAGAGTCTTGTCCAGCCTCTCCCTTCTAGACACAACAGAACCTTTTTTTCAGATTACCTTCCAGAGGTGCCTCCAAATTTAATTTTTTCCTTGATTATATGGTAATCAGTGAAAATAAAGCTAGAGGACAGAACCCAGCAGCTTCCAAATCTGCACACCTAGTCTGCATCCAAGCTCCAGGTCAAGGTAAATTTTGGACAAATTTCACTTCTTCCTCCATTTTGTAACTTTCCAGTTTCCATTTGTAAAGACCTGGTGAAAGCAGCCGTGTGATGCAAAAAGCTCCAGCTTGACAGGACCTGGTTTTCTTTAGCAGACCTAGGTTTGTCTGTTGACTGTAGCCTTAATGTAACATATTTGAGCTTCTCTAACTAAAAAATATGACTTTCCCAGTGGCTGTAGCTACACAGAGTTTGTAATCACGGTCAGCAGCAAAGAAGTTAAAAGACCAGAAAAATGCAAACTGTCACTCTACCTCCCCTGCCACCAGCAGGCTTTATGAATGGTCTTTTATGAATGTTAGCTTTCCAGCTACAAGACATTTTAAATGATGGATGAACAAAGGCATCATCTGTGCAAACACTGGGAAGTTTGAACCCAGAGGAAGGTTCAATAATTAGTCATGCAGAATATTAGTAACGCCCTTTGGTCATATTCCAAGTTCCTCCTGGATTAAAGCACAATGTCACAAATCATCAGCTGCTGCAACTGGTGTTTTCACAAAGGAAAAGCTTCCTGGTTTTAATTCCCAAATATTATTCCTCACTGAACTGAGGAATAATATTTGACTCTGCATCTTTCCTAAAAACTGGGAGTGTACAAGGACCATTTCACTCTACAAGCAGCTTTTTCTAGTTATACTTCTGGAAAATGGACTATTTTTTAAATCATCTTTCCTTTCCAATCCTGTCATCCTTACAGAATTGAATGTGTTCAGCAGTAGAAAAGTGAGACAGTTTTCTACTGTTTATGTCATCAGTATAACTATGAACAGTTAAATATGCAGCGTCCTCTCTGTTATAGCTTCAAGCAAGTACTAAGAAGTTCCTTTCCAAACCCACTGTGGGCCCTAGGCAACATGGAGGGAGGTAAATGAGGGCAGGATTTGAAAGCAATGCTTTGTCTTTCACAGTTGTACCAGAAGGAAGCATTTGCCCAACAGAAGGGTTTTCAGATTGTACTGTGCATATATGAAACAACACAGTTTACTTTCCAGACTCCTGGAAGGCTTGCAGAACAGATGCATAGAAAAAAATGACATTTTAGTCAGCAAGCTAAGAAAATTTGATCTGGAAATCATTGGGGTATAACAGATAACTTTATGCTACCATTGTTTGCAAAAGCACTTTTAAAGTAAGACTGCGCTTTAAATTGTTCAGTGTCAAATAGAACTAGACTGTAGGGACAGTATGGAGATAGAGATTATGTAAAGAGCAATAAAAAAAGTTAAAAGGCCTTTCTCTTCAGCTTGAAGGTTCTCCAGCAGATATCCCAGTCACTGTTATTGGCAGCAAAGGCCCATATGGTGTTAAAGATACCCATACAGTGCTGCACATTGCTCAAAAAAAAAAAAAAATCCTATTCACATAATATTCTACCTTTATACTGGATCATTGTGCACTTAGTATCACTTCAAGATAAAAAAAAGCAGTTTGGGCAGACAGGTTTTAAATGGAACTCAGTCAAGCAACTTTCCTGGATGAATCAGGCTAACTTCAATGTGCACACAGCTGAAACCTCCTGTGATTAAATATTGGGTATGTACAGCAAGGCATTCTGGCTGTGACTTCAATTGTCTGTTTCAAAACACAAGACTCCTTCAGAAAAAAATTATTTAGTTAGCTAAATAAAGTGCTTGTTTAAAATCCAAAGAAATCATTTGTGTGATAAATAAGGTTGCTTATTACCAAGCCAGGATGATTATAGCTATTTTATGAAATTTTAATTACATTATGTGGCTGCTCAAATATTGGTTTTGAACATTAATCAAGTTACTTGGGAAGCATTTCACGGAAGGGAAAATAAAAATGAAATGGCTTATTTACTAATCCCAATGTATTAAGGAAAAAAAATTCAGTGGGGAAATCATGAAAAAGCCATCAGGGAGAAAGCACTGCCTAAGAGTGTTCACAGTCAATAGAAGACTGAAACAAATTTTCACTTGAATGCTCCTCCAGTGCTGTCTCAGTAGTATCTCTATGCTCCTGACAACATGGTGTACTTTAAAAGCCACTATAGGTAACTGTAGCCTAAAGCATTAAGATTTTTTTACATATTTAGGAAACAATAAGATATTCTCCTGTTACTAGATAAACAAGATATCTACCAATTTTGTTATTCAAAATATAAAGCTTTTATGGGCTCTGCAAAATCCATAAAAATTCTTCGACAGAAAGAAAGTTTGCAGTGAAGAAAAGCGAATATAAGCCTGAATTAATTAGACAGATATGGATTGATGCTGAACTGTTGTGACAAGTGCCCATGTTTTGCCATTGCATATGTTTTCTGTCTCAGTGATTTATTTCCTGTGGTAAATTGCACAGGACAGAGATGTCACCTGAAGTCTGCTGAATTATATCATTTTACATTTTTAGTACCCTTTAGAAACATTCCAGATTTGTATTAACATTGGCATCTTGAATAGCAATTCAAGGGCATTATCTGTGCATGCAGTTTTACTATGCACATATCAGCACTGAGGGTAGCAAAAACCTCCTGATGATGCTTCATCATAGACATCCACAAACTCACAGCTGTATCCAACAGGGCCCTTTACAGAGAGATTCAGGGGAGCATCTCTTCTGTAATGCATGACTCTAACTCTGGTTTTCCCTCATACACAATTAGATCAATGTGGAAAAAAAGAAGCCTTTTCCCTTCATTTTCTCCCTTGCAGAAGCTGAATAAAGGCCCAGCATATTTCTGCCCTGTCAGCCCAGGAGCTGCAGTTTATTGTTTCCTCAAGTCCAGAAGGAAGAGGGAAAGGACAGAAACAAGGCAGCAGATGCTGTTTTGCATTTCTGTCCAGGTGTATGAATAAAACATGCCTTGGGTCTTGAAGCTGATGCTCTTTACTCATCAGGAGCCCCAAAAGCTGTTCCTTCATTTAGTTACCTTCACATCAGACCCTTGCTCATCCTTCTCCAGCCAAGGGCTCATTTAGAACCTCTACAGTAGGATAGTGTTTGTACTAAAGTGATGGGACAACATGCAGTCAGAAACACAGCTGGTTACTTTACAGTACTTTGATTTCAGCTTATCTTGTGTAAATAGCTCTGCGAAGGTGGTTGTGGGTCAACAAAAGTGATGAGAAAATAACCTTAAGGAAAGCATAATAAATTTCTCACATGATAAAATCTAAACTGTTCCAAAGTTATTTCTTAATCTCTGTAGTTTTATTTCAAACTAGTTGATATTTTAATATAAATCATATGTTTTAATGAAGAAATTATAGGCCTACATTAGATTTTTGGCAATGAGAATTCCCCATTGTTACAAGCCTTGTTCTTGGTCCCTTTAAATATAATTCAATGTTCTTCCCAAAGTATTTCACTCGTATTGTGCAACACATAGCTTATCAAGATACAATATTTTTATGTATTGCTAATAAGTTCAATACTAATATCTGATATAATTTGTGGAATTTCTTTTCTTTTTGGACAAGGCAAAATTCCTAAGAGAAAAAAAACAAAATGGAACAATCTGGGGTCTATATAATGAGATAAACTTTGAGTCTGAATATTTTCATTGCAACAAAAGTTGAGACAAGGATGAGCATGCAAACCTAAGAGACAACCTAGGTATTCTCAGCATGTTTTATATAAATATTAAACCCAGAAACTCTGACTATTTAATCTCTATCCAAGGGCTGACTGTGAGCTGATTGTTTATGATCAAAATATTATCAAGATAACTTCTAAATTGTTGTCCATCTCATGTTGCATTTTCATTAAATATCAGCTCAGATTTTTTTCTACTCTTAAAAATGATGGTATTCAGGATTGAATATGTATATCACCAAAGCAAGGTTATGGTCTAAGTGGGGATAGTGTATCTGTGAATCTCCAAAGACACACATTCATTTTACTTCTAATTTATACAGATTGCATTAAACAGACTTAATAATCAATGATCCTTTTAGGTCCCATCCAGCTCAGCATATTCTGTGATTCTGTGAAATATTCATCTTTCTTAAGAAGACTTACCTATATTTAACCATACACAAAAATTTTTGTACCCATATGTGTAAGCTTGTCTCCTCCTTAGTGGAGTTTTAATTCCCAATGTAGAAGTTTTGATTCTGTGAGATCCAGTAAAAAATGTCTCACTTTTGTTGATTTATTTTTAGTCTAAATTGTTTACTTGGATATGTCAAGCAAACTCCACATACTTGCCTGGTTTATTACCATCGAACATTTTGATTGCAGGAGGTGCAAAAGTTTTGAGCACTTCTGTGTATGTGTGTTCCAGCTCTTCATATACCTATTTAGACAAAGTGAAGCATGATAAATCTTACAAGGAACAGTAAAATAGATTTACTGAAGGCTGCTGAGAGCTGTGCAGCATTTCATAACTTTCAAAGACACCATTAGAGATAGTACTTTTACCATTGCATTTCAGTAGGGTATGTTTTAAATTAACTTTGAATAGATGGACATTGAGGGAAAAGAAAGACCTTCAAAGAAAATTAAATTTTCAATGCAAGGACCATCCAGGTCCAAGGACATTCACATTTTTGTCCTTTGCACTTTTCAAAATTCAATTGAATAAGAATTGAGTAAGAGTATTTTATGTTCAGATAATTATGTAATTATTTTGTTTTATAATACCTTTCATTTTAAAAAATCCCATGAAGCTTCAATATCCCTACAAAGGAACTGGGAGATATTTTGCTGAAGGAGAACAGAATATAGCTGGAGAACAAATAGCTTTCTGCCAAGTCAAAGTTTCAAGATGTAAAACCCTTTCTCCAGTCTTATCCTCTCACTAGATTAGTGACCAGCAAATTTATATGAATGAGAAAGACTGATTTGTAATCCATGTACTTTAGCCTGCACCTTCATCATTCCAAATGAAATCCATAACCAGGGAGGAGAGGAAATTGCAACCTCTCTCATTGGAACTATTCCACCTTGGATAAGAAATGAACCCTTTCCTTGAAAAGGCATTTGAGGCTTTACTTCCACAATTCAGAATAACTCTCTAGATTCTGAGAGTTAGAATTAATTTATCCTATGTTTTCTCTGCAGTGAGTGTTTAGCTGAACGTATTAACTAGAAAAAACACCAGCAAGAGATTGTCAGAACTGACTGGAAAAGGAATAATCCCTTGCTTTTATTTTACTATAAAACCTCATCTTTGCCCTCAAAATGTCCTTGCTATAACCATTTTATTAGTGTGGTGGGTTAACCCTGGCCCTTAACTCATCACCCACTCAGTCACTCATCCACTAGTCCTCAATCAGAATGGGGACAACAGTTTGAAGAGCAAAAGCAAGAGTGCTTTTGGGTCAAGATAAAGACAATTTAATAAGTGATGGAAATATGAAAAAATACCCAACCAAACATAGAGATTGAAAAGACAATCAATTCCTATGCCACAGGCAAACTGAGTCTCTGAATATCTCTGAGGTCAGCTGTCCTGGCTGTGTCCTCTCCCAGCCTCCTGCCTACACCTGGGCTGCTTAATGGTGAGGCAACATGAGAAACAAAAAAAGTCTCAATGCTGTGTAGGCACTGCTCAGCAATAGCTGAAACTGGTGTATTATCAACACAGTCTCAAAACCAAAATACAGCCCTGCATAGGCCACTGTGAAGAATTTTAGCTTCATACCAGCCAGATCCAGTATAATCACATAAAGCAAGATATCTCAATTTTGATAACTCAGCATTTCCCAATGGAAAAGGTAGTTTACTGGAAAAAATGCCAAATTTGAGTAAGATCTCCACACATTTTCCAACAACTTGGTAAAGTCTTAGTCCAATTTAAATTCAGTAGAAAGTAAGCACTTCCATATTTAAGATACTTCTCTATCTAAAGGTATTTTTAAGTGGTATTCCTTTTTAAGCTATTTTCCAAAATAGTGTGGTGCCTCTGAGATGAAAAAGCTGTGACCCATGGTGACTTCCTTCCCAGGCTAGATTTTTGTCATTAGGCTAATGAAATACTAACGCAACAATAAAAACTAAGTTATGTTTTCAAATACTTTTAAATCCCAAAAACACAGAGCCAAACAAATTGCTAATCTGAAATAGTGTTTAGCCTGGAGAAGATTCTTGAGATTTTCTCTCAGTTGATTTAGATGTCCTAATACCTGACTGATATATCAAACCTGGACATGTCCATCTCTCTCATTTGGCATTTTGACAGTTTCAGGTGCCTGAATTAACACTTCGAATACTGGTGCAGTATCAGCAAACTGATATTGCAAAGGGAAATTCAAATTGTTTCCACTTTGTTGTTCTGTGGAGTAGCCTCATTTCTATTTAAGCTGTCTACCCTGAAATACTATTATCTATTTCAACATCTCCTCTAACTTGTTTTTTGAGAACAGTCATTTTATTATCTTGAACTAAATGTCAACAGGAAATGCTTTTAAATTGTTTTTGATTATTGTGTGAAACTTTGTTGGCAAAAAGAAACATTAGTACAGTGTGCCTGAAACACTCCATGTTGAGAATATTTTAGCTGAAAATGGAGAAATGCAAAGAGTGAAAGATAATATCTGGGAAAAGGGAGACATTCAAGGACAGAGAGGATTAATCAAGTTTCAGATTAAAGCTATTGTTTTGTGTTGTCCAATTTACTAATTCCATTCCAAATAGTGTTTCTTGAAAAATGACATTTTTCATCTCTCCTTGTATTTTCTCTATTTGTCTGAACAAGACAGTGGAAGGAAAATAAGATTGTAGCTTATGATAAAGCAGAAAAAAATCCAAGACTGTTGTGCCTATTCACGTGTTAAGGATTCGTATTTGATCCTGCAATTTAGGTGGCATGTGACAGTTATTAGACACCTTATTTCAAGAAAATTGGAAAAAAAGTTGAACAAAATGGTTCTAATAGCTTTTTATGCTACCCTAAGCTTCTGAACCTCTTCCATATATCCTATCATGGTGAGTTCCTATGCCTTCAAATTTGAAGGGGCTGCACTTGCTGCCTTTTGAATTTCTTTGCATGACCTAATGAAAGATAAGGCAGCTACTAGCCCAAAACATTGTAATTATTGGAGTAACAGACACATTTCCAACAGCACTGCTTTATTTGGTCTCTAGAGCAGTAGTCATTCTCCTTGTAGAAAAGAAAGAGAAAACACTGTTCTTGCTCACTCAGATGGAAAGGGAACTTCTTAATTTAATTTCTTTAGGGAAATGGGATGGATACACGCATTATAACTAAAAAGAGTAAGCAGCAACAGTGCTTCAGTATATGCTTCTGTAATTTATTCCCCTTGTAGTAGTTACATTTTAAAGCAGCTTCACTTCATGATCCTCAAGGACAATATGAAGTCTTATCCCTTTAGATATATCTCTTATATTATATTCCTATGTTGAAAGGATACCAATTTTCTGTGTGAGAATGATTTATTTTCAAAATCATGAGAGCTTCCAGGTTGAGCTCCTTTATTACACGTGCATTTACTTTTGCTATATAGTCATATGCTGTATCTCTTCTGAGAGCAGTTGATCTAATAAACTTGCTTTTATTTTCTGAAGAAAACATCTTATCAAACCAGGGAAAGCAAAGCCTTTGGAAGAGTTGCTTAGTTTTCTGTAGCATGTCATAGAAGGAGAATGCCAGGCTGTCTGTCGCTCCTACCAACTCAACTGCATCAAACCATTGTGGGCAAGGATTCAATATTTAGCAGAATCAGTTTGGCAGGTACTGATTGGAGCTATTAATACTCCTTTTGCTGAGAAAATCAGTATGAACACATAGAACCCATAGTATAGGGAGGTAGAAGTTTGAATCAATTGCATGTGGCTGTCTTTACCATTTCAACTCGTTTTATTGCAATTCTGTTTAAATCACGTTTTTTTTCCACACTCCTTGCTATTTCAGTTTTTATTGTGCTCTCTTTTGTAACTTGTAAGGTGTTTTACATACCTTAAAGACCCTTTTCATATAGATCTAATTCATGAACCAATTCCATATTACTTAGTTACTAGTGAAACAAGAATTAAAGGGAATCTTGGCCTATACAATAATAACTTGCTTATAGTTTTTCCAAAATAAGATTTACTGTGAAGGTAAAGGACGGTATTTTATTACACTAGACTTTTTATAGAAACAACATTTCAGCAGATTTTCCACATAGTAAGGGTTTTCTTTGCTTCCCTACACTCCCATTTTTTCTCTTACAGGCTCTTTAATTTTTCTTCTATCACAACTTCACTCATTCTTCCAGATCAGTTCAGGGTTGTCTTCAGTATTTATGGCTATATTTCATATTGTGTGTTAAATTTAAATGTATTTTCTATAAATTCCAAAACCCTGTAAAGGTTTGTTCAAATTATTTATATTCTTGCCTGGACAGTCTTTTATTTTTTGCAGGACTTACATTTAAATGAGTGATAAAATTATATGAACAGGCTTTCAAAGATGCTAGGCAGACAAAGTTTCTATTGCCTTCAGCAGCAGCTTTGTGCAGGTTCTTCAAAAAACCTGTCAGTTGGGTCCCACAAGTTTTACTACAAGTTATTAAAAGTGTCAGGACCATAAAGATGTGATATTTGAATGTTAAGATACTCAAATAGGTGATTCTTGTAGTTTGAGAAGAAAGGTGAAGCAGTACATGTCTTCAGCAACTACAGTGACCCTCAGAAATGAAATGGTCTTTTATTTATGTGAAATTGGAAGCTGGATGGGGGTTTACTGTGTATGTGTAAAATAAGTTAGTGTTATTGATAGACCTATTTTTGACATCTTTTTGTTGTTCATCTTGTTTCTTTCCATTTTGTGGCAGCGCTTGACAACCAAAATTGGTTTCACTTCATCCATCCTTCATATCAGAGAAATGAAATAGCAAGTACTGACATGTCCAAGACAAGTTTATCTATGTGATATCATTCTCTTTCATTTTGATCTGAAGCTTTGTTTTCATTCCACACCCATCTTCACTCTCAATGAAGAGGCAGACATAATGCCATAGTTCTGATGACTGCATACAGAAAACTAAGTTCTGTCATCAGTTATGCCTCATCTACTTCCAATGATGAAACACCTTTGAAAACATGATTTGTGTTCCATTTTAAAATATGGTTTTTCTAAATGTGTTTCATTTCCAGCGTGCTTACTTAAAGACTGCACCCTGATGGGTTTTTGGCTTTGATGTTGGTCTGTTTATGACAGGTGAATGTTAAAGTTGTAGCCTATTGTTGAAGTCATTGTATATATGTAAAGGAATTGTTACATATTTCATAATATCTATGACTATTTCTTCTATACATCTAGACTCTTTAGGGCTGAATTTTCAAAACAGAACAGGTTTGTGTAGCTGCATGTTTGTGTGCATGTGGCAGAGAGCAAGAGACAGAAACTGACCTACTGTGCACTATCTGACTGTTGATAAGTACTGCTAAATTTCTCATCAGTGTAGATAGGACACTCTCCTATATAGCGTCCTTTTAGGACACTAACATTACCACTATCATAAATATTTTCTGCAGCAACCTTTGCAGAGAATTCAGCAAGAACAAGTGGGGCTTAAGTACCATTAGGTACCTTAAACAGGCTCAAATTTTGCTATATGCTCTTAGTACATAGATCACAGTACGTGCATTCAGAGTCAGACTCAAAGGGATGGTTCTTTTCTTTTTTCTTTTTAATAATGTGAGGAAAATTATTTTAATCTTAATAAACTCATCAGGTGTAGTCCCAAAATTTAAATTGCATTAATATCAATCAATATCAGTAGGAAAATGCCTTTGCAATAAGTTGAGGTTTTGGGTGGTTTTGGTTTTTGGTTTGTTTTTTGGATTTTTTTTGGGGGGGGGCGGGTTGGGGGTTGAGGGCTCAATAAAGTTCAGCTGTATGTTATATGCCCATGTGAAGTGAAGGCAAGTACACAAGTATCCAAGTGAAGGCAAGTACAATTTTTCCACTCCTGTGCCACAAATCACTTGAATACAAGATGAAAGACAGATGGAAAAACTGGCATATATTTTAGACAATTTTAGCAGAAAACAGTAGCATTTATTTTCTGCTCTATTAGACAAACACCAGGGAAACACAGTAAATATTAGGCAAAAAAAATTGTTAGCCTTGGTCTTGTTCATATTTAAGCCTTTTGTTTAAATCTAAGCACAAACATGAAATAAATAGAATATATACAGTTATTGTTTTGTCATTAAACCACTCCTCCTGGGATTTTTGCTTTTGGAGGAACTCCTTTTGGCTCTACAGGTGAATTGCCCATGTCACTTAAACTATATTTTACCTTCTAAAGGAGGGCAAAAGAATAGATATGAAAGATATACTTTAGTCAGAGAAGACAGATTCCTGCAGTGCTTCTGGAATTACTTCAAGAGGTCCATTGTGCTAATTTATTGTGGATAGTAGATTGAGTATGTGCTAAAAACAATGCACTATTTGTCACCTAATGGCCATTATTTTTTATTATGCTATTTTTAAAAGATCTGAATTTTATAAATGAAAGAAAAATAATTTTCTTTCTAAACTTGTATTGCTATTCATTCATTACACAATTAAATTTGTTTTAAACAAGACTGAGGGAGCTATATTGGTAATCTATATTTTTTACCTCTTCAGTAATAACCTTTTCCTTGTCAATATTTTCATGAATTGCAGTGCAAATATTTCCTTGAGCTTTACTTTACATGTTTTGAAACTATCATTGACTTTTTTCCTAATTTATTCCTTGTCATTTTTAATTTAGAAAATGCTTCAGAAATGTTTTTCTATCACTCTAGAACCACATTGATCAAAATTTTACATTTTTGGACATTCACTATTGCTTCCAGGATTGGCAAGGAGAAGTGGATTTTCTTAACAGTTTACTTTCAAAGGCAGCAAGAGTTTCCACATACAGGGTAGAAGAAAAGAGAAAAAAAAAATAAAGGTCATCTAGATAAGAACTAGTGCACTAATCATCCTATAGTTTGTTAGCTCTCTGGAGGACTTCTTGGCAAGGCAGAACGTGCCTTGTGCCTGTATTTGTTAAAAATACTTTGAAAAAACTGGAAGCATTCTAATTATTGAAGCCTAATTTCTGCAAGCACCAGGTGTGACAGGCGCACCATGTGATGAATACCACATCCCATATTTCCAAATGTCATGAGCTCTCATGATACAAAGTTCAAGTAATATCATCTGTGGCTTTAGCTGATGATAGAAATCCATACGGGAAATTTTGTAATTGCTGCTATCTTGGTGTTTTGATAGCATTGCAAGAATTGCTGTGACAGATAGAGATAGATGATGATAGATAGATGATAGATAGATAGATAGATAGATAGATAGATAGATAGATAGATAGATAGATAGATAGATAGATAGATGCAAAGCCACACACGTGTGTTTACATTTTTTTATGCTGATGAATTTTATGTTTAGGGAGATGCATGTTTGCTCTTGGATCATCTCCCTTAACCAGATGGTATCGTTGTGATTGTTGTGACACTTCATTGTTGCTGCCGGCTGATGACTCACCGAAGGAAAATCCCAGCACACCCAGTAGGAGAAAATAAGGCTGCTTGGTGTTCTTTGCTACATCTAATTTTCTAACAGAATTTCGACAGATGTGACAATTTTGCTGAAATGTTGTCAAAATAATAGCAACAAGTTGACAAATCAAATCTGGCTCATGTTCAGTCCCCTGGTATTATACTGGTTCATCCGCAATAACAAGGGAATTTATATCAGTGTCATCCTTGACAACTTGATCATTTTAGATGGCACATTATCAATTTTTCATCTTTCTCTATGCCTTGCATTTTTTTTTTTTATTTTTGCTGTATGCTACTCTCTCTGGTATTTTTTGCAAATAATTATTTCCTGATCCCCAAATGGAAGTAAAGAAATAAGCAAATCCTAAGCATAGGAACTTCAAATCTAACATTGAAATGTGAAGGAAACTAAGCTTTAGGAGAGAATTTTCCTATGTTGTGCTGTTAACAAAAGTAAAACTGGGAACAGCAAGACCAAATATACCCAACACATGTAGTTGTAGAGTTCCACTCTTGAAAAATGCCAAATAGAGATCTTTAGGAATGCAACCTGGCTATGGCATCTAAAGAAATACACTAAATAGGCTTTGTGAGAGAAGCTGTTTTGTTCACTCCACAAATTATTTCTATGCAAAGGTATTTTTGTGTCTCCATTATGAGAATTTTCTTGTGAAACTTTTTCCTCTTTTCCCCTAACGGAACCGATTTTAACAAAGATTTTGCAGAAAATCTTTAACAAGGTAAGGCACAGAAGCCAAAAGGATGGATGGCTTCTTTTAAGAATAACTGTAACTTTGAAGAATAATGCAGATTCCTGCTATGTCTGAATCAGAACTCAGAGGCACCAAAATTTCACTGTCCACTGCCTGAATAAGAGATTTACAATACATTCACTGAGTCTTAGCTTTGTAGCTGCTCTATTTTATAAGGAAGATTAAAAAGTCATTAGGCAGAGGCAAAAACACCCTTACTTCATAAAAGTGATGGTCATGTGGGATTTGAACCTTAGCCTTTCAGCTCTGAAACTGCTCTTCACTTTCTTCCAGTCTCAACTACTCTGTGTTGTACAACTGCTGAATTTTCCAGGTCTTTTTCAGGGTGAAATCAAGAGTCATCAATGCCCTGTGTGAATGTGCAAATTCACAACAGCATCTTTAAATGACTGAAAGGATATAAGTCAGCCGAAACTCCCCACATAAAGTACTATTAAGTAATCAATAAGGCATTCCAAAGTATGAAGTGGGATCCAAATATTGGAAATAGAACAGAGCTTTTCTTTCTTTTTTTTTTCTCCACCCATGTTGTATCAGGATTTCAGGGTGGTGGGTAAAATAATCCAAGCGCCAGCCTGAAGCCTGAAGCTTAGCTTGAATTCCTTACCCAGTGCAATTTACTTTTGAAAAGTGACCACTGTGTTTACAATCTTTTTTATTACTATTATTTATTTAGTAAAGTCAATAAGTATTTCTATGTATCCATTCTGTTAAGCTATAACTGTTCTGCTGTCCATCCAGGTCTCAGTGCAAAAACATCAAGATCAGAAGTTACACTGGAGGTACATTTGTTGTCACATTCTACAGACAGGTTAAGGGCTGAATAGCCATTTCTATTTCACAACCATAGCAGTAGCCTGTTCTTCAAGGTAATTTGACTGATGCAGCTTTTTGCAGCAGTGAAAACTGAATGCAAGTTTTCAGAGAAAACAAAAAGTGATGTTGACATATTTGACTGAGGCAAAAAGTATGCTATGGAGAAGTTAGTGGATTTTAATGCCAGTGTTCTGCAGTCAGATGATGTAAGAAGGGAATCTGAAAAAAATATAGGTATGTAAAGAAATTGACCATCCACATTAGGAGTAAAAATGAGTATGAACTTGTTTGATATGTGGTATAATTTCTGTAAACAAATAAAAAGCTATTCCTCACAGCTGACAATTTATTACTATGTAAAATAACAGTTGCATACATAAAATGCAAATGGAGATTTAAAACAGATCTGGTACTTGCCTATCTACAGAACAGGGGGCACATCAAAAATATCCTTACAGTGGTCTGGCATCTCTAAATATCATTACAGTGTACCATTTTCTGTACAATATCTTCTGATCAACTGAAGTAAATCTGATCGTGACTAGGTCATGTGATGACAGTAAGCTAGGGGCAGCATACTAACAAAATTCAGGGGGAAAAAAAGGAATTAAATTAGGAAAAGTTAATCGGAAATATTTATTGTAAGCCAAAATAAGTGTCTCAACTCTTTACATATACAGTATCCTTCCCTCTTTTTATGATATTAATTTGAAAATGAAATTTGAAACATGTCAGACATACAGGTGAAAATGTTTGAAATTAAATATTATTATATTTTTTAAAATGTGTAAGAACAGGTTTGGGTTAAAATTAGTCTTGAATTTAAGTCAGATTAGGCTTTTACTACAGTAACAGGTGGCACTGTGTGCAGTATTATTATCCCTGTGTCCAAGAACTTCCAAAAGCCAAAGGAAGGGCAGGCCCAGCACTGGAGTTTCATGCTCCAGTGTTGTTGTGCACAGTTTGTGCTCTGTTTCACCACTAGCTCTGTGGAGAATCCAGCAATAGCCTGGCACATTTGGGCATTATATAAAATTTCCAAAAGTGTTCCAGTGATTTGAAGCTTAATCTCTGAAAATTGAAGTTTTCAGGTTTTAGATTCCTAAAAGAATCTTCTGAAGGGTTTTGTAGAATTTTTCATTGTATGTTTTCAAACATTTTCTCCCTTTTTTATTTCTTGTGCATCACCCTCTTGGTCCACATAGACAGAAACATCACAGACAGGCCATTAATAGCAATTTAATAACAATTGCAGTGTGGGTGGAGCCTTGCAGGAGCTCAAGGACTAGAACTACAATTTTCTGGCATTTTGAAAGCTTTAACCATTATCAGAAACAGAGAAAGATTTATGTGACTGACTGACTCACAGAACCTGCTGTTCTGGTCCCATGAAGCACTGACAAAAGTCTGTGGTTTTTTCATCTATGAAAAAATAAATATTTTCAACATGATTCGTTTCAAATCTGCAGGAGATCATCAGGCTTCATTTATCAAGTTTATTTTTCCTTTTCATTATTCTCTTCAGCAGAAAAGAACAGTTGTTGACTATATTTATATTTATAGCTTTAAATAACTTTTTTTAACTTCATCTTGTATCTTCTTCGTGGTCATGGTCATTTAATTGCAAGGCAATGCAAATATGGCAGGAGATAATAGAAAAATAAAGAGTTAAGGCAAACATCATGCTTGGTCTCTTGAATTTCATTTATGTTGGAAGGGAAATCTTCATAACAGAGGTGATGGTCTGAGACCAGCTGAGGATGCTTTTTCTCTACATGGTAGAGCTGGGAGGAAGAAAGTGACTGGATCATGACCTCTCCTCCTTGGGGTGCTGACTGTGTGAAATTAGAAGTCTCCCCTTGCTGGTTAATCCTAGAACTGTCATTGCTCAGAACAAAGTGAAATAGGTCAAAGCATTGGTGACATGGAGGGGAGAACTTTCACTGACTCCTGATTGGCCTTTGGGCCTCACCACAGACGGAGGCTCAAGTCTGACCTGCAGCATTTCCATCTTTTGCTATGCCTATAACACGAGTTTGCTTTGTAAAGATAACACTTCCCTTAATGGACGCACCAAAGGGACATATTTGCCAATGCCAGGGGCAGTGAACTTATCTGCCTTTTTCTAGTTCTCTACTAATATGTTTTTATGTAGTCAGGGCAGGCAAATCTTTTGAGACTTGCAGACTCATTTGAAGGATAACCATGTCAGCAACATCATTGCATCTCAAATTTGAAAATTTAGAAGAAATGCAGATAGAAATGTATTAAAAGCAAATATGCATAATGCCGTTTTGCACTGACCGAGAACCTGAAATAAAACAGGACTTTAACACGGAATGCTAGTTTTTACAGTTATTACTATTTTTGCAGTGCATGTGATATGCCAGACTTCACTGTCCTCATGATTACAATCCCTGGTCCTGTAAAACAGTGAAACAAATTTCAGCTGTTACTCAGTAAAAAAAGGAAAGAAATGAAGTAAAAATAAGCAGGCAGAAGTGTAACAGTAAGGGACATAAAGGAAACAAGGATGCATCTAAATACAGATTAGTCTGTATTTTTTCAAAAGCCTTAACTTCATATTGGAAGTCTAAAAAAGCAGGAAGTCCTAAAAAAAGCATGACTTATTTAAAAATAGCTGCCTTAGTGTCTCAATATTTCTGTGCATAAGCTCACTCATAAAACTGAATATCTAAAAAGAGGGGTATCCCAGTTCTACGCTTCTTGCATTGTAGGTGTGTGTAAATATGGTGCAGAGACCTCCGTCATATATTACATTTTCCTTGGTGTTTGTCCTCAAGTGGGAACATAAGTGCTACCATGGGAGGGCTGCATGATCTGTTTCTTCTGGTTTGGTGTCACCTGAAGCTGTCTGGTACACTTATAACAAAAGGTTATTTAGCTGAGCTGACAGCATTACACTCCCAGTTCCAGAGTTTATCTTCTAGCTGAAGAGTCCCCATGGTCAATGGTGAGCTGAATATGAGTCAGCAGTGCCCTGGTAACCAGGAGGGCCTGAAAAATTCCAGGTATATCTCAACAGAATGATTTCACTAAAGCCATGAAACTTTGCATGCTATCCTGAACATCCTGTGGGTTTCAATGTATCATATCATCTTTCTCCTCTTCTGTTATTTCTTTTGCTGCCAAAATGTATTTACTTTTCAGCTATATATTAAGGTGACTTGTGTTTGATCTTAAACTGTAATAAAAGCATGTGAGAAATTTGTCAGGATGGGACATCAGGTAGCGTTGAGCATGCCAATATTCTGATTTGTTTAAATCTACGTGTGCCTGGAAAGAGCAAGAATTATCATTTTCAGTCAATAATGACCTTGTTTGAGTGACCTTTAAGGCAAACTGGTTCGTTTCTGAAAGCACCATTTCCATCTCTCTTCCTCTTCTTTTTTTTTTTCTTTTCTTTCTGTCTATTTTTTTTAATTGATGTCTCACACTAAAAAGTGACTGAAGACTGCTCAGAAACTTCCCAGTGTAAGAGATCCATAAAATCCAGACAGCTGCAGGTGACACCAAATCATAGGGAACAGCTCATGCAGCACTTGCCTGGTAGCACCTGTGTTCCCTCAAGAGAACAAACCCCAGTATTTCCCCAAAACCCCCAGGAAAGGTGCACAACATGAAACCAGGCACCGCTGGCAATCACCTGCTGGTGCCCAGAGTCAGGACCTGCCACAGACATTCCTCTTTTGCCCTCCCACTGCACGAGCACCACTGTGGGGATGAGTTCTGGCTACTAGGAGCTGCCTCAGGCAGCCCAAACCCACTCTCTAGAGCCAGGGCTGGCCTCCTGGGAGTCAAGTTTTGCAAAGATGCAGCTGTTTCCCTTACCATGCTTGAGCTTGGTCCAGCAGGTAGAGCTGAACTCCTTGATTTAAGTGTGTGGTGTTGCAAAATTTCCTTCGTTTCTTGGGGGTCTGTAGGGGGATAGAATATAAGAAAATAAAGATGGTGTAGAAAGTAATCTTACCCCTAAGAAGTTGTAACTGGGCCAGTTATCAAAGATTAGGAACAGGCCTGACTTTAACAGGCCACAGCTGTAACCAATGAGAAGAGGAGTGCCGTAAAAGAGTGGGTTGGTTGAGGGGGGAACTGGAGTCTGTTGGTGTCTTTGTGAAGAAGAAAGAGTCAGTGCAGCAACGAGGAGTGGCTCATGAGAAAACACCAAGAAGGTATGAAACTCTTGTGATAAGGAGACAGTAACATGGACCCCCTGCAATAAGATGATAATGGGTTAGACTGTTCAGGTGGTTTGTGAAGGTCTAGAAATGTCCTTTTTTCCTTGTAATTTTTTTGAGAAGTTATAAACTAAGGAAGTTGATTATGATAAAATATTGTTTCAGTGAGACTGACTGCACAAATAGGCTCAGAATAAGGGAGCCAGGATGTGGCCATCTGGTGTTGTGGCTGGTGAAACGTGCTCATGCTGTTGGAGAGGTGTAAACAGCTTGAACAAGTGTCGTGTTTTGAAAGCAGTGTATTTCAAAAGGTTTGTAAAGTGGAGGGAACAAATTTGGATTTCCTTTGACATTAATATAGAGGTGACAGAGATCTGGAAAAAGAATAAGCTGCATATTCCAGGATAAAAGTTCTGACCTTTCACATCTGGAACCTCTTTAAGGGGATGCAGTCTGCTGTCACATGAAGTTAGGTAAGATAATGGACAAAAATGCTTTGAAAGATTTTCATCAAAATGCCTCATCCATATACAAGTAATATGCTATGTTAGACAGTGTCACCTCACCTTGTTATATCTTATTCATTCCTAATTAGAAATGAGGCATCCAGATGTGAAAGGTCATTATACTAGTTTCTATGACACCTATCGTGGCATATTTTTGTCACCTAGATTTTTATTAGAAATGCACTGAACAAGCCCAGCATTCTCTGCCATATGTTTATTGCCTTGTTCAAGGACCCGCAGGTAAAAAGAATATTTTGTCTACCCAGATGGTTATTGCCACATTTGGTTTTAAACTTCCATAGCATCTCATAGTGCTAATTGGTTCACACTCTGATGCCAGTTTACAGAGATGTTATTTTTGGTAATAACACCATTGACAGCAATTCCTCTGCAAGAAACATCTCTTTAAGGAATAAAAGAAAAAAATTACGGAGTTTCCCAGCCAAAAGCAAAGCTTTTTTTTTTTTTTTTTTCTTTTTTTTAATGCTGATTCATAGGCAATGTATTTTAGGTGTACCCTCATTTAAGACTATGAATTGTAGGGTTTGTTTTTTTTTTTTTTCCCCTGTTGTAGCTTTATGAAAAGTCATTTCATCCATGCTTATTGAAGTGCTCAAAAGACATAAAGCACTATAATGACTAAAAGACTACTTTTAAAACAATGTATTTGTCTTTACACAAGAGCAGTTATGTGTTTTTAAAAACATTCATTTTGTATTTCAGCATATATAAATGTCTGGTAGTCATCAATTTTTTTTTTTTTTTTTTTTGTTTTCAGTTATGGAAGGTGACTTCTGATATCCCATTTAGCCTGAAGAGCTTCTTATTTGGCAACTAATACCATTAAAATCAATTGCACCACTTGCTAAAAAAGGCACCATTCCACCTGCATCCAGGGTAACAAAATCTGGCTCAGAACTGATACTGTCAAAATTGATTGATTTTGCTTTTGTCTCAAACCCACTTGAATATCAAAAAAAAAAAAATCAGAGGCTTTTTGAAGTTGAGCATCAATACACATCAGCAAGTCAGCAAATTACTTTTCCAATGTTAATATTAGGGTGTTTTATTATGTTCTCCCTTTTCCTTAAAGGAAAGATAGACTCTGTTTTCTTTAGGATTAGCATATATCCATCTGTTTTTCCAAAGTAACATATTATGATTGGTGACCAAATTTTCAGGTAATTTTCAAGTATGTCTGCTTCATTTTCTCAGGGTTTCAGTATGCAATAAAATTATGGTGCATATCAATCCTTATTACAGTACAGCAGAGAGTTTTGGCTCAGACATCCAGGCTCTTGCTGTGATAAAGTTTATATGTTACATGAATCATGTATGGCAACAGAAGCCTAAATGAGACTAAAACACATTTTGTGCAGACAGAATGTTCACAGTGTCTTCCCCAGTAGTTTAGCAAGTCCACTGCTGAGTAGTATAAATGACAACGTTGCCCTTTTTGCAGCTCAGTCAAATCCAAACAGATTTTCCCAAAGATAGTGACAGATGTTTTACTAGTCTCTTCTAAATTTCAGATACTATATGCAAGCAGTTGAAGTATCTAAAAGACTGCTTTTTAGGGTCTTTAAACCCCAAAATATGTTTACAGTGCTAAGGGTTGGCTAACCTCCACAGGAAGTCATTTGACTGGTAATAACACCATTATAACACCAGTGATAGGGATGTTACCGACAGATATTTGTGATCTTAAGACTCAAAGAATGCATCAAAGAAAATTTTCTTCTAGATTTTTCTTTCCAAACCAATGTACAGTACAGCAAGTTGAGAGAAGCTTTATGGGTGTGTACCTAAATGAACTCATACGCATGAAAACCAAGGGGAAACGGTAATATAAATCTTACCGTTATAATTTAGAAATAAAACCAGATGTGATAAGGCAGAAACTCTCCAGCATTGGAAATGCCACACAACCTTAGGTTGATGACTGTAATACGGAAAATCAACAATTTCTTACCCATATGAATTGAAATTTTAAAATATAATAACTTCAGTATATATTATGTTTTTAGCTACAAGAGTTGCTCAGCTGTAGGTGAAACCTTGAGGTTTTTCAGTATTTGCTGTCTTCAGGACTGCCTTTCAAGAAAAACTGAACGTTGAACTTAAATTTTACTTACCACAGATAAAGCTTGGTCTGAATGAGTGATTTAACTGAACAGAAGTTTTATTAGCTCTTCAAGTAATGAAAATTTTCACAAACATTATGCTATGTAGGTAGTCTGTGAGAAATCACATTTTACTACAAATGTGAAAGGTAGTTATTTCTCTGAGCACACACAATTTGCAGTAGTGTAATTTCTAAATTTGAGGATTTTTCAAATTTCATTGTGTTTAGTTTAAATTACTCATGTATTTTTAATAAAACCTGTTTAAGAAATCTCTCAGATGTCTGAAGAACTCCTGTACAAATTTTGAGTTATTGACTACAGCAGCTTCAGGGTTTTTTTCAAATTTATTTTCAAACATCAGTTGGGTTTTCTAAGGACATGAAAATGTTGTTCATTCTGACTGAAGTTTTCTTTTGCATTTCCTATTTCCCTTGGTTTTAGGGAGGAAAAAAAAACATAAAAGGAAATGTGGCTTGAATTTTTATATTACATAGTGGTGCCATAAGTATCACAATTTGTGGACACTGACACAGTACTTCTGAGTAGCCAGTGGGTTATCATCACAGGTCAATTTTTTTGTGGGTAGGATGTGGGTCAGAAGGTTATTATTTAATATTTAAAATGTAAAGGGGAGAGGAATTACTGTCTCATTTATTAGCTTGGAGATTGTGAAACAAATTATGAAGGAATAAAAACCTTTTTTTTTTTTTTTTTTGCTGTTAGTAAGTGCATCATCTATATAGCTGGTATTTCCTGTTTTGTGGATCAGTTTGGTCTAATATCAGAGGCACAAGACAGAATGAAGTCAGTATTTTTCCAAGATATATGGCAGCCTGGATTCACTTAAAAAGGAAAATTTTAGTTCTTCTTCTCTTCTAGCTCCATTCATCTTCACTTAAAAGAATGTTGCGTTAGTATTGGACCTGGAACACAGTCAAAATACTGGATTTAGAGGCAAATAGGAATGCTAGATCTCCATGTCAGCAAATATGTGATCTGAGCCAGGAGAAAATATTTCCTTTAAAATAAGTTTAACAGTCTCTAAATTATCATGTTTTGTGTAAAATGTGCGTGTGTATGTTTCCTCCCAGACTTGAAAGCTGAGACTTAAGAAATAACTTGCTGGCTTTCCCATCACCCACCTCCTCAGCAGCATTATAACAATCAGGGTGAGACTGGTTATATCAAATGGCACAAAATGCACCATCAGCTAACTTTTCAAAGTTTCTTAGGCTGTATATGGAGACCATTTCCAGAAACTGGCACTGTAAATTGCAGTCCTTCCTTTTTTAGGCTCCTTGCTATTAGAACATAATGAATTTGCTTGGGTTTTCCATGAAGAGTGAGCAGTTCTCAATGCCCTAGAAAAATGGGAAGCTGTAGAGCCATGTGCAAGATTATCTGCCTCAGTCTAGATGAACTAATCTTTTGTTTCCATATATTCTACTTGGAGATTCTTGAAGTAGCTCTTGTAAAGCTCTGTCCAGAAATTGTCCAGAATGCCATTTTTGTGATATTTTTCCAGAAACAAGCTCTACAGTGATAGAAATGCTAAAACTAAAGGTGATTAAAATCCTTTCAGTTTTCCATAAATGGGAATAGTACTACAAAATACTTGGTGAAGATGAACAAGAAGGCATTTAATGTTAAGAGACATATCAGTGTCTCTGAGCTTTTCATGATTAATCATCATTAAATTGTGTTATACATGATCATAGTTTAACTCCAACTCAAAAATGAGAGCTTTCCTACCTTGCTCCATAACTCCTAGTCAGGTAACCTAAAAGTGCTGGTTTAGTGTTTCTAAATCCTTTGCCATCAAATCTCTACCTACTTGAAATAAAAAATTTATTGAAATACATTATAGGAAACTTAGTATGTTCAACAGGTCTGCAGCTGCTCTCTTTGAAAACATTAGCATATGACATAATGCACCTCCTTTCACTCAAGATTTAGCCAGGTTCCTGGTTAAAGGTGGTATCAGGTGGCACTGACACCACCTGAGGTGGCATAACTGCAGGTATAGGATATTGGAGTCTAGCAAACAGATGAGAAAATAGAATACAGAAATTGTTACAGAATAGAATAGAATACAGAAATTCCACAGAGTGGAAGGACCATATGTTGTAAAATCTTGGCAAATATTTTATCTCATTTTCTTTTCTGGTTGCAAACTGTGCAGTAGTTACAGCAGCCACAGTTTTTTGTCCAGGTTTAAATGTTGAAAGATAAGATGGGGTGGGAAGGAAGGCTCAGAAGGGTTTTTCTCTCCTCTCATTACACAAATGATATTTCATCTCTCTTTGTAAATAAACTTACCAAGTATTTCAGGTTATCTTAGAAGTAGATCAATCGAATTGACTGGCCTTTGTTTCATTAGATCTTGATTATGATTACTAATTGGAAGTCAGGTGAAGAAATTGTATATTAGTGGCAATCACTCGCACTGGTTCCTGTTTGATTAAAAGATGTTTTATGAAATTTATCTACTGATTCACAAAAATTTATCAGTGTAGGCTTATTTTTCTCTGTTCCCAAGTATAATAATTTTATTACCATGTTGGAAGTTGGAAATGCTTGAGGAAGCAAGGAACAGAGCCATTTTTAACCATGGACCAAAACTTCCTCTTGTTCATCTTCACAGGATAGAAACTGTGTCACTGGCCAAAGTTAGAAGGGTTAAATATAGAAAGAAATACCATGTAGTTAATGTTCAGCAGTTTTCCCATGGTATATCCTTCTCCTTTTTGCATTTGAAACTGTGTATCACTATCCATTATTTAATGGATTTGTCTCCTATCACCAGAATTTGAAATGTTGAGCTTTTAAGCTGATACACAGCAAACTTGAAGATTTGCAGTATTTATCTAGCACTTGGTAATTTCTTGGAGTTTTGTTTAAATATTTGACAAGTGCTTCTGTACAATGGTAGGTGCTAAGGAACTGGGGCCAAGACTTTAAGGAATAACAATCTTTGACATGCTTTATAGGTTATTATTCCTAGTTATATTCCTATCCCATCAGTTTTGATTTAGGACTTCATTAAATATTAAACTGAATGAATTTGCTTTTAAGTTTCTACTTAGTTTAAGTAATAAGTGGACCTCATTTTTCTTTCTGTGTTTAAATTAGCTGATATACATTTGTATATGCAAATAAATGTCTTTGCAAATGAATGTTTTCTGAAATCCTATGAGCAAGTATTAGAACCAGCATTAGGATCCTAAAGAGGCTGTGGCAATCTTAATTGGTTTTATGGACTGAATCCAATTATTCTTTATTGGAAACCATGCTGTGTAATTCCAGTGCTTGCGCTTGGTAAAGAATTTACTTCAACTATTAAAAAAAAAAAAAGTACTTGCAGGAGGTTATCAAAATATTCTTTCTACAACTGGAGAGCTGATTGCATGAATGTAATGGCTGTCATTTTGACAGAATGCCAGGGACTTCCAGGACTGAAAACCATGAACTGTCAGTTTGGGAAGAGCCGGGTTTATAACACTGGGGACAGTCATGCCCTGGATCTCATGAGGACCAACCTGCCATGGAAGTGCCCACTCTGCAGTGGGTCACCTTTTTGGCTACTCAAGAAGTGTTTTCTCAGCATTTAGGATCTACTGCTCATGTAATTCCAGGTGATCTCTCGGTCAAGAAGCTTCCTGATGGCCAACACTAGGGGCTGAGGCACAGATCTCCAAAGTTCACTCACCGCTCTTGGGTGTGAAACATGCTGAGGGTAGGAAGGGGTGAGGTTTGTATGAACTCCTGCCATCAGTGGAAGAGCATCAACTCCTGTCATCTTCTGTGTAGCAAAACCAGTGGTCTATACTGAAGTTTTCCATTCTAATGAAGAAGGTATGATTGCCTGCAATTTAACAGAGACTTGATCAGATTTGTTGTCCCTGAGTAGTGAGAATTCAATCTTTTGCTATTCAAATACTAATTTAAAAAAGTTTTCCACTGATTCTAGTGATAATAAATTCACTATATCTCTTTTTTTATGGGACTGAATGTCTTAACATTTAATTACTGTTAACAAGACCTTTATGGGAAGAATAGAAAATTTCATGCACTGTAATAGCATTAGCATATTAAATGTAACCATCAGGTGGCCCTCTTAGGATTACTGCTTCTGATTGAAGCCTATTCGGCTTTTTCTTCATTGTCATTTAAACTTCATTAAGTATAGAAATTCATTTTTTTTACTCCTTTGTATGGCAGCCTTGCAGTCAAAGTTGTGTAAGCTGACAATTCCTTTGGTTTGATCAATAGAAATTTAATCTGATTACATTCTGATTTGGAATGGTCTGAAGGGGGAGTTGGGCTTTTCAAAAAAAAATATGAATAGAAATGGTTGTTTTATGTGGAAACTAACAAATTAGAAACTATTAAATTTTTTCTTCTTTCAATATATTCATATAATTTTAATAGAAGTTTACCTTTAAGAGTCCCATGTTTAATATTGCTTAACTTTTTTTTTTTTTAATCTGATTCTGTTTTGGAAGGGCAATCCTGATTAGGAAAAGGAAGAAAATTTTTTAAAAGTCATTCTAAAGGTCACAAAGCATGACCAAAGTTGAGGTCCTACAGAATCAAAGTTTCTGTTATTAAGTAAACATACTTCAACTGTCTAGATACAGTGTAGTAGTGAATTTCATTGCTTCTGTGGTTAAAATAGAAAAAATAGGATGAGAAGTTGTTTCCTTAAGAGCAGCATGTAATATTCTCCATGCTGCACTGCTGTCAAGAAGCTTCTGACCCTTGGAAGAAGAGAGCAAAATATCAATAACACTGACCTTTATAACAAGAGGTTACTTTTCAGTTCTTCTGCCACTAATTAATATCAACATATAAACATTACTTTGCATTGTTTTAATTGGCAGTTCTAGTATGATTAACACAAAAAGCAGATGATATTGTCATGCCTAACTGCTTTGCTATTATTTCTGCCAGTCTCTGTCTGTTTTTCTTTGCCAAACAACATCATGCAGGTTTCCTCATCCTGCGATGCAAGCCCAGCAACTCACATTTCAGGTGGCAGAACACATTCCAGTTTAGAGCAATGAAAAATACACACATTTTTTATGTCTGATTTGATTTTCACAGCTCATGATGTTCCTTTAGGAAGCAGTGAATGATTTGCTTTCAGGAGAGGGCAGATTTGGAGCATAAGGCCATGTTTGAATCCGGGAAGCATTCATACAGGGCAATGATGATGTACCAGCCTGCAAAAGTGTTGTGCGCACAGGCAAAAGGTCTTGGTTTCAGTGTCACAAAAAGAAAGCCCAGGCTGCTGCAACAAGTGTTAATATTTGATAAAAATAAAGCTTCCTTATATTGCCTTTAGTTGTAAGTATTTGTTATTTAGCTTGTCTCAGTTAGGGTTTGGTTTGGAGTTTCTTTTGCAAAGAAGCCTTTTCTTTCTGCAGTTCAATCTGAATTTGCCATTTATAGCTTTGCACTGTAGGGAAGAAACATTTTTTTATCCAAATTTTATCCAAATTTTATTTTGCAGAGAGCAGCAGCTGATTATTTTTTTCTTGTGATTCTTATTTAATCTTTTCAGTTGTGTCAGTTTGAGTAAAAAGGACAAAGACTTTGATGGATAAAACAAGTTATCTTAACAGCATAACTTGTGTTCTATTCCAATAAAATATGGCTAAATAAGAGGGAAACAAAGATTGTCATGAAAACCCTGATTTCTTTGATGTGGAAAAGGTAGTGATTGTTATTATCTAGTTATTTTACATGACATGCCATCAAAACATCTCCCTCTGTACATGCTGGTGCCTGTGGCTTCTTGAGCATTCATGAACATCAAACAGACCTTTTCCAATATTTCAGACTCGTCCTCACAGCCTTGGCATGGACACCATGGTGGATGTGGCATTTCACATTTTCATCATCATCACTTAACTTGGTGAAAGTGAAATAATTTACCTGAAATGAGCAATTTGGATTCTTTTTGCCTAAGCTAAGGGCATTAATCATAACAGTGATATGATTCCCTTGGCCATAGTCCCGCAGGCTGTGTCTTGGAAATACCCAAAGTCATTGGGGATTCATTTTGTCTCTTTTTCCTTCATAGGTAGTGACTAAAACTCAATGTGGTCCTTTTGTCTGCAACCAAAATGCGCACAAGTACCCTCACAATGACAGCAAAGAAAAAAATGTCCTAAAATGCTGCTGTCTGCTTGAAAAAACAGTGAAATTTTCTTCTCCTCTTTAGGGGAAGGGAGGAAGGAAAGGAGGAATTTGACTACAGAGATAATTCTGGAAACTTCCTTTTCTCTAAGCTCCTAAAATGAGGCTTCCAATAAATTTTGTTAGTAGGAACTATATATAATGGTTAATTGTTCAAGGGACATGAGATCCACCATCATACTATTGTGTTTTCCTGAAAGAGCACAGGAAAAAGGAGGAGCAAATTCAGGTAAAATCATTCATGTTTTAGAGGACACTATTATGATAAACAAGTAACTTCTACTATAAAAGTTGCTCAGAGACAGAGTTAAGACTTAGTGAAATATGTAGGTATCTTAGCCTGGGAGAAAGACTGAGAAATACTTAGAGCTTATAGAAAGAGATTGAAAACATAGTCAGTTTTCTAAGGGTTCATAAGGAAAAGGAGCAATCACACAAACAAATCAAATTGCCTGGCAAAAAATGTTGAAATTAAAGCTATTTCGTGAACAATTATATTAGATAAAATAATATTTATTTTTTAAAAATGAACATGCTAAATGAACGTGGGTTTGCGCACTATGTTAGACAGAAATGTCTAATGTAAAGAGTTAAATTTCAAGCAGAAAGACAAGTTATTTAGTAATTGTCAAAAGGGTATAAAAACTAGGGAGGAAACATAACTGAGACAAGGAAACTTTGCTCCACACCTTAACTAAAACTTCGTATCTAGCTTTGTACTAACCTTCCAAACATAGTGAAGAATTAACTTCTTCCTGCAGGAGAGTCATGAAGTGAATTAGGACTGAGGAAAACAAAATGGATTCTCAAGAAGATGGGCTAGATGGTAAAGGGTTTTGGTCTTTAGCTTTAGAAATTTTCTGGAAAAAAATAGATTTTCAATAAATTATCCTCTATATATGTTGCATAATTTGTAACTTGTAAATAGTAGAAAATAGTAGTACATTTATCTATAAATCTCTACAGAGAAGGTTGATCTGTTGTTTATTTTATTCAATTTTATGGTTATTGTAAAAAAACTATCCATAAACTTCAAAGCAGGAAAGATTCATTTCGCCATCCCAGAATTCTTTGCCATTTTATCCCAATAAATTGAATTGTAAGTCATTTTCAGGTGGTTTCTCCACTAAGCTTAGGCAAGTGTAATTTCATGAAGTGCAATTCAGACTTACATTCCTATTGTGGAAGAGAGCTCATCAGTTTGTCTTCATGGACAGAAAGGCAAAACCCTTCAGAATTACTTAGTGTCAGTTATATTTTCCTTGCAATGCAATGTAACTCTTCCCCAGGAATGGGATAGACCTTGTGTTTGTTTTCATTTTTGGCTGAGATCAACCAATGCAATTTTAACAAAGCTTTTGTAAGCATTTAGAGGACTACACAAACAGTGCCAATGTTAGTATCACAGTGAAGTAAACGCTCTGTTTAGCCAGAGAATTAAGGCAGCAGTGAAAGTCTTTATATCTGGGGTATTTTTTCTGGACATTGGCATGGGGAGCAGACAGATTCAGCATTCACAAATAGGACTTTTCAGGTTAATTTGCCGCCCTGAACACCACTAAATGCAAAACGTGGTGGTGGTGTGAGGGACAGAACTCACTAACTGGTCTGCTTGTCTCACACTGGCCACCCAACAGCCATCAGAAGGTGTGAGCACCAGCCAGGATCCTGCAGTGGTGTCTGCATGGGGAAAAGGCTTTGCAGGACCAGGACCATAATATGGCCATTGTTAGTCTGCCTTCCCGCTGGAGACTGAAAATGAGATAGTATTCGTTTGCTTACCCAAGCCCAGGATGTCAGGCCTGCTTGTAGGAAGATTTTGTTTGCTTCTTGTAAATAAAACAAGAATGAGAAATAAAGAAGCTGATCACTGGATTAGTCTTTAAAATGGTCAATGTTTGGAGAATTTTGTCAAGCTGATACTCCTCTTTTGTGAAGGAGGAGTATCAGCTAAAACATACTAGTCCTTTGGAACTCATAAAAAAGGGAACGACAGTTCATTCCATATTATTTTCACATTGTTAACTTGTTTTTAATTACTATAATATTCCCAATTTCATTTAATTACTTCATCTTTTATTCTAAAATCTTAACTTTTAGAGGAAGGATAAAAAAATCATCAAACTTCAGGGTAGAGAACAAGAATAAGAAATGATGGCAGAGGATTTTCATTTTATGTTTCAATACTATCATGTGATGTGATTATCATGTGACATGTAGGAAGTTATATGCATTTATTTGAAGATTAATTGCTTTTCATTCAATAGCCTTGTTAAGACGGGGGGGGGGGGGAGGGGCGGGGGAGGAGTGAGGTTAAGGATCAACCACTCTGCTGTTATCCTCAAACTAATAATAACATTATGTTATGATGTATGTTGAGTGAGTTATCACAGATATTTCCAGTATTGAATTAAAAAATTAAACTACAGTTTATGAAAACAGCATTCATATAAGTGAAACACATGTTAAAAAATCTGAATTCCTTGAAGTTAAGGAAGTTGATTAAGTGGCTTATTTACATGAGGTATCGGCAAGAAGGAGGAAATTCTAAAAAGAGTAGGAAAATCATGTAACAAAAACAAAGATACAAGGTAACATCTCTTTAAGAGAAGCTTGGTAGGAGATATTGTGGCATCAGGGGATGGATTCAAAATACAAAGAAAGCTGTTCACCATAATTTTGTCATGTGGGTTTAATTTCGTTGTGCTCGGGAAAAGAATTTTCATACACTTGTTTTAGCTGTTTGAAAATAATTCTAAAAATGTTTGTAGATTAAGGCCTGGTACCTAAAGGGCCCACTGCCACCTTAAAACATAACATCCAATAATCTTTCTATGCCTCACCCCAAAAGCTTCTTATGTGTGTAACAGATGTGTGCAAACAGCAAGGAAAGAGTAGTCAAAAAGATCATTTGGAAGTTTTTGTTCCACTGGAGAACCTGAGGAGGGCTTTTCACAGGAGATCCCCTTGGTTTCAGGGACGTGGGTGGGTGAGGGGGGTGGGGTTCTTTAATTTGGACAAAAAGAGAAGAAAGAGGCTCTAGACAAAAACAGCCAGCTCCATAGGTCTGCATGCACTGCAGCCGTACTACTCACCCCTACAACTCTGGAACAGCTTCACTTCTCTGAAACTACTTTTTTCCTTCTGGTGACATAACCATGCTACTGTCACTGATAACTTACCCTCTATATATGCAATCACTTCCTCTACTACTCTATTTCTCTCATTTTTCAGGGAATTTTTATGAAATTTGTGGCACCATGAATGGTTGTATCACTCAAACCCATGTGCATTATAGTAGCCTGTTTTATATTGCAGCTCACTGCACTCTAAAAGCATAAAAGCTTTCAAGGCTGTTGATTTTGTTAAAGCTGCATTTGCCTATTGCATTGGACACTGGACGCTTACAGGACAAAACAGCAGAGAGTCATTTGCACTACAGTGGTCTTTAACTTCATGTGATACTTCTATGAAGTGTTTTCTTCGCTGTCTAGGGGGGTTTCTATGTGTCATTCTTTGTTTTGATTTCTTCACACTTTTAAATGATAGTACTGTTTTTAATTCTATAGACACCAGTCCATGTCTTTTCCAATGGATAAAAACTGCTTACTGGAAAATGTTGGGGTTGTTCATGAGTTTCCCATTTTATTATATGAGACTGATGGTCTTAAACACAAATTTGGATTTCTAAGTTTAATTACGTAGATTTCACAGAGAGTAAGCAGTCTGTTCCATACTACTTAGTAGGATTTGTTAGATGCCTGGTTTGAAATTAGTAAAAGACTCAACTTTGTTCCAAGTTCATAGTTATTTTGTTGGTTGTTTTTATACCTTGGTCTACATACCTATCTCAATTTTCACATAAATTAGGAGTTGCAATTTTATGGATAGCTTGTAATTTATCATCTGTTCCTCTTAACACCCACCTTGTCCTCATCATTTAAAAATGATAATCAAAAAAGCACAAAACCTGGCATCAAGTGTAAAGAAAATCAAATTTAAATTAAATAACTCTAGAGGGGAATTGTTATCATGCCAGAATGAAAAAAACGACCTGTAAAATGAGATGAGCTAAATATATACAGTAGCATCCTCCAGACAAAATGCAAAATTTGCAAATCCTTTTTCTCCTCTTTGAAATGTAAGTGTATTTCACCTCAACAAAGAGATGTGCCTTTTTATCTTCTTTATTAGGTGTCATATGCATTGTCTAATGTAAATGAAAAATTGTACCATGTGGGCACAAAATTCCTTTTTCTTTCATGCACATGACATCTTTGCTTCTGAAATCTAATGCAAATAAATCATCATGTCAATGAAAATCAGTAATCTGCGCCAAAAAAAAAAAAAAGTAGTGGGGGTGGTGTAGGTGGTTAGAATGTGCATCTCTGTGAGTTTAAGAAATAACAGCACTGCTTCTTTCAGTACTCAGGATCTATTCCCATTTGCCTCAAGAGGAACTTCTGCTTCAATTATTTAACTGCAGAGCTATTTTTTAACAGTTTAGATGAATTTCCAAATGGACCTGGCAGTCTGGCCCTTCCTCTCAAATTCACATGGGTCAGGATTTCATTCTTAGAACCTCTCTGCTGCTTCTGGTGAGTGTGAGGACTTCTGTTACACCTGTAGCATGCAAGTGTTACCAGCAGCGTTGCAGCTCTCTTTCAAAACCTGCATCCCCATTCATTACAGCTGTTTTTGTTCTGCACAAGATGCTTATGAAGATGCAATTTTTGGTATGTGTGTATAGCATAACTGTTATGTTTAATGGCTTGGAAGATATTGACACTTGGGATTCTAATAATTCTAGTCCTCAGAAGTTCTGGGTGGATCGACTGTTACACGTTTTTTCTAATTCTCCTCTTAGCATTTCCCAATTATTTTTTGCATTTGCTTCCAGGTTGCTTATCTGTGAATCAAGAAATATGACTGGATGTTGAAGGTGTGATTTCAATCACATCTTTTTTATTTTCCCGACCCAATGAAGACTGTTGCATCACCACTCTTGCCATTGCTATGTATGTTCAACCTCAAGCTTTCAGCAGCAGATCATGTTAATCCTAGGGAAAGGGCTCCCTCAATACAGTAGTCCATTGACACCAGAGCAAACTTCTGACAATTCCACAGTGAGACCTCTGTCAGGACAGATTGTTCTGAGCACAATCTGTCTAGCTGAACAATCTGTTCAATGTCTGGGATCTCCTTAAGCACAAATAAAATAATACTGACTTGTATTAAAAACTAGCCTCTTTTTTTTCTTTTCTTCTTCAGGTGTGAAAAGTCCAGGTTTATTGCTGATCTTATTTGAGCATAGCCATAAAATTCATGCCATAAACCAGACACTGGTTGCTGCATACAAAGTGAGCCAGCTGTGCATTTGGGACACTTTGTTGTCTGGCAGCGTTTTCCTTAGATTTTCTGTCATGGGTTTGCAGCTTTTTTTAATCTGCTGTTGTGATGGGTTAGCCTGCTTATACAGCTACTGTGTTTGCTTCAGAGGGAAACCTCTCCCTGAATGGCTTCCAGGCACTGGAAACTGCATGTCAGCTTGCAGGAGGGCCCTTGCTCTCATAAGGGACCCCTTATGAGGTATGTAAGCCTGTGAAGAGGCCAGTACAACTATTTCAGAACCTGATCTTCAGACCACAAGCAAAAAGGAATTGCAGGAATGAGAGCTTATGAGACACTGGAAATTAGGCCCTTCCTTAATGTTACCTGGAAAAGGGCAGATTTCCACCATATTGTCTTCAGTGAGTAGCTCAGTTTTGTATCTGCAGAATAAGGATAATGGAGATAAGAATGTGCATTTTAAAATAGAGTTTATGAGGCATAAGTTGTTGTGCTCAATTTCACATAAATGCTCAGATTTAAAATAAAAGCATGTTGCAAAAACATTTAACTTCCACGTATGACAATTGGAAGATTATTGTAGTGAAGTGTCTATTGTTCATTTTTTTAAAAATATTTTGTTGACTGAAAGTTTATAGCAGAATTAGTATATATTTAGAAAATTTTGTTTGACATGAAATCTTTATTGAGTATAAATCTTCTCTATAAAACAAAATTCAAACATCGGGGCAGTTTCACAGGTTTTCCTATTATAATTACCTTTTTCTGCTTTTCATGGACTTAGTGTATACATAACAATGGGGAAATAGACTCTGGCACCTATCAGTGGTAGAAGAAATGCATTTGAAAGGCACAATAGCAAGGATTCCTAAGAAACTTTGGTTCAAGTGGCCTTTCCATAAGCTTGTTGCTTCTTGCTGAATAGCAGCCACCAGATGCCACACATGGCTGACTTCATGAAGAGTTCTAGGAGGGTTTGATTCATCGTTGTGACTTTATTAATACAAAATCATGAACCTGAATTAACCAACCAATTTAGATAAGACCATCTGTTGTCTAATAAGATGTGACTGTAATTTGAATAGTGGTTTTATAATAAGTGTGTTACGGGATGAAGGACAAGCAGATATTAGCTCTGTCTCATTAGCTTACAGAAAAAATAAAAAAGTAGTTAGTTTGCCCCTGTGGAACAGGGAATATTTTTCTTTAAGTCTTAGCACAGTTCTGTGTACAAATGTATCCCCCTGTCTCCTCTACCATACAATAGTGTCAAAACTAAAAAGAAAATGGGATACAATGCACCTTCTGGAACACTCTTGTTGCACCTCTTTAGTGGCAATAAATCCATTTTGTTCTTGCTTGGTTCTTCATGGTGCTACTGGATACCCTGGCTGCTGTGAAGATGAAAATGCTGCTAGATTGCCTTCTGGTTTATCAACATTATGTCAATGTCATCTGGTTTTGCTTTATTTAGTTGCCCTGTCGGGTCTATTACAACAACAGAATGTCAGCTGATTACTGAGAAAGCCTGTCCTTTTCTGCATGTCTGGCACTGAGAAAAGGGACAAAGCACATTGTAAAGCTGACTTGTCAACTCAAACTCTCCCTAAAGCTTTCTTCTGTTTTATATGGATGTTAGATAATACTGTAGAGTAGATTAAGCTTTACTACTCACCATTATGCTTTTATTGAACCTGTAAAACTGAATATTATAGAACCATTGTCCAGTTAAGTAACAAGGATAAACCTTTTCTTTGGTCGTAAAAACCCAAACATTAATCCATATGAATGAAGATTAAGACAGAAATAAGCGCAGATTTGTCTGTCACTGATTTTCTAAAAAAAAAAAAGAATGTTTTGTATAGTTTCTGGTTGAGCTGTTGCTTCCTCTAATGTCTTAGTGATCTTGAATCCGGGAAAGCAAAACATATAATTAACAAGGAATATAGTACTACTAATTAGAATGTTGTATTAAAACACCAGACTGAGTGGTGCAGTCAGCATGCTGGAAGGAAAGAATGTCATTAAGATGGACCTTGACAGGCTTGAGAAGTGGGCCTGTGTGAACCTCATGAAGTTCAATACAGCTGGCTTAAAGGTCCTGCACCTGGGGCACTCCCAAGCATAAATACAGGCTAGGTAGAGAATGGCTCAAGGACAGCCCTGATGAGAAGAACACAGAGTTTGTGGGATAAGATTGTTTTGCGGAGACAAAGAAAAGAGCCCCACAACTTTGTTAAAGTTGTAAAAGCTGGTATGTTTATTACAGCGCTGGACGCATGCGGAGAATGCTCTCCTCAAAAGGCATGCGTGCCCTGGGAATTTCAGATCCCCTTTTTATCTTCCTTGTAAATACATATGCATACAGTTTCACAATAGGTTCATACATATTCATTTTTACAAGATTTCGCGTGACACTTGCCGCTAGTTTCGTTTATCAGGAAGAATTCCTAGGTCAGGCTGACTTGTCCTCGTACTAGAACTTGTTATGGGTTCCTAACTACCCCTTGTCTCCTTTATTATGTCTGTTATGCAGTTTTTCCTTCAGCTTTAACCTCAGAGACTTTTCACCTCTCCTGGACATTTCACCTAATTCAAAATGGGCTTTTACTCTAGGGATTTTTACTCTGTCTCAAGATCAACGTGAGCCAGCCATGTGCATTCACAGCCCAGAAAGCCAAACACACTCTGGGCTGTATCACAAGAATCAAACTAAAAACCTTTTCCTAATATCCAACCTAAACCTCCCCTAACAGAGTTTAATGCCATTCCCTGAGGTGCTGCCACTTCTCACCACAGACAAGAGATCAGCAGATTAAGGGAGGTAATTGTGAGACCCCACCTGGAGTACTGTGTCCAGTTTTGGGAGTCCTAACACAGGAAGGATGTGGATCTGCTCAAGCAAGTCCAGAGGAGGGCCAGGTAGATGATCACAGGGCTGGAGCACCTCCCATATGAGACTAGGCTGAGAGAGTTGAGGTTGCTCACTCTAGAGGAGAGAAGGCTGCAAGAGAACTTAGGGCAGCCTCCCAGTACTGCAAAGGGACTCACAGAAAAGCTGGAAAGGGACTTTTTTCAAGGGCCTGTTATAGCACAAGGGAATTGGCTTTAAACTGAAAAAGGGTAGGTTTAGACTACATCTAAGGAAGAACTGTGGGCATGGTAAATCACTGGAACAGAGAGCTTGCCAGAGAACTTCTGGGTGTGGCATCACTGAAAATGTTCAAGGCAAGCCTGGATGGGGCTTCAAACAACCCAGTGTAGTGGAAGGTGTCCTGCCCATGGCAGGGAGTTTGGAAACAGATGATCCCATCCAAACCAAGCCATTGAAAAAAACTCATGAGTTCCTTGAGATGCATATTATGATGGGAAAAATTACATCAACAGGTTTTGCACTTCCATGTTTCACAACATGTAGATACTGGAACATAAAAGAGCAATTAAATACAAAGGTCTCCAATTTCCTTTTGTCTCTGTTCTGTTGCTACTGCCTTCAGAGTCTGAATGCTGAGCTTCAGGGACAATGCTGAGTCTGAACACTAAGGCACCTTTTTGGTAGTCAGCTGGCTATGCCATTGCTTAGTCAAAGACAGAAAACAATCCACTATCTAAGAGAGAACAGTTCTGGCACCAGGCTAAAGGTGAGTATGATAAGATGTGCAGGATATGACCTTCCTTGGATATTGGAACAAGGGCACACTGAGCTTCAAAAGCCAGAGTGCTTTTAATCCTCCAGGAAAGCAGAGAATCTGAAACTGATTCTTTCTATGAAAAGATCCAGTTATTGTATTGACTTCTTCAGAGAGGGCGGACAATGAGTTTTCTGTACGATTTAATGAAGTATCACCAGAGAAGAAATTACATAATATGAAATCTTTAGACAAGATTGAAAGAGCACATTTTGTATTTCCAGAATGGTAAGGATTCATTGCAGCTTCACATTTCCTAACAAACCCTGAAGTGAAAAGGGTGTCTCTCCATAAATCCTACTGTATCATTTGAACAGGGAGCTGCTTTATGCTCACATTCACATGGTTTTTAAAGCTATAAAATAGTATCCACAAAATTTTCTGAAGCATTTCATTTTTTAGTAAATCTGTAAAGAGTTGTAAGGAGTGGGAAGCCTTTTGTATTTGCAAGAGCAGAAAGTCTCAGGCAGCAAATACAAGCTAAGCAAAAGAAATTGTATTGCAGGTGCTGATCGTTGACTGGGAGAAGATCAGAAGGTTCTTTGCACATTAAAAAAATACACATCACCAGCAGGGCCACAGGTTTGAAAGTAATATTGCAGCATGTTAGTTGTGTTCAGTTTATTTTCTCAGTGTCTCTGTATGTTTTTTTCCTAATAGTACTTTTTTGAATTTATGACTGCAATCAAAATGCAGTATTTACTTCCAAGGAATATGCAAGGCTTGAAGTAAAAGAAAATTGTTTTTCAGCAAAGGCTCAGATAAGTTAAACATATAAGAGTTTCATTTAATGGCTTTATGTGGAAGATACTTTTGGGCAAAGCTTACATCTGTTGCACCTTTTAAAATGGAATATCATTCTATATGTGAATTTTGTTGAATACCATTAATCCCGGGAAGCAGCCATTGAAGCCTTTGGAAAGGGGAAGGTAAAAAACCCTTCTATTTTAAAGGGAAGGTTATAGTCGAGGTTAATTCAGAGTGTCATGAAAGTGTGGCTGTGACAAGATTTAGTGACAATGTAAGGCCAAATTAATGCAAGATCAGTGGCCTGACTATTGATTCTTATCATGGGATCCTGCTGAAATGAAGTCATTATTTAATTATACTTTTACTTACACTATAAATGGTTCCTAGAATAGACTGCACTTGATTTTGATGTCTGCAGCTCCATCTTCACTTTTATTTTGTGCCCATAAATAAGTGGAGAATGAATATAAGCACTCCACAAAATTTTCATTTCTTGTACTTCACATGCTGTCATTTTCCCAATGTTTTGATTCTTCTATTCAGAACAGTTTCTGATATTAAATAATTCTGGGTACAGAAGCCTCTGAAGACTGTGAAAGCAAAATTTCTCTAAATTTGATTTTAAAAAATCAGTGTTTGAATGGTTTTCCTTTTCTTCCTGAGTGTTTTAAAACATTTTCTTTCACTTCTCTTGAAGGTGACTAAACTTATTGTTCATACTAAAAGAAGTAACTTAACTGGGACCTAGAAGAACCTAATAATTGCTTTATTGGGACTTAAGATGCAACAGCAAGGCTTTGCTATAGAAATCTATATGTGAAAGCTCAAGCACTCACAAAATATCAGCAACATTCACTGAACAGTCAAAATTGCACTGTTTTCCTATTTTATATTATGAATTATCAATATCAAATATTTATATTTGATTCTCTTGATTCTGAATCAGATCTGTTTGGAAAATGTGTGGTAATAAAACTTGTAATTAATTCAGGTTTAATTTGTCTTGTGGACTAAGCCCCACATTTTTATCAAATTACACAGATTTGAAAACCCAGCAATTGAGAAAAATAATTGCAATGGTTCTTTGTTAATAGTTGGACTCTTAGACATTTTTTCCAACCTTATGATGCCACGAAAATGTAACTGGTTGTCATTGTAATGCTACTGTTTGAAAAGCAGCATGTAAAACTGGAAAGAATTCACATTTTAAATGCAGGATTATGTTTGTCATTTTCAGAACATGGAAGTATCTACTTCTGTGCTTGTATAATGCAGTGAAAACACAGTCTTTCTCAGAACAAGAATCTTAAATAAATAGTCATTTTGAGGGGAAAAAAATCAGCTCAGTGGAATAAAGTTTCATAAAAGAGTTGGTGAGTGATTTAGAATCAAAGAATATTGGGTGACCTGCAAGGATCATCACATCCAGCTCATGACCTCACATAGGACCACCCAGGAATCACACCGTGTGCCTGAGAGCATTTTCCAAAAGCTTCTTGAGCTCTGTCAGGCTGGTGCTGTGACCACTGCCCTGGGGAGCCTGTTCCAGGGCCCAACCACCCTCTGGGGGCAGAACCTTTTTCTAATATCCAACATAAACCTCCCCTGTCACAGCTCCAGGCCATTCCCTGTCCTGTCACAGCTCCAGGCCATTCCCTGTCCTGTCACTGGTCACCACAGAGGAGAGATCAGTGTCTGCCCCTTCTCTGCCCCTCATGAGGAAGCTGGAACTGCAATGGGGTGTCCCCTCAGTCTCCTCTTCTCCTGGCTGAACACACCAAGTGACTTCAGCTGCTCCTCACATGGCTTCCCCTACAGGCCCTTCACCATCTTAGTGACGCCTCCTGTGGACACCCTCTAATAACTCTATATATTTATTTTATTGTGGTGCCAAAAACCGCATGCAGGATTTGAGGAGAGACTGCACCAACTAAGACTATAGCAGAACAATCTCTTCCTTTGATCAACTGATAATTCTAATTAATCAAATAAAGTGAGCAAAAATAACTTTTTTAGTTTTGATCAAAGCAATGAGGAAAATCAATCTGCAGAACTTAATCTCCTTTTCATTGTATCCCACCATATTTACAAAAGCTTCATCTTCACAACTGCTTTTTCATTTTGTACACTGTATTTTTTCTTTTTAAATAAAAGAATATAAACCTAGATCTTTTATAGAGCATAAAAGATAAACATGTAACGAAACAAATGCAGCCTCTGCAAGACTGTACTGTACTCTAAGTCAGATATCTGACTCTTACTTAGCTTATATTGTGGACTTTTCTGTTTGGAACATTATTCTCATTTTAAAACTTCTCTTATGAGAGAGAAAGAGAAAAATCAACTTCTTAGATGAGTAATTAATGAAATAGCTTTCTTTAATAACCATCTCGAGTTGTCACTTGGTATTTAGGCATTAAAAAATAAACAAATAAAATGCAGTGCATAATTGGTTTGCTTGCTCATTCCCAAGCACCGGATTGGCCATTAAATGAGATTATAGGAAGGTCATTATGTTATAACTCATTATGTTATGTTAATATTGAAGAAATTTCTTTTCTCTCTTGTGCACCTATGTTCATAAGCAACGGTCTTAAAATTTGCACATTTTCAACTACTACAGAGGGAATAAATAGATTTTAATTGGAGTGATAACATGTAAAGCATTTTGCTAGCGCTTTTCCTCTGAATGAAGAAATCCAGCTATAGTGAATTTTTTTCTGGTTCAGTTTGTCTTTCAGTGGCCTTGACAACTGTAGGGTGAGAGAGAGGAGTGGGAAGAGAGGCTGATTCCTGTGCTTCAGGATTTCAGTCTTGGCTAAGTGTGTTTCATTTAATCTTTTTTTTTTTCATTTCTTTAACTTTTTCTCATCATAATAGGTGCCCAGCAGTATTTTTGTTCCATCTCTAGCAGCAGCAATGTCACTGATATCACCATTTTGTAAGTGTGTCCAGGCAGACAAGAGTATAATAGGTAGAACAAGATATAGCAATGGGAATGAGATATATGGGTTGTAAAGGGCTGATTATAGTAAGAATCCACTTCCTGGAGTCATCTTGTACAAGGGAGCATTTTTGCAACATTATTTTGTACATTTTTGTTCCAATGTTATTTGCCAAAGCTGTCTTTAAAGCAGTGCTGATTTCACAGTGATGTTCCTATTGTCTTCTTCACTGAAGGTGAATAATATTGCTGCACTGAATAATATTGCATCTCTCCCATCTTGTGAAATACCTTTGTGTTTTGGACACGACAGACTTTCCTTACTTTTAAAAGGTTTGGAAAGAGGTTGTGGTAGAGTAACTGACAGCTCATCCATACCGGAGATGATAAGGATCCGCATCATTCTGCAGGCATTATAAATGGATATCTGGCACTGAGAGTGCCTTTATGGTTTGAGAGTGTTTATCCCTGTGGTTCTGGAAACCAGACCACTAGGTGGATTATATTGCTGTACATAAATTGTATTCCAGCATGTTTAATAAATCACGTGGCTTAATCAAATAAAGACAAATGGCAATGGAATAGCTTAAATACAAATTTACTGCCAGGTAGCCATTAAAAAGCATTAGATATATTTTCCTTTTACTGGGTTTTCTGACTTAGCCAGCAATAAATTCAGTCATTTTTCACTTAGAGACATGGGTCAAATTGTTATTCAGTCCAATCTGTGTGGTCTTTTGAGGTTCAAGATGAATGGGTTTTTTTCATCCAGCAAGGACTGACATCTTATTTTAGAAGCTGTAGAGCTTCTTTCACTTTCTTAAAGGAGCACTTTGTGTGCTGAGGGAGAAATACACAAATCCTTTTCTTGGTCTAGTTGCAGGTGTGTTAAGGACCAGTGCAGTCAACAATCAAGACTGCCCAATTTTTTTTTTAGAAAGACTGTGACAGTCAACTGGGAAGAATGACACCAGCAGGGACAAGGGCAGTCCCAGGTACAAACCTTCCCCCTTTTGCACTGTGTCTCAGGCTGAGATTTCAGGAGTTCTCCATGGAGAGCATAGCTGGAGCAGCTGCATCAGGCCCTCAGTTGAGGGCTGGTATTGTGGTCACTGACTGCATCACCAGAGGATCTGTGGAAGCATGACAGATCCAGAGTCCACCTAAAAAAAGATGAAAGCACACAGGGTGGTTTTATGCACAGATATCCCATCCTCACATGCAGTCACAATGTGACCACAATAACTGGAAGCATTGCACTTTTGGGTTGGTGCATGGAGTGGATGGAGGAAATTATTACTCCTTCCCATGTCTTCCAAATCCATTTAATATAAAATCTTTAAGCTGGGGATGTATCAGACAATAAAGTGATAAGAAAAGATGATGCACTTGATCTTAGCCAACAGCTGGGAAGTGTGCATCTGGGACAGGGCTTCAGTGCATTCTGCGGAGCACTTCTGCCCACTGAGTATGATATAGGATCAGCACTTCCAAGGGCTGTTGACAGATCTAAAAGATGACACATAAAAGAATGATTTCTTCACCTGAGAAAGTAAGAACTGTAAATCAATACAATTACAGTAGTTCATAGAGATAACTGAAATTGCTGGGGTTTAAATTACTCCGTCAAAATTTCTGAGCAAAAGAAAATAATTTTAGGCTATATTGTTTACCTCCTTAATATCTTCTTTTATTTTTCTAATTTATAGATCTGCTGCCTCTTAGATACTAGTCAGCTCTCCACAAAATGACTTTTCTTGCTCAGTTTTGGATAAAGGAAAAATAATCTGAATAACGTCTTCCCTGCTGAGAATTTATGAGGAACAGGATATTAAAAATATTTCCATATGGTTGTAGACACTCTTTCTGGTTTGTACATCAACCTAAAATTCAGGGTTGGTTAAATGAAGATTTAATAGCAAATTTCACATACAGTCCATCTCTAAATAAAAGAAAAAGTAAATATATGATTGTCAGATATATTTCAATAGATTAGGTTTGATCTTCTTCCTGCAGGCATAAACAAATAACCAGCTTAAACTTGACAAATTGTCTTTTATTTGGTACTTGCTTCTTTCAAACCAATGCTACAATATCCTTACTTTCCACTGGAATTATTTCCCAAAAATTACAGTGCCCAAAGTATATTATTACAATACTAGGTATCATAAAAGCAATTTGCTGCTGCAGTTCACCCTTCTTTTATCAGGGAAAAGACAATGTGTCTAATTTTAGTTTTTTCATACATAGTTTTGGTATGTTTATGTGGATCTGAGTGTGAAGAAGGAGGAAAGTTGAATCTTTTACACACAAATAGTTTGTTTTAATATGTAAAACATTCTCTGGGAAATTATATACTTGACTTCATATCACATAGTCATCCAATGTTAGTACTTTGGACCATGTTTTTCTTTAGTGTACAACTCAGAGACAAAATGCTGAGAAGAATCCTTGTTCATAGAAACATTTGTTCTCCTAACTATTCTTGTTTTAATCACCTCCCTATGTTTCTGTTGTAGTGCCTTGGAAGCAGGACACACAGACACTAGGGAGGATCCCTCTGGTTTTATGTTTTGTATCTTTAGGTAAGGAGTTATGAGGAAGGAATTAAAAGGGAAAAAAAATAAAATTATGAGATTAAGATTTACTCTCAGCTATGCAGTTCTAAAAACTGCAAGTGTGATACTCAGCAGAAATGAGAGCACAAACCCATAAACAGGTCATTCCAGACCATAGTCATCCTCCCAAGGTGCACTTGAGCATCTGCTAAATATTTTATATATGGTATTTGTATTTACAAGTAGCTCTCTGAAAACCTAACAAGAATATTAGAAAGACCATAAGGAGAAAATGTTAACATGGAGCTGTAGGGTGATCTCACATGTTTTGGGCCCACGTAATGTGGTGGGCATTTATGGATCCTATAAATAGGTGGTGAACTATTTTTAAAGTATTGCTCTGCCTCTGTGCTACACTGAATATATTACCAAGACTTTGTGGTTGATTATTGGAACCCAGCAATGTATCTGACTAGATCCTTGCTGGGATACCTTCAAGATCTGACATCCTTCTGCCTTTTAGAATGCAAGAAAATTGTTAAATATTTCTGCATATCTGTAAATATTTCTGTACTTGCATATGATTCTCACAGAATTTGTTTTACTGTGCTGTCTGTTGTGGTCCATCTTGTGCTTAATTCCCATCATGACATTAAAAAGGAGAATAAACAAAATATTCTATTTTATTCGGTCCCAGAAAATCGACATCTTGATTTTTACTGGGCTGCAGAGTCTTCAGAAAACAGTCCCTCTTTAAAGCAGGCTTCTCATTCCTTAGTGCCTTGATGACTGTGTGTTGTACCTAACCTGTCTCTGACGCAGTGTGACCAGCTTATTGGGAATAATCAGAGTGAATGTTTTGTTTCAAAACTGGGCACTCTTTATTTGGTCTTTTGATTTTCATGGAGAAGGACCAAGAACATGAGCAGCTTGAAAAATCTTGTTTGATTTCTATGGATGTTCCTTAGCCTCTTTTCCCCAATAGCCCCAGGCTGGTGATAAAATTTTACCATTTGAATTTACCTGAAAATGTTCAATATAAGAATATGATGAGGCTTAACAAGTTGGCAAAGCCATCAAACTTGGACTTGCCTGCTTCATTACTCCTACAATTTTATTCTTTTCTCTTGTAAAAAATAAAAACACCCTCCTTTTATCACTGATCTACCAAGTTCCTACCTTCTGTCACTGTGAATATGCAGCCCAGACAATTCACCAATTACACAGGAAAACAGCTGGAAGGAATCTACAAATCCTTACTTGCCATTTCTAGGAGATTGCCACTGTCAACTAATTCCATATTGATCACATTACTATTTAGTGACCAGTTTTTATAAACTTGAAAGTGTCTTTTCCATCTTGACTCCCCGTTTCTCAGAGCAGAAGGAGCAGGAACAAGTTGGGTCAATCTGTTGTCACTTGTCACCTCGAATTATTGCATAACTTGTCATCAACCAAGACTGCCAATATTATGTATGCATTTATTTCTTTCTCATGAGTGTGTTGTTGCTGACACTGCACAAATAAGACATCTCACAGCCCTTTCCACCACTCTGATTCATGCCCTTCTTAAGTCAGTGAAACAATTCACACATCAGTAGACAGTGAAGGAGAGGTGCTCATGAGTACTCGTGAGTGATCAGAGCAGTTTTGCCTCGCTCTCTCTCACTCTAAGAGAACTGCTTCTCTTCGCAGGTGCTTTTTTGGTTGGCATGGTGAATCATAGGCAATCAGCAAGAATGCTCTCAGGTATATAGTCTGCATTTCAAACTTCGTGGGTGTTGCAAGTAGGATGACTTTGACCATTCTTCACATCACTTTCTTATCCAGATACTGCTGCACAAAACGTCTAAGTGCACGATTTGATCATTATCTCCTGCTGTGACAGTTCTCTTTCTCTCTGAGCTTTTCCTTCTGCTTATCTGGGGGTTTGATTTCCAGATTATCAAGGACTTCCTCTTCTATTTATGATTTGTACCTGGGCAATACTTAACCTACTTCTCTACAGAAAGTTTTTTTTCCCTCACAGGGAGCACGAATCTGAAAGAAATGAGCCCACTCTCTTTTAAGTGAGAGGCAGTTTAGATTTTTTTGCTCTGAGAAGAAAGCAGAGTAGCTACTTTTTACTAAGAGAGTGTCTTAAAGTTTACGTTCCAGAAGAAATGGTGGGGTTTGAAAGCCTAACAGCTGTGAGATTCCTTCTTTGTTTCTGTGTACTGGAAAACTTTTCGTCCTCTGGGAGTGGATGGAAGAAATTATTTCAGAGATTTTTCACCTTAGTGTTGTCCTCGAAATTGTAGGAAAGTAACAGATGGAATCTGTACCTCAAATTCTGTTTAATGTGGGATTACTCTAAAAACAGATAAGAAAGATAAATATTCTTCCACAAAAATTGCAGGGCAGATTTTTCAGCTCAGTGATATCTCGTGGGATGTAAATCCTTGTATCCTGGAGTATTTTCTCAGCTTGCATGTTTGTAAGTCAAATAAATTTTCACTCCCACCAAGTTTGTTTGAATTTAATTATGTTTCTGACAGGTAAAACAGGATTTAAGAACACTTTAATATTTATATCTGAGTGTTCAAACATTTTATTTTGTAAAAAAAATTCTTTAAAGTGTCATTCAGAAGGGAATCAAGAGATTAAAAAATAAGCTTTACACAAAATATCTTGTGACTGCTGCTTTTCAAGTGGCTTTCTAAATTTAGATTTTCTGTATTCAGATCATCTGATAAGTAATTTTCCTAGTTTCCTAAAAATAGGGGAGACTATTCTTTTTCTCTGTAAATAGAGCTTCAGTCTCACCCAAGTAAACATCTGAACATTTTGTCCTTGTCTTTTTTTGCTCTTGACTTGTGTAGGGAAATTGTGAAATTCCACAACTCACCTCTCCAACAGTTATTTATTATTTGATGTTCAACCTCCTGCTGTAATCTCTTAGAGACTTCCAGCCATTATTTTCATATAGCCACTTTCACAATTACATGTTGTGATAACTTAGGCAAATTATAGATAAGAGTGATGCCCATAGGTAGTGCTCAAAAATTCTGATGCATTACTTTTAGGGGTTTATATACTTAAATTCCTTTATAAAGGAATTCCTTTTTTCCTTGTAATACTTAATGGTTTCTCATCTGCTAAATAGAGGGAAAATATTAGTACACCTTCCAGAATTATGCACATACTGGAACACAACTGAGATGACAAAATAAGTAAGGAAAACGCCTCTAATTTTAACAGGCATTAGAAAGAAAAATAGTTGCCATGTTTCTCATTATTTCAAAGTCATGGTTACTGGCAAAGGACATCTCTGTTGGACAAGAACAATGGCTAAAATTTCCTCTTCTTTCTTAGTGCTGCATGGTTTGTTATCAGGTAGTAAATGTGTCATTTTTATTGTTACATTATAAAACTTATCTAGGGCTCAACTATATTGACCTAAATTTTTTCTAATTATTTAATTAATATCTTGTACTATACATCATACATTTGCTAGAAAAATATTTTGTGGGATATTAATATATTAAAATTAAAACTACCATGTTTTGTCTCATCATATTATAAGATGTACTATCCCAGGATTGTGGGAATTTTGCAGCTGCTTAAAGGGCTGTAGTTTTTTATTTTCAGTTTGATATAATTCAAGCACAAATTCATAGGTACTAGTACAAAGCTGCAGTACTTAAACCAGCTCTTCTAGCTTTCAGTCAACTGGGATGAAATTGTTAAAAATATAGCTATTTTTGTCTTTAGGGGGTTAGTATTAGACTACACTTTGGGTTGATATTAGCAAATATTCTCAAATTTACCTTCTACAACATAAATTCCTAACTAGGTATGGCTGACACAATACTTCTATTTTTATATCAGACTGTGCTATCTGTGAAAGCAGTGAACTGAGCTTAGCTTCTATGAGCCAGTCTGAAGCAATGAGAAGTACTTCAACAGAGCATTCAAAATCTTATTAATATTTCTATGTGGTTATAATTGGATACATACAGACATAATTTTAGCTGAAATTCCCTGAAAAGGACTTTCTTGATACCTTGACTGTTAAATTAAATCAGCAATAACGCAGTGTTCATGAAAACAGACAAAATATGGACAAAAAGAGTATTTAATTGCTTGGATCCAACAGTGAGCAGATCTTTTCTGAAGAAAAGAAAGAGCAAAAGGAAAAAAAAAAAACCATCATTACCAGCTAAGCTTTACCTGCTTTTCCCAGTAATAAAAACAAACAACAACAACAACAACAAAAAATCAATAGGAAGTAATTGTAACATGTGGAGAAGATAATGTCAAAGGAATATGGCAAAAAAATAGTCACTGATTGCACTGAAGTTTAGTCATTGTCCTGAAGTTAATTAAAGATGAAATTAAAGAAAAAGCTCTTAGGATGTGTGATCCCAAGGTTTCTAATAATCTTGTGTGCCCTATAAAGTGTGCTTTGTGATATGTCTCAGTCTGATCCTGGTTACATCATTGTTATGATGGGTGGTCAGAAATTACAGGTTTTGTGCTTAGGAGAAATTTCCTCAGTACTAGCACATTGAATGCAATTCTTAATTAAAGTTTTTTTCTTCTTCCTTTTCTTCTGAAATCACAAGCATGAGCAACTAATCCTTATGTCCCCTTTGATCTTCAAATAGAATATTTGATAGGAATGCTAGAATTAAACTGTGGAGGATTTTGGGACCGGAATCCCTAGAATTGCACCATGGAGTTCTCTACAGGTTAACTTTCTGGTAAAAGAATGTAGGGAGACTTCTTGAAGTTAGTCAAGACATTCAAATGTATGCAAGTTAAAACTCTGACCTGGCCTCATACATAAGCATTTTATCATGCAAGGATAGTGAAGGGCTATGAGGAGCAGCTGAGGTCACTTGGTTCTGTTCAGCCAGGAGGAGACTGAAAGGAGACCCCATTGCAGTTCCAGCTTCCTCATGAGGGGAAGAGAAGGGGCAGGCACTGATCTCTTCTCTGGACAGTGACAGGACTGAGGGAATGGCCTGGAGTTGGGTCAGGGGAGGTTTAGGTTGGGTATTAGAAAAAGGTTCTGCCCCCAGAGGGTGGTTGGGCCCTGGAACAGGCTCCCCAGGGCAGTGGTCACAGCACCAGCCTGACAGAGCTCAAGAAGCTTTTGGAAAATGCTCTCAGGTGTGACTCTTGGGGATGGTGCTGTGCAGGGCCAGGAGTTGGACTTAATGATCTTGATAGGTCCTTTCCAACTCAACATATTCTATGATTCTGTGACTCTAGTCCTATATAGACTCTTGAGATAATTAGGCCATGAATAAAATAATGCTTGGGAAACATTCATTTTTCTATCATTAAGTAGATGGACTACACAGAGATCCAAAAATAATTTAAGGATGCCAGTACCTCAGTTTCTCAGACAGTGTGCACCATTCCTTTGCTGGACATCCATCAGCTTGCTGAGAGGAAAGCTGGGTGATTTAGCCAACACTTAAGTAGTAAAAACAGTGATTCCTTTCAAAATTCTCTCCACTTACGGACCATTTACATGGGATTGCAGGGATATACCTCACCCTCATCTTGAATACCAAATGGGAAAGAAGTAGAAATTTCCAGTTTTAATCCAGCAGTTTGAATGTAAATGCATTTGTAAAGCTTATGAAGAATAAAATCTAATCCTCTTCTCCTTCAAACTATGGCCTGTTCTAAAGGCATTTTTAAAGAGTAACTATTTTAAAGAGTAACTATTTAAAGAGTAACTATGGCCAATTGGCTAGATTGGCTGGTTCCTCCCAGCAGTTTCCCCTACAAGGTCTTCATGCTAAGGAATGACTCTGTAGTTTCAAATGGGAGGAGCTCCTTTGGGTGCCCAGGAAACATAGGAAGTATGTGTGTTCCCTGATGTGATCTCAGCAGTGATTAATTTTGCTCATATTTGACAAATTTTATTTTATGCCAAGAAATGACAAGGTTTGGACCTAAGCATGGTGTATGGACTTACTCTGTGAGTTTAGGTACATTCAATATAACTTTGGAAGAACACCCCTACCTTATTAGCAGACAGCATATATACCAGCTACTCTGGTAAGAAATCTCCTATAAATAAAAGAGAAACCATGTCTCAACATATTTGATTCTTCAAAAGGTGACCAGTTGTTTAATAAGTTTCTCTGATTTTTTCTATCAGAAAAAAAGATTCATGTTCGTGTACTTGACAAAGCCAAGGATTTTTTATAGAAACAGGTCAAATACATTACAAAGCAGTCTTCAAATGCAGTGTTACAAGAGAGTAAAACTTCCTGGCTTTTACCCAAATAAGTTCTCTCCTCAATTATTTATATTTGCAAGTTCACCATTGCAAAATCTGTCTTCTAGATGAAATAATATTCCTCCTAGACTTTCTGAAGAGGGAAAACAAGTGCTCAGTAATGAAGCCCTTAAGAATATTGCTTTTGGGGGGTTTTGCATGTATGCAAAAACATGCATTTAGGTAGAGCTGAAGCTGTCAGAAAATGTTACAAAATGCAGTAATGTAACATGTCCTGAAGCTACTAGGCTCAATCAAAGCTCAGAAAGGCACTTTTCTGATGTGCTTTATTCCATGTACACTTATGCTAAAATGAAGCTGTCCTAGTCAGTCAGGGAGACAGCATGCAGTAGTGAATGACTCTATAGCAGTTTCCCCAGTTATGTCATTCAGTGTGATCCCACTGATTTATACAATTTACGTATGAACCAGTTATTTCTAGACTTTGAAGTCTATGCAAATTTCTCTGCTGCAATTATTGTAGAGCCAATTGCAATGTGTTTGAAAAGACAAAAAAAAGAAAAAACCCCAAAGTTGTACCCATGCAAAAATGTTACTTACAGAGAAAATGTTGAAACTCCTGAGCTGAGAAACACCTCTCCTCAGGAAACACAGGTTTTGAGGTTTTGAATACCTCTGAATGAAATTAGTATCTGCTTTTTGGCTGGTCTGCAGAAAAGCACTTAAGTGTGAGAGGCTCTGAATATTATTTTCTTTTAAGATGGAAATGAGAAATGGGCTTTCAAAATGCATTTCATAGCATTTTCCAGCAGCAAGAAGGCGGTTGAAAATCAACTTTCTGTGATAATCTCCAGATTTCAGGAGTTCGTAGCTTTCTGAAATACTCACACTCTAAGTTGGAGTCTTTTTATGTTTTGGTTCTTACCAAGATTTCGGAATCTTAGACCAAAATATTGCAAAAATGCAATATTTTCTGCACGAGAGATAAGTCAGCTGTTGTTGAGGGAAGAAAAAGATCTAACTGTATTCTTTGAAAACAAAGGTACAGAAAAAACAGCTGAAGCTGAGAACTGAAATCTGGCTGCTCACTGAAGACTAGGTTCAGAAAAGCACTTAACTGCTGTAATACAGAATTTAACTTTTAGCCTTCAGACTTCTAAAGGATGTGCTATTGGTAATATTTCCCTGAGCCACAGTTTGGATTCCTAAAGGCACACCAGTACTGCTAAGTGACAAGTGAATATGGAGCAGGATTGAGAAGGGGACTCATCCCTTGCTCAGGTCACAGCTTCTTAGCCCTCTTCACAGATGGTTTTTATACCTCTCCACCTGTCTCTCCATGCAATACACTTTTGGCAGGATAGACACTGTCTCCAGAAACCTGAATGAAGCTATCTGTCTTGTTGTGACCCCCTCCCTTCTTTCAACACTGAGCAGAGTATAGTCTAAGCCCTATGAAAACTCTGGTCTCACTTCAAAACACACAACATTATATTTAGCTTCCTTTTATTCCCACTGCCTGCACTACTGACTCCTATTATTCAGAACACTTTGAGCTGAAAAATAATCACCCAAAATAATAATTGTGTATTTTAGTCACTCAGGCACTAAGTGGAACCCAGGGGAGGTGTTGTGCCAATACGATGTGGTAGTATGGGATGTGGCCAGCTTGGAGCAGAAGGTGTGAGCAGTAAGGGAAGTGAATGCAAGCCAGCAGGCACAGCAATTCATCTGTGCTTGTATTTTATGTCACCAGTGTAGCATATTCTGAAACCAAGTTCTGCAACATCCAGCTTGATCAGCAAGGATCAGTGAAGGTTCAAGGGGCTTTTCCCATCCTAGAGGTTCACTAAAGGACAAGTGGACACATTTTATGAGTGTTTAGCAAACTTTTTCGTGTTCAGCTTCTGTTGCAAACTCAATTTGATCTATTTTGTTCTTCAGCTGACATCAGGATTCACCACTTATAGTAATACCAGGGACCTCAACGAAGGGAAATGATTGGCATCTGATTCTAAAGTTTTGGAATGCTAAACACTTGCTTTATTAGAACTATACTAGATTACATTACAACTATATTAAAGAGATATACCATACTATATTATATTATACTTACTACAAAGAATACTAAAGAATATTAAAGAAAACTTGTGACTGTTTGTTGACAGTTAGGAGACAGCTTTTTTTGATTGGCTAAGGAAACAAAACAATCTTCAGTAAAATCTAATTACTAAATTCCTTCGGAGAAATAATTTTCTAACACATTTCACGTGTGCAAAAGAACAGGCACAGCAAGTGAGATAAGAATTGTTTTTATAGTTTATCATTTTTTCTCTGCTTCTCTCGCAGCTTCCCTCTGTTCAGAGGGCATGTGAATACCACAAGGATCTGCTTGTGCTAGTCTTTGTCAGAGAATGACGTAGATAAGTCAGATGCAGATATAAATAACATGACAGAGGCTTCTGTAGAAACCTTCTCCATCTGCTCTTTGCTTGGACCCACCTCTTGGCTGCTTCTCTTAAAAAAGATATTCCTTCACTCCTAACATAAGCAGAGCACCTTGCTTTCTTGTAAAATGTTGTTAATGATGCCACCATTTTGTCTGAGATATTAAGACACTCAAGCAAGATATGATACACCGGGGTCCTGCTCATTCTTTTTGAGTGGTTGGAAGTTATCTTGACTTCTTCACAGTGGAGTGTGACCAGAATTACTCTGTTAAAGGACTTGTGTAATGTGACAAGAATTTAAGACTCACAGGGCCTGTGCAAATAGGAACTCTAACTGGCCTTTAGGGTCATGTCCTAGCAGATCTGGGAGAGTAAAGCACAATCACTAGTTTCCTCTCAGATTGCTCTTGTTATAAAATAAGGCTTACATAAATATTGATGGTATCTGCTCTCTATAAAGACAAAATAAGAAAGGTAATATATAATATAAAGACAGGGACTGTCTTCTCTCTTTTAGACATGTTTTTCAAGAATTAGATTGACAGGAAGTTTTTGTGTAAGATGAAGATCTTATAGGTATATGTCAGCATAGTACCAAAGTGGATTTGGGACGGTGTGGATGGGAAGACATGTGGATTCCAGCTGAATTTAGGGGTCAACTAGGTGCTGATAAGTTGGCATTGACAAGACTACCGGAACAGGGAAGAAGCATAACTTTAGGCATGAAAGGAGCCTAACTGTTAAAACTCTCAGTACTCACAAATGAAAATATGTCTGGCTTTAAGCAGCAATTCAATGCAAATTTGAAGATTCTGTTGTTGACCGTAAATATAAGTATTCTGCTTTCTTCCTTCTGTCGTGCTAGTCTTATTGGAAAAATTTACCTGTTCTAGGTTTGGAGGTATACAGCAGTTGGATAAGTGACTCTAAAAAGTAGTTGTGAGCAGAGAAAATAATAAAGTCCACCTTTTTTTGAATTTGGATTTTCTGCTGTTCAATAAGGAAGTTCCCCCTTGTGCTTTTTCTAACCAGTGGGTCATTCATAACGTCATTTTCAATGTGGATTCTTTGATATCTATGAGGAACTGACCTCATGTTTCACCCTTTTCCTCAATAAAGGCAATAATAGAGCCTCTCTCCTCTTTTTCTCTCAGCTGCCCGTTTAAAAGAAAAAACGTGTAGGATCTTAATGTTCTGAGACCTGAAGTGCTCAGTTAAATTTGATTGAAACTGGCTGATGGTTCAAAAGCTATTGGAAAAGGATGGATAAATATACCCTCACACATACCATCAGTGTTCTGCTAGTAAAGTGCAGAAGTTAGTCCCTAGGAAACCAAAGCAAAAATCCCTTCTGAGCATATTCAGAAGCATGTGCTATATCTCAGAACCATTTTAATTTAAAAATGTCCTGTGTAAAGACTATATTCTGTATAGTTCTCTTAAAATCAATGATTTTACGTCAAAAAGGGAGAAACAAATTCCAGAGAAAAAGAAAAGAAACACAAATTTAGTACAATCCTGATAATAAGAGCCACATGAATCAGCTCAGCCTGTACCACTGTACTGCAAAGTTAGAGTCATGCTTTCAGCACAAGTTACCATAATTATGGAAAAATAGTTTAATCCCTTCAAATTCATATCAATAGAGATACATTTATTCAAAAACCAACAGGCTGAGTGAAAGGAGTGCCATTGCTTTGCCATGTCCTGTCCAGGAATTTTGAAATCACTGAGGAACCTGCTGCTCTTTGTCAGTCCAGCATGAGATATTTGTGCTCCACTGCACCGTGGCAAAATGCTAGTGTGAGTACCTAGTGTGCAATTTTAATCCATGTTCAAAACTCTGGCCTGAAAATGTATATTATACCAGTACATATAACTTTTAAAGTCTGAGATTAGAAAATTAAATACAGAAGAGAAATTCATATGTGCTGACCTGTTCCATGCTGATGTGAAAATTGAAATGTGTTAGATTGTCTATAATGCTTTTTTGTCATTTGAGATGTCAAAAGCATACCAAAAAAAAAAGAAAAACCCCAAACAAATCATGTCTGATCTCTTTATGAATTTGTCTGAAAAGAAAGAAGGGTATTTTTGTCTGAAAACGGAATGATATCCCTTTGTTATTGTGCAGTTCAGAATAAATGTCTAGAAACCGTCAAGATTATCCTGGATTTACTGTGCTTTAATAAAGAGGAGATTTTAATCCAGTGTTGGTGTGACTGACAGTTCTAGCTTATATAGGAAGAGTGAGAAGCCTCCACAGGATCCTCCATGCTAGGATCAGTCAGTTACTACCCAGCTGATTCCCTGGATGTTTTTCCTTCGCTTTTCCAGGAGATTTTGTGTGGGAGGGCTGGGGAGACAAGTACTGCTGTCAGTAGGGGAGTGTTGATTTTTGCATTCCTGAAAGTCGCTGCTGTGCTAAATGAAGATAATTGGCAGGAATCAATTAGTTTTATAGGAGGGTGTTATTAAGGGTTGAGCTCTTTTCACAAATTGCCTCTTCTGCATTTACTGCTTGTGAGGCATAATCTCAGCCACCCCGAGATTCGCAGAACAGGAGATTGATTTCCTCCTTTTTCTTTTTCTTTCCCTGCCTTAAACTCTGCAGGTCAGTCCCACCCCAGGGTGCATCCGGGCGTTAATGAAGATGTTGTACTGCCCTTACTGCAGAGGACTTCCCACTGTGAAACCTTGCAACAACTATTGCCTCAATGTAATGAAGGGCTGCCTAGCAAATCAGGCTGATTTGGATACTGAGTGGAATCTGTTCATAGGTAAGAAGAGTTTCAATATTAGTGCAAGGAAACTCTGGTAATATCAAATCCCTGCAGGGTTCTGTAAGGTTAGAAGATGCTGTTGGTCAATATTCAGAATGAAGCAACTGCAGATGCAGCTCGCTTTCTAATTGAACTTCATGTCTTGCAGTAAGAAATGACTGCTCACCATGCTCTAAGCCAGTCACGTTTCACATTTCATATTTCCAAAGGAATGGTGTGGTGTTATGGCTCCTGAACTGAATTGTTACATGCTATTTGAAATGTTGAGAAAGATTTGGTTGAGGATTTGATAACAAGCTTAACATGGCAGAAATAGTATGTATTACAACTGAAAACCAGGCTCTTGCAAGCTGAGAAGATAATAACATTGTATAACATCCAGTCAACATAAATCACAACAGCTGCTGCTCTTAATTCTGGTAGTACATGGTCAAAAAGCTTTAAAAGTTACATATATGAGAAATTACTAATTCCTCATTCTTGCTTAAAATATGCTAACATCTCCCTTCCAGTGTACTGAATAGAAAGTACCAAACATGCAACCCCCTGTTAGAATGGAGCATAGAATACATATTTAAGAAAAACTGCTCCCACAATTTATTCACATAATTCTTCACTCAAATAAACAAAGAATTAGAAAGAATTGTCCCTTAAAGAGCCATTCATCTGTCCTGTAGCACAACAAAAAAAAAAGCCCAAAATCCACAACAAAAAAAAAAAAACTTCCCAGAAGAATAACATATAACAAGAAATATTACTTTTAAGTTGCTTTTGGTGATAGAATAGGATGACAATTAGACAAGGCTGATGATAATATGGAAGGGATGGAATAGCTAGTTAGCCTAGACATGAATGAGTGTCATAGTCTAGACTGGATTTTGGAAAAATAAATGCAGCTGGAAAAAAATGTGATAACATTTTCTTTATTGCAGCTGAAGAAAGGAAATTTATTTTCTATTTTTGGAAAGATAAAACATAAGCAATCTCATTCTGCTTAATTTCAAACCCCACTGACCAATGTGACTTTGAAAATTTGACTGACTCATTCATGGATTTTTGCTTTACTCAGCAGTGCAAGATGGATAGGGAGAAGAAAACAGGATGAAAAATGAATCAGAGTATGAAAAGTGAAAACGAGCATTGAGTGTGCTATAAAAATAGCATGGAAACAACAATATTAAACAAATGATGCAGATACATCTGCCTTCCCAGTCTCTTGTGCTGGTTAAAGGAGTTGACATAAGAAACAGTGCTGTATGGAGTGATACCTGTGGGATTACTGGAGTAAAAAGGAGACTCTAAGTATCATCAGAAAGCTAAGTAGGAGCTGATAGGAAAACAATTCTAACCTGTTAAGGACATTGCAAGCTACTTCCCTTGTCATTGAATGATAAGCAAGCGCTGAAATGTCACTAATTCTGATTTTAAAAAATTAATAATGTAGGCTTTAAGAAAAGAAACGCAAAAGATTTGAACTAAAGTAAACAACAGAGTTTTTATTAAGACGAGCACCAGTTTAAAGCAAAAGCTGGAAGTTAAGGTTTGAGCTGTTGAGAGAAGATTTCCTTTTCTGGTGCTTCAAATTCAGCAGGAGTCCTGGGCATGGTGAAACGTGTTGGAAAGTGTGGAAATGCTTACAGATTCAGCCTTTCAGAATCTTTGCTGCAAAGCCCTTGTCTGCATCAATGTCTCTTTGGTTTTGATTGTTCTTGCTCTCAGAAAATAAAAACTGCGTGAAAGCTTGTATGTTATGTCAAAACATAGTGCTAATTTATTAAACACCATGTCAGGCAGGCTACTATGCAATTATCCCTGCTGGTCAGTGATGACAAGGCAGGATACAGTACAAAAACATTGAATCATATTTCCTCTTTCTTCTAACTAAACAACTTTCCCTCTGTAACTTTATGGGGAAGAAAACAGAGGAGATACAAAGATTTTCAAGTGTTTGGAAAAGGTATTCTGTTTTATCCCATTTTTCAGGCCTCTGACAGCTTTGCTGAAGATGAGGGTCCTTCCTTTATGAAAGACTGAAATGAGGCAAGTTGTCTCTGTCTCTGACAGCTGTCAGAGGCTTTCTAATAACACATGCAATTCCCTTAGTGGTAAACACAACAAAACTTCTACTCACTGAATTAAAACAAACAGCAGCATTTTACAGCACCGCTGAGCTATGAAAGATTGGAAATAATGCATGAGCAGTTTTTATCCCTGTTCCAATACTAGGAACCATGCACTAGTGAAAAAAAAGATAATTTTGTGCATTAACAGTCTCTGCCTAGGCAGGAATCCCAAATGTTGGTGCATATTCATACACAAGATAGTTTTGCTTAGCTCATAATCTGTGCATTGCAAAATAGTTTTGCTTAGTTCATAATCTGTGCGTTGCAAGGTTGTTTTGGTAGAAGCTGGTACTAGGAGAAAACACTCAGATATGTTTGCCAGTTACTAAGTAAATCCTGTGGTTTGGACTGCATGTCCTGATATTATTCTGTAGTTACAGCAATGGTCCAGCAACAGGCAAGATCTGCACGTGAGGAGGAGCAGAGGAAAGTATATGAGCTGTTTGACAACAGGATGTGTTGCATGTTTCACCTAGTTTATAAATATAGAAGTCAGGACTGAAATCACATATATATAGCACTAATAAATCTTGCCTCTACTTTCAAAGCTAGGGAGAGTGGGACAACTTCCCCTAAACATCTGGTGCTTTCCAAGATTTTATAGACTGTGAAAATTGGTAGGAGGTGAAACAGCTGCAGCAGCATGAAACATGGCTTATTATATATTTCCTGGTTTGTCACCTAAAGTCTGTGTCCTCTTTGTGTAACATTTCATTATAGCCTTTTTGTATTTTGTTGCCTATATTACTGCGTGATAAAATCCAAATGTTGCATATCTCATTCTAGCAGATCATCTGCAACTCAGAATTTTGCCTGAGAAAGGAAGACAGTCTTTAATATCATATTATAATTATAAAGCTATAATGAAAAAATGCTCCTTCCAGGTATTTAGATAAAACATTTAAGAGGTATTTAAAAGCAAACCCGCCACACTGACTTTAAAAATGTGTATTTTGCAAAGCTTGCTTCTGATGTTTTGCCTGTCAGTTACCCATCATAATCTCCTTTGCACCAGTCTCAAGCAAAGTTAGCAAATGCAAGATAAAAAGCGTGAGCAGAGGAACTGTACTGCTGAGGAAGGAGATTGCCTCAGGGAGGAGTTGACTGATTCTGTGGAGTGGGGAAAAGGGGATTTTCTCTCTCATGGCCCAACAGATATAGTCAAAATTATTCTTCTCTCCATGGAGCTATACCAATTAACAGCAATAAGAATCAGGCATCCCACTGTTCATTCTGTCACAGAAACAGATGAGATGGATAAAATTATTCCCACTTACAAAAATTTAAAGCCCCTGTATCTTAGGGAATGGCATCCAATTTTAGCAATACTGTTGTTACTCCTCTTTCTCTTACTAACCTGTATTTAAATCCCTGTTCCTATCTTGAGATTCTTTGACTTTCCTTAACCTTAGCTTTCCCTATAATTGGTCATTTATTTCCCTTCAACTGCTCTTTTTCTCCAGTAAAAATATCAGCTGAGAAATGAGCCCACCTCAGTGGACACCACACTTTCTCTTGGTATCCTCATTCAGTTTCAGAATCAACAGCTGTAAAAATATTATTTTCATTGAAGCAAGTGCATCTCGTTCTGACAGCTGCCTTAATTACAGGTTCAGGATAGCAAAGTGGCCATAACCCACTCGTTTTTTGGAGAATTTATTTCACAATTAGCCTTAGAGTTAAGTTTCTTCTGTCTTGAGACAAAACTATAGACGATACTAAATCTGAAAATCTAGCAAGATTGTGGGCCAAATATGACAATCCTTATAGAAGTAATTCAGCACAACAGAAGAAGAAAAATCCAGGTAGTTGCTTTAATCATAGTAATTACTGTATCTGAGCTTTTCTTGTGGAAATCCAAAGTAATTGATAAATGCTTTGTTACTGTAGTTAGTGATGAAGTGTAATGCCTGTGTAGCAGTGTACCAGATGCAATCCATGAGTGTTTGACACTGCATGGCTATTTTTTTTCCTTACAAATTATTCAATGATAAATCAGACTCACCTCAACCATACCCCTATGTTTTATTAGTCAGGAGATTGTGGAAAACACTTCAGAAGTTGTGCAGTAGCAGAGACTGCATCCCTGCCGTGAAAAGGAGCCAAGAGTTTATGTCCACAGCCACCCCTCTGCTTAGAGTAGGGAGCAAGTGGCTTTGCTCTGTGTGTTCCATATTTGATAAGCTCTACTGTGCAGTGAGGCAGATCAGCATGCAGGGTGTTCACACCGCAGGATTCAAGGCCGGCAGAGCTGAGAGCCAGACACCTCCTACTGCCTCCATCCTGCCAGGCTTTACCAAAGGAGAAAATCACATCTGCGAGGCTTCAGCAAAAGACTCTCCTGACAGTGTTAAAATAATTTCTCTTAATTTCACTACAATGGCTCTGCATTACTAATTAACATTCTTCTTCTTGTGCTTTAGGAATCCCTTTTTTCTTCCCATCAGTATGGCTCAGACACTTACCTTAGGAGTTCTCCTGAGGAAGAGTATACCATGCAGACTCAATTAGAGCAACTTATTTTCAGAAAAAGTATGCAATGAAACCTTAACTACTTACTCCTAGTGAAAGTTTTAGTGATGAAAATATGCAATCAACTTCATTTACTGCTTACGAAGTCCTGGTGTCTCTGTGCTTTCTCTGTTCCATGTGCAAGAATAAACATTTTCTTTTAATGCTTCAAGAGGCTACTCTGATTTGACTTTTTTTAATGGCTTATTACAGCATTAACTATCTTCAAGATTCACTTTGGTTCAGAGAAAAATCAGTGTAATAGTAATCCTTTACGATTTTCTTGTGATTTTTATGAGGTCTCAAAGCAACCTTCTCTTCTCCAGGCTGAGCAGCCCCAACTTACTCAACCTGTCCTTTTAGGGAAGGTGCTCCAGTCTTCTTATGAACTTTGTGGTCCTCTGGATTTGCTCCAATCATTCCAGTTCTCATGCTGGGGACACCAGAGCTGGAGGCAGCACTCCAGAGACCCCAGGTAGGGTCTCAGAAGAGCAGAGTGAAGGGGCAGAATCCCCTCCCTCACCATGCTGGCCACACTGCTTTTAATGCAGCCCAGGGTTCCACTGGCTCACGTTGAGGTTTTCATCAACCAGTACCCCCAAGTCCTTCCCTACAGGGCAGCTGTCAATCACCTCTCCAGCCGACCTGTAGGTGTGTCTGGCACTGCCACCATCCAGCTGCAGAGCCTGGTGCTTGGCCTTGCTGAATTTCATTGAGATCATGCAGACCCACTTCTCAAGCTTGTCAAGGCCTCTCTGAACCCCTGGATGGCACAGCCCTTCCCTCCAGCATGCTGACCACACCGCACTGGTGCCAGCTTGGCATTGTCATGCACACACACTGGGTGTCATCAGCAAACTTGCTGGGCGTGCACTCAATCCCACTGTCCCTGTCACCGATAAAGCAATTGAACAGAATCAGACCCCTGAGGGACACCACTCATCACTGGGCTCCACATGGACAATGAGGCATTGACCACAACTCTGTGTGTGGCCATCCAGCCAGTAATTTTTGCACTGAGTGGTCCATCCATGAGATCCATGTCTCTCCAGTTTGGAGACAAGGATGCCATGCAGGACTGTGTCAAACCCTTTGCATGAGGCCATGCAGATGCTGTTGGTTGCTCTGCTCTATCCCCAATGCTGTAGCCTCATCATAGAAGGTTACCAATTTATCAGGCATATTTCCCCTCCATAAAGCAATACTGGCTCTCACCAATTACCTCTTTGTTCTCCATGTGATTCAACACCATTTCCTGGAGAATCTGCTCCATCTTTCCCTTTTATTTATCTTTGCATAGTAGAGAGCAAAGGCTGTCAGTCTGCTGTAATGCTCAGTAGGCAAAAGTCTTGTTCTGGTTTAATCATGGTAAGAGCTAAATCAGAGGTTTTATCAGTTTTAGTTACCTGGAACTTGAATATCTTTTCCCTATCACCTTCCTCCTTAATTCTTACATCAAAGTATACTGTGCTGGTTTTTATATGTTAGCCTTTCACAAAGACTCTGAGAGAAAAAATAAGTTCTGTTATTTCCTCCATAGAGAGGCACAGCAAAAGATTCCTGCAGCCCTGGGGTGCCATTATCCCAAATTCAGAATTTTTGGTAGAAATTCATCCGTTTTGGTTTGATGAGTGTAGAATGGACAGTTGAATACAAACACTAAGTTTGTAATTTGCATCTTGTGCTGATATAAAAACTGATAGAATTCATGGCCAAGACAGCCTAAAACTCAAACCCAGAATATAAAGCCCTATTTTCAGTTATTATATGCTTTAAAAGTATTTAAAATTTTAGACTAAAACCATCTTTTCTTGCTTTCTTTCTGAGCCAAAGTTATCATGATGCCTCAAGTGAAACCATCTTTGCCAACTATCAGAATGAAAGTAGGGAAAATTATCTTTACCTAATGCCTTTCATCTTTTCTGCTTACTTCTTAAAACAACTTGAGCGTATCCAGAGGTTGCAGAAGTAATAGTTTCTCTAAGTCTCCTCTCTCTACAGACTGTAGTAGCTGTTATACACCAATATCTATTCCCTTAGTGTCAGGGACACTTCCCTTGAAGTATCAGGGTTTGGTGAATGGCTCAAAGGGTGTGAGGCCACATTGTGATTATATATTAAAAAAATGAGACCCCTAGTTCAGAATTATTTTTCCCTACTTTAGCTCATTTTTACAAAAACAAGGGACAATGAGTAGAGTATGATATGCTATACAACTGCAAATCTGGTTGATCAGAGGTTGAGAACAAGATTTGCAGATGTAAATCGAATCTTTTTTATGAGAAAAACCTTCCATGTGCTTCAGGCCAATTCTTCTCCATAATGCATAGGTAGCAACATGAAGGAATTTGTAGTGCTATTAAAAACACAGGCTTAACACCTGTTAACAATTATGTTAGCTAAGGTTAAAGATATATAATTGTACAAATGAAAAGTGAATTCATCTTGACAATGCCTAATTAAAAGTATTTTACTTTTTAAATTCTCTGGTAAGCAGTAACCTCCACGATCCCAAATTTTTCTCTTGTTTTCCAAAAATAGTATAATCAGTGCCTACAATTTAAATACAATACCAACATCTGTTGATTTAGAGTACATAGGAGCCCCCCTGAAATAAAGGGGACATCACCATTCAGTAAGGAAAATAATGTGCAGAAAAGGGGAACAGTATTTGTTATTTCCCACTGCTTTTCTTACCTCAGAAGTATGAAGGATGGGCAACCTGGGTGTGTAATTCCTCAGATGGAAATGAATTCAGCCTGAGAGAAGCTCTCTGATGTTGTGGGACTGCCAGCAGAAAGCAAAAAGCACCAGCACTTGCCTGCTGCTTAAACTCTACTTACCCGCCAAATGTCTGCGCTCCCCATGGGGCAATATAAATTCTTACAAGCAACTCACAGGATCCATTGCCCTCTACGTTTGCTTTGGGATGTGTCACTGAAGAAAGAGATTCCCTCCTATAGGACTATGGGAATTGTGCTCCTGTTACTGGATCAAAAGTGCTGGGAGTCATCTGGCCTGTTCTTGCCAGTGACAGCTTGTTACTTGGGGGTGCATCCTGGAAAGGGGCTAATGGCTTCACTCAGAGTAACTCCTGAAGACTGCAGCTCCTAAAGAGGGACTGTGGATTTCTGAAAATGCAAATGTTTAGTTGAATGATAGCAGCAGATCTCTTGGGACTGTGAGCTTTGACATGTGGAAATCACATACGGAGATTAACTATGCCGTTCTCTTTAAGGCACAAAAGATATTAGTGCCCATCTCCCATCATCATGTCATACATCAGCTACAAATACAGGATCAAATTCAGCCATTCTAGAATTATGGCATGCAAACACAATTCTCTTGAACTGTATGATTTCTCCACATGCAGGAAAAAGCTTCTCAAAACTTGAAGTGATACGAGAGTCACGTACTCAGCATTTTCAGCAGGCCCCATGTTGACTGCAGCACTTAGATGCTACAGCTTCTTTTGAAAATAGCAAGACTGATCAGCATTGTCAAAAAGTTTAAAAGATTTTATAATGAAACCATTGGACCCAAATGATGACTCTTTAGTTCCATTTTCATTCCTCATCTCCAACTCCTTCATATTATTTCACATCAAAGGGAAATGTCTGTCTAGTACACATGAGCACAGTTTGGAAGTTGCAGAGAACAGCAAATTTCTCTCTGTTTAAATTCAGGGGAAGTGCTGGGGAAGCTGTTTTGCCACTGCCATTAAAATGCTATGAATTAACCAAGGGATGTTGCATAAGATATATCTAGAAACAGGAAATATGTTCATTATTTATTGCTCAAATACTCAGTGGTTCGGGAACTATTATTTCATACTTTTCCAAGTCCACAGCTATGCCTTCCCAAAGGACACCTTGCTTCCAGGAGAGGAGTAAACAGTGCTGCTATTTCTGTCCTAGGCTACCATGCATATTAGCACCTCAAAGAGTTTTCTCTTCAGTGGAGGATTTGATGTCTCAATTGCATTCATGTAGGGCTGAATCCCTGTTTACCTGTTGGGATATCCCTCAGGCACTTCACTGTGCTGATCGCCCTCTTTCACAGGGAAGGAAACAGCTGGAGAATATTGTGCTTCTTACTTGATTGGGTTTCCCTTCTGGTTTGGGGGATTTGGGCCAGCAGGTCTCTCTGGCATATGACTGTGAATGAAGCAAATGAAGCACACACCCAGACTACAGAACTTGGCTGCACTTTTATAGTTCAGTTACCTGAAAGAGCTACCTCCATGCAGTTGTGCTTTTGTCTTTTTTTTTTTTAAGGATTACAAATTCAAATGAAGAACATGTGAGTTTCATTTTACCCAAATCAGGCAGGACTAAATACAATTTTAATTGGTTCGAACTTACTATATTGGCTGTGCTTAATTGAGGCAATGCTGTATTACACTAGCAAGGGTGAAAATTATGTTATTTCTAAAAACATGTCTTTGGTTAAATCACCATTTGACTTGGTCAGTATTGATAAACTTGAGACATTCTGAATTCTATTTTTGACAAATACCCATATTTTTAAGGGAAAAAATAATTATGCAATAATTAGAATTTTGCCCAGAGGAATACTGGCGGCTTTATTTCAAATTAAGTGGAAATAAAATTTATCTCTCTGTCCATGTTTTTCCTTTTTTTTTTCCTGCCTGTATTTAGCTCCACTTAAAAGCTTATATCTGAGGAAAGTATTGGTTGCACCATGACTCCATTTTATACATTTAAAGTATTTTATCTTGAAATCTGCATCCATTTTAGAAAACTGCATAAATAAGAAACAGTTTTCATATGCTGAAAATAAACTTGAAACTATGTAATATCTTGAATCATGTGTCTTTTCTGATAAATTGATTTACTACCTATTTCAGTTTCTCTAAACTTCACATTAGAAACAAATGTCAAATTATTCAAATCTCCATTATTCAGGCAAATGTAATGGAGAGATAAATGTAACTCAGAGGAAATTTGTTCTTCAGTAACTATCAAAACACTTGGTTATATCTGAAAATACTTTGCTGAGTTTATTATACAGTATCACAATGATGTCAAAGCAAAACTGACATTGATTTGCTTTGTATTATAATTTTGAACCATTGCTTGATGAGGGCTAATCTGTTTATGTTAATGTCTTAGGTAGCATATTATCCATTTAGAATGACAGATTTCTTTTTGGAATACAGAAATAAAGTAGTGTGGGCAACCAGCCTTAATTTCTCCTTGAAAATAAACCTAATGCTGCAAATAAACAATACACACAGATAAACACACGCACACAAAAAGTGATTTTTGATTATAATCATTCTGTCAGATTCCATTGATGAGAAGTCTGGGGCTTTCTTAGTATCAGTTTCTTATGCTTTTTTAGTTCTTGAATTTCAGTGAAAGTTTCAATTTTTCTTGAAGATGAAAAATTAACCCAAAACTCATCTCATTAAAAGAATTCAAATGTGTAGGCACTCTCAGTCTAAATCATTGCATTTTCTTTACTTTTTGACTGCTTTTTCAGGTCTCTTTTGAGCTATGCAAATATTATCCTAAGCTGCCAAAAGCTCTAAACATTGTGCAAAACCTGTTCGATAATCTTGTAATAATATTACAGGTTATACATATATGTATAATACATATTATAAATATGCATATATATTATAAGTAATATATTATATGTAATATTAATACAAGATTCATGTTCTTAATGTAAACAAAATGTTCTTATTCTTTAATGTCAACAAAATGTTTTCTTTTTCTCTAATGAAGCCACAGAGATATATACAAGGGCATTGATTAGACTCAGTCGCTTTACTTGTTTTGGAAAGGCTTTTTAAAGATAAACTAATAGAAGAAGGCGAAGAGTGTTTGGCTGAGCTATAAATTTCTCATAACTTGGCAAAGAGACTGTGATAAAGATCCCTAGGTAGTAGCCCATATCAGTGCCAGATTTAGTGGAGCAAAAACTTGAAACCATTGGAGAGATTAGAATTTTAGTAAAACAAAAGATTCAGGAAGTAATTTTTTTTTTTTCTGATAAGGGTGCTATGGATTCCCTTCTTGTAATATGTTAACCCTCCATTTTTTCTTATAAAGGATGTTTTATCAGAAGCAGGAAATACTAGGAGAAATGTAGATTTTTTTCCTTATCAACAGAAGATCTTACAATTTCCAAAGTCAAGAGAAGTATTCTGATGCATAGTGCTATGACAGAGCTGGTATGGCCAAAATTCATTGAGCATTTTTGCAAGCATGGAATCTAAAAAAGTGTTCTGATGCATTTGGGAAATTTCAATGTGTTTAGAAAGTAATGTGAAAAACTCTGCTCTTATATTTCTTATTTCTCTGTGTTACTCAGTGTCACCTGCCCTGTAATATAACATTCAACATTCCCTAATGTCATTTATATTGCAAGTTAACCTATGGGAGTTTAAACTCCCATAACATGTATTTTTCATTTAGCCACCAGAACTTTCCATGTCAGTAGGAACTCACCTTCATAATATCAGACTTCAATTTGCAGCAGCAAAGAGCCTTTTTATCTGTCTTGTCTTGTTAACTCTTAAAATACATTTATGAAGGAGAAACTAGTAGCTTGAAAAATAAAGAATGCAATTTTTGTTCTGCTGGATATTTGTTGCTGACCTCAGAAGAGAGTCCAATTTTTCAACTAAATGATGCATCTCACTGTAATGTTAGAAAATAAGATGAAGGTCAGTCTTCACTCTCAGTGTATAGGTTACAACACCATCTTGCACTTAATTCAACTGTAGAATAAGATGAAAACCATCACTAAAACAAATGATGGACCATGGAGACTGGACAGTGCCGAAAAAGCAAGAAATTATCCTGAGCATGAGAAAGTAAAACATAGAGCACTCACTAGATTCTAGCTTGGATTTCACAAATTAAATTATACAAAAGGTCTTCCAGTACATTTAGCTCTTTTAATAAAACATGTAGGATCAGATCCACTGGCCCTTAGCTATACTTCAGCTTCCTTATTTTTGTATATTGATGAAAAGAAGGAGATTAAGAGGATATAGACTCTCTACTGCAGAAACAGGAGTGACAGTTCTGGCCCCACACAGCTACAGTTTGTAATTTGTGTTTCATTTGTACACTTCAAAGAAGGGGTTTATGTATTTCTTATGACAAACTAAAAATTAATCCATGAATATTTTGTCAGTTGAAATTTTGCTAACATCTGCAGTGCTGACAACATACTTTAAATCAGGTTCTCCTCTTTGAACTGCATTTACTATTTGGTTAGCTTTTCATAGTAATTAGAACATGAAATATTCGTATTTCCTTTCGAATTTTTCCTGGGAGACTTTCTGACAAGAAAATATTTCCGTGGAAGTAATCAGAGATGGCTGCTGCAAGTTACACTGATGGCTAAAAAGACATTTCAGTAATACAGAAATCTTCTGTTCTAGATATTAATGACTGATATTCTCATTTTAGTATGTTGACTGCACCCAGATAAATCACTTTCAAATTATTAGACAGTTTTGAGGCATCTCATAATATTTAGTTTGCTTTTCCTCTCCATATACTATTAATATATTCTTACAGTATCTTTCAATCTTTCATTGATACACGTGTATATTTGGTGGTTTGTTTTTTTCAAATGCAACTGCTAGAAAAATACATACAGAGCCTAGTTGTCCAACTGATGTGTGTTTTGAAGAGTGTAAATATAAATTAATATTTTAAAAATTAAAAAGAAGCAAAATTATGGTAATATGCAAGTCATTTTAAGATGCCTCTGAAATTTCCATTCTAATCAAACTTTTCTATAAAAGCATAATAAAAGGATTATAAATTACTGAGGTCAAAATCCAGAAGGGCAGTGTGGCAGAACTTTAACTGATGCAAATAATTTGCTAATGGAAGTATGTCAGTGAAAAATACATGAAGATCTAATTCTACTTATGCTGAATGTATCAATAAGGAAATAATTCTGAAATTACTTCATTTTGTCAAGCTACTTGTTACTGAGAGGTGAGAAAAGCAAATACTTATTTTTCTTTGTGTAAAGCACCTCCAAGCTTCTCATCAAGTCTGTCAAATTCAAGATGTAAAAGAGTTCTCTCCCCTTACAAAAAGAAAACTAGTTATATAGGCCATGAATTCTAAAGGAGAATTACTGAATAAAGTCCAATGCATAGGGTAAGGATAGTCTTGTATAATAGGTGAATTCACATTTGTTTGAAATCTGGTGATGTTAAACCTAAGCATGAGTGCAGAGAGAGCTGACGTGGAGATGCCACAGATTCTCTCCCAGTCTGCCTTGTCCAAGCAGAACAGGCTACAGGGCCCAACAAATAGAGAGCTACTCTTTACAGGGAGAGAAACCATCAAATCCATGTAACTTGCACTCTCTGGAGAATAAACATCTCAGAGGGAAGCAACAGGTTACAAATAGCTTTTTTCCAAGGTATTTGACATTGAATTTTCTTTTCATTTTGTTTTCTTGTCTTATTTGGTCCAAATGGTCCAAATTGTGTAGTCTTGTGGCTTTATAGTGCTCTGTAAGTGACAAGAATGCACAAGTCTCTGCTTTTCCAGCTATGCAGTTTCATTGGTGGTGTTTGTGGGGTTTTTTTCCAGTTTTGTTTACCTCTTACTTTTTTTAGTGTTCTAAATAAATATGCAAAGCATGTTGCACATAGGATTCATGTAGTATAACTTAATCAGCATTGTAGGAAATGTGTTTCTACTTGCCACAATTCATGGCTTATTTTTCTAAAAGCATTCTATTTTATTGTCACTTTCACCTCTGTGGACTTCTGAAACAAATGTTTAAACTGAATAACATTGCATTTGTTATGCATGAAAATAATAAGCATTTATGAGGAAGTGTAATACATCTTTCAGCTTTTAAGTTGGTCACAAAACCTCAGTGTTACCAGAAGTCTTTCTTGTTCAATTTTTTGAATGCCTCTCCATAAATCTACACCCAAGTTTGAGAGATCTGGGAATACCATACAAAATAAATAGTTCCATCTAAAATGAGTCTTCATTTATCTCATGTGTTATTTTGGTATTCTGGTTCAGTTTATTTGCTGACATCTTTTTCTTGGAAACTGACTCTCAATATATCCTACACATATGGGCTGAGCTGTTACAAAAGAGACAAAACAAAGTCAGATCTCTGACTTACTGTGTTTCAGGAAAGGATGTTTTGAGGGTGAGAAAGTAGATTTTCTGAAAAGTTTTCCTCAAGTTCAGAGTATTTCTCAAGGTAGACTGCAAGACCTTCAGGTATAAAAGTATTATTCCGAGCATTGAAGATCCCTATATACAAATATGAAAAAGCTAATTAGCTTTTCCTGTAGACCAAATTGCTTTTCAATCCTTGTAAAAATATAAAGTGCAAAAAAAAAAAAAGTAAAAATGGTACTGAATTAGTAGTTACTGGATGTGCAGTCTCTGCTTTTCATTACTTCATATTGAAATTAATAGAATAAATAACTATTATATTGCCATAGAACACCTTGCAGAACAGGATTAGGATTCAAGGCAAATAGGTTAGTTATGAAATATCAATATTTTCAATGGAAAGTGGGTAGCTATTGAAATTCCTTTGAGTCTTAATTCCATAGCTACTCAAAGCTTTGGTTATCTGTCAGATTCCTCTAATTTAAACAGATACAGATAAGAGAAAAATTATTTTATTTGATTTCAATTGGATGACTGAATATTTCTCTGAAACAAGCTCACCAAATTCAAAAAATTATAGGTGATCTCATTCAAGAATAAATAGGAGAATTTATGTCATTTTTATGAAAGGTAAGAGAAAAGGTGCAGAGTTGAGCTCTTCCACATTATATACATGGATGCATTTAATTTATACTTATTTAATGAATGAAAAGGTAGGAGAGCTGAGTGAGCTCCCAGAAGTGCGTTACACAACATTTCAAGTAACAAAATTTTAAAATGTTAAAATGTTCTTACATTAAAAAACTGTATTTCAACGGAGGCAGCAAGCTGATGCTTGAAGAATAGCAGCTGTAGTTTGTTTATTTGGGGGAAATGGAGCAACTGCCTTCATACATTTTAGAGAAGTGCCAAGAATATGAATGGGCACCATCCCAACCAAAACATCTTTGTACAAAACTATTGTAAAGAATGGATCGACACTGCAAGTACTATATGTCATCTTTTAGTGAAGAAGAAAGAAATGGAGATGGATGAAAAAAAAGGCCATTATAGTTCACAGGATGAACAGGAATCACAATTTTTTCTTTAATTGACCATTGGCCAGTAAAACAGGTTTTATCCTGTTTGTCTAATGTGTAAACTAGACAATTTTCATGGAGTCATCTGGATGATCAAACCGAGTGCTTGGATTTTCACAATATATTTTCTAACTATTGCAGCAAATTGTGAGGTGAATTGCTGTCATTTGGGAATATCATGATGTGCCATACATCCCTTCCTACTATTTGAACATAAAGTGTAAGATTGTTTGCCTGGTGAGAATGGCACCTTGTTTTATCGACACATGTCAAAAAAGCTTGCTGAAAAAGACAAGTTTGCATGGGTTGAAAATTCAGGCCACATCAAAAAAAGCTTTAATGCTAAAAGAACAGTAAACACAGATATCAATAGGATGCTTTGCCACATGTCTTTACTGCAGTTAAGGTGCAACTTGCGTTTTATTTAGTTTAGGTACTGAAATCTGGTTTACGTCCTAACTACAATATAAAATAGGACAGATTTGAGCCTAAGCTTGCTATCTGTATTTCCCTGAGCTCCCAAGTGGGTTCCTGTAACCTGAGTTCACTGATGGCCCAGCCACATCTATTATCTATAAAGCTGGAATGGATATTTCCAGGCAGAACACCATCTTTCCTCTTGCTACAGAGACTGACTTTTTAAAGGAGAGAAACACATAGCAAGAAGAGATGTTGAATAACAATCTTAATCAATTTGATTTCCAATATGTACAATTCTTGCAAATATAAACCTGAAAAGAGATTAAGTATCACAGTTTGCAGTTTATGTTCTCATAAACTGCAACTAAGGAATCTCAAAATTCCCAGAATTATTCAGACTCTGTCTCTATATCAATGACATTCAATCTGAAAAGGCTTTTTCAATTCATACATTTAAGGCTGTAATTTTCCATGTGCACTCAGAGAAATTATCATGACTATCTGAACTTTCTAATCACTGTGGGTAATTTTGTCTTTAGGAAGCTCTTACCTGAGACAGCTGAATTACTTTTCTTCTCTGCAGAAACTCACTGTGTACATGATATCTGTAGCGGGGATCCAAAAGAGCATAGGAAGCAAACAGTACAGATCTCATGGGGTCTGAGCAGCTGCTGACCAGTGAAGATTGCACCCAAGCACTGGAGTAGATGTGCATTTTTACATGCTCTTTATGCAAAATTCTGATTATGGCCTGAAGTGTGTCTTCGTTATTAGGTGACCTAATGATGCTGCTTCAGAAAACAGTGATGACAGTCTTCCCTGCACTTTCCTGTGTTCCAGTCCCAGCACTGAAGGCCAGAAAGCTGATCTCCATAAAACGACATATACTTTCTTTTCTACTTTTTCAATAAGTGTGCTTAGCTGAGTTTGTTCTCTGGTTTGTCTCACCCTGTGACCCAGCGGGTTCTGGCACGAAGACAAGGGAGGGGATGTGTGGTAAGCTAGGAAACATCAAAAAATAATAAAACAACACCCTAAAATGCTCTGTGTTCTCAATGCTTTGTATTAGTTATCCTAATTTCACAGAATTCACAGAATGACAAGGTTGGAAGAAACCTTCAAGATCATTGAGTCCAACACATGCCCTAACACCTCAACTGAACCATGGCAACAAGTGCCACATCCAGTCTGTTTTTAAACACATCCAGGCATGGTGATTCCACCACCTCCCCAGGCAGGCCATTCCAGAATTTTGCCATTCTTTCCATGAAAAACTTTTTCCTAATATCCAACCTATATTTCCCTTGACACAGCCTGAGAATGTGTCCTCTGGGTCTGTCAGCTGCTGCCTGGTGAAAGAGACCAACCCCAGGTGACTACAGCCACCTTTCAGGGAGCTGTAGAGAGTGATATGGGCACCTCTGAGTCTCCTTCTCTCCAGGCTGAACAACCCCAGCTCCCTCAGTCATTCCTCACAGGGCTTGTGTTCCAAGCCCCTCACCAACCTTTTTCCTCTCCCCTGGATGCAAACAAAAACTCCCCTAGATTTTTACTTTATAACTTTTAATCCTTTCCTCACAACAGCCAGACCCTGCTCAGGGATTCACTAGGATGAGGGGTAGTTGTAGCCCAGTCACCTTTTGATACTCAGGACTCAACACAATACCTGAAAACTAACAAGTGAGCTCCCTCAGAGGAGACAAGGAGAGCCTGAAAGCCTCCATCTGTGGTTCCTGCTGGGTGAAGGAGAAAGGAGCTGCCACTGCTCTTCCTACTGTCTTGTATGGGAGGGGCAACTGGGGCTGGTGCCTTGTTTTCTGCTAAGCATATGGTCTGGCAAGGAGTGGGAAAGTGTGACAGAAAACACTTCTAGTCCTGTGAAGGCAGTGTGTGAGCAAGCTACATTTGGGAATCGCTCTCTGGTCATGCTTTCACATTTGGCACCCATCCTGCTTAAGCCAGCCCAGGCAGTCCCTGTGGCAGCCAGCTGTGTTTGTACCACTGTGCCCTGACCGTGGGATCCCCCACGGAAACAAACAGGGACAGGCAGCATGGTGGGAATGAGCTGGTGGGAGGAGAGTGTCAGGGAGAGAAAAAGAGCTCCCTAGGCCAGTGATGTCTATGGAAATATCAGCCAGGTTGTGATTTAAGAGATTAGTTTGATGCTACTATGGGCAGCTGCCATGAGCAGGTCAGTCACATTTCTGTCCCTGCCGCAGGTTTCTGCCATGCCTTTCCCAGCAGCAGTGGGGCAGCCGGCCTGGGGAGACCTGACTGGGACCAGGACCAGCTAACCCAGCCACAAAACTAGGATAGGCTTTCAACTGGGATAGGCCTCAGCTACCTGATGTAACTCACATGCCACTATATCAACTTATGGCAGAAAGAAATCATTCAGGACAAGAAATGGAAAGATAATTTCATCTTCATCAGTAGATCTTTAGGTGCATTTTGAAGTAACATCCTTAAGGTGAAGGGTCCTGAAGAGCCAGTCTAAGAGCTGGAAGCTGTCAAAATCAGAGAACTCGTTCCCAGACATGTTCCTTCTCCTTCCATTCTGCTGACCTGCTTCCTAAGCTTTCTTCAGCCTACTAACCTGGTAGAAAATGAATTGTGAGGGGAAAGGTTGTTTGAAATTCTCAGCCAGAGCAGCATCCATTCAAGAAGTAGACAACTCAAATAGAAATGCAAATCCTAACTTTATATGAGATGACTATGGTCACCATTGCTGGAAAGGTGTCTTGTAATTTATTTCTTCTCCATCCTTTTGACTACATATTGGCTGCATATTTGCACTGATTCCTTTACACTCATTTGAATGCTAATAAGGTGTTTTTCTGAACAGGACCTGTGCCCAAGTATAAAATAATCATGTCTGCCACTTTTTTTTTCCTGTTTGGTCCTTCTTTGGTTTTTTAAAATGTTTTATTCTCAGTGTATTCATTGAGTTATCTTGGCTTTTTGCCCCCTTTGATCACCATCCAAGGCATGGTAGTGCCAAAGTAAAAGCTGTGGTTGCTCATAACAGGGAAGCCAGATCAGGTGTGGGGTAGGAGAGTAAGATGTCCATCTAGCCTTTTACTACCAGGTAGTAAAAGCTCCTATCTGTTGCTCCATCTTAAGGGTTTGCTTTTAGTCCTTCACTAGATTATATGCAGCACAATCGTGAAAAACATGCATCTCTTTAGAGAAAATAAGCTGTCAAATAATTAAGTGTTCACTATATATACCACTTCATTATTCTAGTTTTAATAATTTTTAGATAACTAGTTCACAGCTTCCTTTTAAAAAGTAGAAAATTAGTTATGTATAAATTTCTGCTTTTGCCTTTCTGTCATTTGTATTGTTTCATGCTCTAGTATGAAGAAATTGTGATTTTGCTTTATTTTTATTTTCAAGTTATTTCATTAAAGACTTCTCAGTATACTTAAAGATGGAAATATGATGTATACTACATCTTCCTACATGTTATGGACAAAAATATCTTAAAGACTTTAATCAAAATGTCTTAAAGGCCTAACTATGTTTATGAACTGGAAATAATTAAGAAATAGGTAAGAAAAAGAGCAATTAAAATAATGGAAAATTATAATATAAAGAGTTTTCTTCTGCAATTTAGAACATTGGGCTGCTAAGCAGGGATATGTAGGAAAGCTGACAGAGGTGGCAAAATCTCTCTTTAAGAAGTCTCCTGCATGAGTAGCAGTAACAAAATGAAAAGGAAAAAAAAAGCAGAGAATAAAAAGGTGTTAGGCAGAAGGAATGGTGAAATATGATGCACAATCAAAGTCTGTGTGGTTCCTTGCAGTAAATATGTCAGTTTATTACACAAGGTCAGCTTTAATCGGGATCCTGAAATTAATGTCATTTTTAATATATTTTCATTTCATTGTATCAATGAAAAAAATAGCAAAGGAGTTTTGAATACAGGTCAACAGTGCAGAAAGCTCTGTGAAATGCAGCTTCAGCCCATCTCAGAACTGCAGACAATCCTTTTTCCTTGTGTTTTTGAGGTGTTTTAGCAAGGAATTCAGAACCCTAATAGCAGGTTTGGACGATTGGTGCTGACAGCAAAACTGAGCGAAGGCATTGCTGAAGGAGCTGGAAATGAAAACTATAATTAAATGCACAATAAAAAAGGTTATAACTTAGAAAGAAGTCCTCTCTGTCTTCCATATTATTACTGTTTTGGGTAATTAAATGCTATTTCCTCATGGGTATGCTTTAAACAACTGAGTTGCTCTTTGCATACATATTAGGGAGAACTAGAACACAATGGCAAGAGTCTGTACACATGAGAAACTACCATTTTCAATGAAACTTACCCAAGAAAGATAAAGCGCAATTTCTTGTCAAAACAGACCATGTGCACTCCTGAGTAGTTACATAAACAATCTCTCCATAGATGGTTAAGCAGGAAAAGGGGATTTCCCATGTTCTGTAGGAATGACCTAGACTAGATGCCTTTTTTCCCCCACTATTAGCATATTTTCTCTTCACTTTTTAAAGCCATAACTTCAGCCTGATTTTTAATAGGAAAAAATTTAACATTTCAAGGTTTCATACCCTGTCTTTAAAAGTTTTTTGTACAACTGAAATGATGCTACAGCCTTTTAAATTGCAGTAATATTACATTTCATTAATTACAGAGAGCTTCCCAATAAGATATTTTAGTTTACAGTGTTATATGTTACCTCCTAAATAAACATGAGGTCTTCTGTTACCAGAATGTTGAACTGTAGCAGAGTTCTGAGAGAAGAGTGAGCACAAGGAGGACTGTAATTACAGCAATTATGGAAAAGTAATTTACTAGTTGTGCAAACTGAACAGCTTTGAAAGAGAGTGAATCGACCATAAAAAGAAGTTCAATATTGAAAATAAATATTTTGGGATCTCTGAAATGGTTGTAATGTGGATAAGCAAACTGTAAACATTTTGTCTAAAGTGATATATTTTCATTTTAAAGGCCTTTATAAATATAACTTTGTGTTTTTATAAAAAGACTTAAAGATGTCAGAATTATGCATAGATATGCAGATCTGTCATTTCCCATCTGGCATATACTCAGAGCTTACTAAAAAAAACAAATAAATACAGCTGAATTGACATGTTTTTGGGGAAAAAGAATGAAACCCAAACTTTTACATTTTGAAACAGGTAAAATGGTAATTCATTTAAAAGGAAATAGGTTAATGTCAAAGGATGCAGTAATGAATAGAGTTATCTAAAGAGAAACTTGATCAAAATGTCTCCCAAAATGTAGATGTATGTTTTAGCCCAAGAATATTCATACTTAGTTTTTCAGCGCTTGGTCAAGAGAACAAAAGGGCTTTGTCAGCTGTTTCTGAAGGCTCCACAAAATGGGGTTAAGGAAAGCAAGACCATGTATCCCATATGAAATTTCTAAACAGTTCTGCCTCTTCACCAAACGTCTCACTCAAATTTTAAAGAATATATAAACAGAAGGATGAAAACAATATGCTACCTGAAGTTTTTTATCAAATCCGGCCCATTTTTGCAGTGGTAAAAGCTGGGGCCATGCTGTGGGTAGCTGTGCTCTGCAGCACAGCTCTTAGCACTCTGCCTCCTGCCAAGGGCCAGAATACATCTTTGTGCCTTCATCCTTCCTAAGAAAGTCAGAAGTTAGGGAAAATACCTTTATGTCTGTAGTCCATCCCAGATGGAGATATTGCATAGGCTGGCTGCATCCCCATGGCCTCAGGGACTCTCCAGCATCTCAGGTTTAAGCAATATACTTGCAGTTAAAACGGCAGCATTTAGATCTCGTTTGCCTGTCAAGACAGAGCAGCTCAAAACCTAATGTAATTGAGTGGATAATAATAGCAATATTTCTCTGATCTGATTCCTGAGAATGGATGTTCTGACTATCAGTTATTGCCCTCACTTTGTGATTTTACATCCACATTTGTCTCTGAATAATAGCATCCATTACAAGCATTGGCTGTATTCTGCAGTCAAATTAAGCCACATGGCAATTGTATGTTCCATTACTTTGTAGTAAGTCACAGCACTTAATTGCATTTTCACAATACTAAGTCATTACAAGCAAGTCAGAGGCAAATAACAAGGCCTGAATAAGTATTTATGGTCATTCAAGCTTTGAGGACGATTACATGAGAAACTGTCACTTATGCTTTGCAGGGAGAAAGTTAAGACTTCTGTCTATGAGTTAAATGCTGGAAAACTAAAGGGCTGGGCCAAAGCCATTATAGAAAATAAACTGCTTCTGTAACAACCCTGCTGCTGTAAATGCTTCTTTTTATATGAAGCATTTGACTTAAATGGATTGCAGTTACTCTTGACAGTATGAAAGAAGGTACCCTAAAACATTTTAAAAAGCTCTTGTATTCCACCTTTAAAGCTGGTGTATTAACTTGGCAGAAAATGGCTTATAAGGAAACCTTACTTATATGAATGACAAAGCTGAAGAGGCCTGTATTCTGGGGAAAGAACAGATCACTTTGCCAATGGGAAAGAACACAGGTACCAGCTGGAGCTCATAAAATAAAGACAGAGGATGCAAAAGGATAAAATATCATAACCCTTGGTCTTTTATTTTGTTACATGTCCAAAAATCTTTCACTCCTGTTTATAACACATGCTTTTCTGTGGAAAAAAAAAAAGGAAAATAAGTTAAAAGGTTACCTATTTGTACCTTGCTAAAAATTCTCATTCAATACATCTGATTTCTTAATTGCTTCTTTCCGTTAGCAATAGGTGTGGAAGTACCAAGCAAGGCTCTGCAGAAATCTAGCAGGTATTTGTATGCAGTACTAAGATCCTACTTAATGAGATCTGCAATATAATGTTGCTGAGTTTAACTGGAGTTAGATTCTATATCATAGAAGGTAAAATGCAGTTCCAAAATGTATAGGATGACTCAAAAAATTTATGATTATCTCAGAATAGAAATTCTTGTGTTGTCTTTAATGTATATGTGTCTTATTTAGTTGATTTGCTTTGAACTAACTTCATTCAAATAAAAAACTACTCTAGTTTAAGAATAGTTTTCTAATTAAGCAAATTAAAATATACACCAGGAAGACAAGTCCAGCTCTATAATAGAAATAATCTTAAGCTATTATGAAAACACATAAGCATAAACAAATCTCCTTTCATATCCCAAAATTTTACCATTATGTTCAGAATACCCTCCCTAAGTACTATTTACTTAGGGAGTAAGTAAATATTCCCATTTTTTCCAGATGTCTGGGTCTCAACAGGCCAAAGGTATCCATAATAAAGTAGAATTTGAATTTCTCTTGAAGAACCTGAAAAATAATCCCATTAATGGCAGCCCCTTCTAATGTTTAACAAGTTTTTTATTAATAGGTTCCTGTGATGAAAGCAAGTGAAAAGGATTGCTATATGTTGCTTTTGTAGACAATGTTTTTGCATAAAATTCTGATGCGTTTTTAAGTCAACTGAAAAATAAGACAGTGGAGAATTAGAAGATATTTTCATTTTCTATTTCTCCCTTAAGCAGGAGATTTATTCTGTAAAATCTTATCAGGAGAACCACTAAAATAAAGATAATTTTCATGTTTAGTTTATTGTAGAAAGCACAAACAGTAATATGCCTTTGTATCATTTTACATTCAACTTTTTCCAAAACATTTATTTTCTTAACAATGCTGAAGTGTATGTACCAAAAATTGCAGGAAGCCGTTGGAAGATTAGTTTGAGGATGACTAAATAAACATTCATTTGTTGGATAAATTATAAGGAATAAATTGAGTCAGGTTATTAGGAGACATATATGAAGGTGAAAAATTCTGATGAGATTTAGAGAGGTATAAAGTTGATGAGATGGAAAAATGCAGAATGCTCTGGTAAATGCTAGCAGGAAGGGATGAGGACAGACTGTGAATGTTAGTGTAAACTGAAAGAAATACAGTCTGCTTCGGATAATAGGAGAAAAACAGAAATCAAATGCAAACAATTTAGCTCAGTGTTGAATAACTTGTCACCATGACGGAGAAATCTTTAAAAGAGAAGCTGTGACTCTAAAGGTCACAGTTCATCAGGGATAAAGGAACTCACTGCTTTGTTCAGAGTTAACTCTGATTATTTTCATCTTTTGTAGGCTGGACAGGTTACTTCTGCTCCTTCTCCCAGACAGAATTTTTTGAAGAGCCAAAAGTCTGCTGCTTTCTTTTCACATAGGAAAGGCTACCAATGACAACCTCCCAGCAGTCTGGGAGGCAGGTCAGAGCTCTGCATGGCTCTGAGGGTGAAGGGGGGCCATGCTGCAAGCCCAGGTTACCTCCCATCCCAGTCTGGCAAGTCAGTCACACACCTGCAGATGGAAAGGAATTCCAGTCCAGCAACATAGACCATACAGGGTAGGACATGTGAAAAACTCAAAATGTGGATGAAATTAAGGTTTTACAGAATTTGTGGATGACCTAAGTAAAAAAGTCCATCTGTATACTGAAAACACAATCAGATTAAGTAGCATGAGGGGGATGATACCCAGGTGATGCAGTAAAGAGGCAAATCAGAGGCAGAATAGATTTCTAAACTATTTATACAGTAAATGTGTGGAGGAAAGATTGTGCTTTCTAATGCAATTATGAGTTATCTCCCTTGACATCAAATCATCTGCTTGAAGAATAAAATTTTTACCAAAAAAAAAAAAGAATAATAAGAACAGCAGCATTTACAAGATGATTAGAGCACTCCAGAGGCATATAAACAACCAGCCTAAAGCCTTTCTTTCTATAGAGTCAAGATAGAAGATTTGAGTATAGGAAACTCACGGTGGCTGAAAAGATTTCTTATTCATTTCAGACTTGGTCAAGTTCATAAGAGTCACAAGCAGTTTCCTCAAGGGCTTATTCTCTCTAATGGAATTTTACTGAAGATTGATTACACTACCTTAATAATTAGAAGGTCTTAATAAGTGGTTTACCTTTGATAAATAGAATTGTTAGAAACTACCATACTCTTGTAGTGAGCTAATAAGGTTGAAGTGTCAAGTTTTAGAATGCATTTTAATCTTGGTGTTACATGGTAATTAAAGGTAATTAATAATCCAGAAATAATCACCAGCGAAAACTCCAATCCCTTTTCCTTGTTTAAGAAATTCTTTACAGAGGGTAGATGAGGAAAAGACAGTTTCCCTCATTTTTAATCAGCTACTGGGAGGAGGGAAATGAGCAATAAGACCATGACCAAGGACTCAACACAGAGAGCTCTCTGGAGGAGCAGAGAGTGCAAGGAGACCCAGAGGCATCAGGGCCATGGGCTGAATCCACACACTCTCACATTACAAAGCTGTGGTGCTATGAACCACCTCCACTTCTGCAAGGTGCCAGGATGAAAAACCATAGCTGATGTGCAGACTGTGCCACAGACTCTCAGCTTCTTCTTAAGGTGATATATCTGCCTTTCTAATTTTGAAGAAGTAGAAGAAAATGTTCATCATCCTGTAGCTGTGTGAAATAAAAGTAGTCTCCTTCCTCACAGCCACACCAGGTCTCCTGTGCAGTTCATAAAGCAGGTGGTCACCTCTTGCAGTAATACAATATGTCTTAAATATTGAGTGAAGAAAGAATCTGTTGCAGGGCAATTAAATATGCTAATTTCCCTCGGTGTCCCAAAGGGATTGATTATGACTCTTAAGTGGGCAAATTTCATTTGCTTTATTTAAAAGCAGATGCAGTATAATCAATGCTAAATTTCCTGATTAACCATAAAAGCCCTGCTTGAATAAGTGATCTTTGGCATTTTAATAGGTTCTGATATAACTACAGTGTGTAAGCAGGGTTTATTAATACCATAGGACTGGAAGCATAGTGTGATATGGGTAGAAATGGTTCCTGTTTTGTAAAAATGTTAATATCCTGTGTAGGTGACCTTGCACCTCTTTTCACATATATTTTAGCTCAAGGCTGCAAGTGAAATTTAAAGCCTGACTGCAAATAACAGTGTGGCAGAAAAAGTAATTTTGATTTGTGAGGAATCAAAGTTGGATTTAATGTCATTATGAACATGGATATATAATTACATGTCTTAAAAGCTAAACCATGCAACAAAGATAAGGTAGCAAACATAAAGAGAAGTAGACAGCATTACAGTTTCACTAAATATGTGCATAGCGTAACCCAAGCAGAGAGTTCCCTAAATCTTTGGGATTTGTGAGCAAGCAAGGCAGCTCACTTTGCAGGTGGAGGGTCACATAAAAGCAGTTTCAATAACAACATTTTATTTTAAAAGCTTGCTAAATTTTTTTTCTTTAACATTGCAGATATATACTCTGAGTGGCGTGACTGAAATACAGCAGCACACATTGCTGTAAAAGTTGCTTTGCCACTTGTTTGGGATGACCTGCATAACTCACAGGTGGCGGGGTGGCAGTAAAGCCTTTATGGCTCTCGGCTCCGTTACTGATTCTAGCCCTGTGCTGATACTTGCACTTGTGTGCACTCTAAAGCACAGGCCTGGCGTGACCCTAACGAGACAAATGCCAGCAGAACTTGACAATGGAGGCAAACTTTGCAACAGAAAATCTGCAAATTTCTGTTTCACACTATAAAGTCAGCTGGAAGAAGAGCTGAGTACAAACAGCTGTGATTCTTCTGGCCCTTGCATGGAGTGAAATGTTTAGGTAGACTGTCTTAAGCATTTTATCTGCTCTTGCTTCTCCTACAAACCCTTATGACATTGCAGATAGATTACATATTTTAAAAGAAAATATTTCAAATGTTAGCGGTCCTGTTTCCATTCTCACAGCAAACATGATCCCGGGAAGATGAGGCATTAGAAGTGCTGACCTAAAACTTGGCTTATGGAAATATTGGAGAGCAAGGATCTCTGAGTCTCCATCCTCACCACAGAAGCAGCTGCAGGAAGAAAACCTGCCTTCCCTAGAAAGTGAATCTGTCGTGTGGCAGGGCACATGCAGCCCAATCTTGTCCTTCACAGCACTCCACAGTCTCATTTACCATAGATGCATTTGAGAACAGAATGGAATTATTTTTATTGGGTTTTTTTAATCAACATATGTTAATTCATTACAACTAAAATGTTTTCTGGGAAGATGCAGCTTTGCTTTAAAATTCCAGCCTGTGTTCTCTCAGGAGCACTACATCAGATATGAGGGACTGAAATCCATCATTTGTAGCAGCACTTAATAACATGGTGGTTTTGTTCTTTTTCTTTCTTGGTGAAAAGTGACATGAAGTTTCAGGACAAACCCAATATGGAGTGATGAAATTTTTGAAATAATTAAATTTTACACATGATGATTAATTGTTTTTCTATGCATTTCTAGTTACCTCTCCTCAAATTGTCCCAGGAGGATCTGATTAGTAAGGATAGAGTTTTCACAATGAGGCATTTCCTTGCCAGTAGCATGATGATGAATGTTCTTCTAAGTGGATGCATCTTTAATTAAAAGTGAATAGGTGAAGAAAATAACCATCTCTAGAGCACTTAAAATGGCTTGTTTCAGTATTTGTGTGTTTATAGCATAAAGCACCTTAGCTAGTGCTGTCACTTGTTTCTCAGCACATACTTAACAAGACAGGCAATCAGAGGAACGGAGCAGCAGCAAAATGTTTCATCAAGGTTATCAAGAAAAGCTAAAGAAAAGAAACCTAACTAAATTAATTGTGCATCTGTTAACACACCACAGTTCCAAAGACTCTATGCCTTTTATCTTGTACAAATATTGGTAGAATTGCATTTATCATTACTAAAGGGAAAAGAGACACAGCTGATTTGGAAACCTGGAGAGCAACAGTGACCTAGACTATAGTTAGGGTCTTGTTTTGGCCTTTTCATACTTTCATTTAAGTGTGTGGCTACATTAGGGATCCTTGCTGTCCTACTGGCTCAGTCTTAGTTATTTAGACCATCAGATTTCAGGGCCAGCGTGTAATCTAAGTAGAATGTGCCCAACCATGCCACGAACTCATTTATTTCTTCTTCTGCTAGCATGTATATGTACTAGCAGTAAGAATAACGTTTTTTCAAGAAAATTAAAACAGTAAGGAACTGATAAAGTTAGTCTTCTAGCTTAATGATTTTGTGCACACCCATATTGCATCTTTGGACTGTGGCATATCTCATGTTCAGTGGGATGTCATACAAATAGGATTAATGGAAAATAATGCCTTAGCAGAAGTAAAGAATTGCTGTATTTCCTAACTGTAGTTGAATCAGAATAGTGAAATGATTAAGCGCATGCCTTCATCTTTGGTACAGAGTTTTTCTTTTCAGAAAAATTATGCAAACACTTTTCATAATATGGATGCTGGCATGCCTCCTCTTCCCCATTTACTGCTTGATATCATTCCTTTTAAGGTTAGGGACCATGGTGGGTTAACCTCAGCCAGCAGCCAGACCTCCACTCAGACTCCTTCTCACTCCCTCTTCTTTTCAGGACTCAGGATGTGAGGCAAAAGTTCAAGGGTCAAGATAAAGACGAGGATATTGCTTATCAATTACTATCATGGGCAAAACTCAAATGGGGAAAATTAATTTAAGTTAATGACAATTAAAATAGATTTGAAAATAATAAAATACAAACATTTAAACGACACATTTCTTCCCCACTTTCCCACATTCAGCTCCATTCCAAACTCCAAACTCCTCTACTCCCCCCACCCCCGAGGAGCACAGGAGGAGTGGGGAGGTCCTATGTTCCATGTAAAACTTTTGATCTCTACCAATACCTCCCTTTCATGTGGTTTACCTGCTCCAGTGTGGAATCTTCATGAGACACAGCCCTTCAAGAAAAAGCCTTCTCCAGTGCTGCTCCATGGGCTGCAGGGGACTTTGCCCCTATGCTTGGAGCACATTCTTCCCATTCTCCTTTTCTGGCCTTGACCTCTGCAGAGCTGTTTTTCCCTTTGCCTAACTGGCACTTTTAGCCCTCCTTAAATCTGCCTTAGCCGAGGTTCAGCAATCGTAGCTGAGGGGTTCAGCTGTGCCCTGCAGTGGGCTGGTTGAAGACAGCAGTCTCTGGCATGGGGCAGCCCCTGGACACTTCCCACAGGAGCCACCACTGTCACCACCACCAGCACAACCTCAGCACCTACAGCCAATGTAGGTATAAAGCTGGTGAGTCTGCTTTAGCATGTAGTTTTCCTCAATGTTCTGTATAATCAATGTAGACAGAGGGGCATCTCTGAGGAGTAATTGAAGTCTTGGGGAATCACACACCAGAGGTATTCATGTCTCTCCTCTTTTTCGATAATACTGCAATCATTTCTTTTAAATTGAACAAAGGAGATCTCCAGAGCAGAGTACACAACACCTTCTGAGATCTATTTATCCATTGTACATATTCAATGAAACCAAAAGAACAAAGAATTATAGACACTGAACTAGTTGACACAAATATACCACCAAGCTACCTTAATCAAACATAATTATATCTTTTCATTTGCTTTAAATTTGCCTAAAGGTGCAATAAAATAAAAACACGCATGCAGTGGAGGGTATTTGTAATACTAGCAGAGATGGCAAGCAGGCTGTAACAAAACCATGTAAGAGTTTTCAAAGCACTGAGCCAGATTAGCATGGATTACCACATTTGTTTGAAAAGCTATGGCAGGAACCATTGTGTTTGGTACATCATCCCTTATTACATTGCTTATTTTTTCAGCAAAGTAAGCATTGCACAAAAATAAAAACACTTTGTTGCATATTGCAGTTTCCCCACAAAAGGAAACTGTTAAACAAGATGAGGAGGTAATTGTGTGCAATACTGAAAATACAATAGTGGCATGTTCACAATTTATAGTCCAGGTGCTTTTTAATGAGCACACTATGGAATGCTGTTGTGGTTGAATAGAAGGAGTTTGTATTCACATTTTTTGAGAAAGAAGCAACTAAATATAAAAACATAAAGGATATTTAGAAAATTGCAAAATGAGAAGTATCAAGCCACTTGTCATCAGAATGTAAGTTATTCATACCATCTGATTTTTCCCACAATTTTTATCACAAACTTCTTTCCAGAGGAGAGTCTCATGTTGTTCAGAGTGTGGGAGCCAATATTACCAGGGACAGCTTGTAGCGGCCCTGCTTCATTTGCTTTAGCAGTTAAAAAATATTCAATATAAATCTTAGCAAGTAATCTAAAGGAAAGAAGCATTTTTAATAGGTGTGCTAAGTATGTTAATGTTGCAATAATTGCACTAATTCATAAATTTTGGTGCATCAGAGCTGTTCTGGTAGGATTTAACCAGCCAAGTTCAAATGCAGTAGCTGTGTGTTCATGTAATAGCAGTAATTTGCATTCAGTAAAGTTGTGTCCAGGCTAATAATCCCAACAAAAAGCATGGTGTGATGCTGAATGAATATTAATATCTAGCATCCAGACTCAAAGTGACCTTAGGGTCCCAGATAAAGAGGCACCAAATGGCAGAAAGCAGTAACAGCAAATAAAAAATTAAGGGTATGTTCTAGGTTGATCCCCTTTTAAGTGTTTCTTTCTATCCCAGTAACTTCATCTGTCTTTTCCCTGCGCAAGGTGCCAGAACAGGGAATCAAGTTTCTGATTTAAAAAAGATTCAGCACCCATAGTTTTGTGGTGAATGCAGATTTTAATCTCAGTTTCACCAAGGTCTTTTTTCCCAGCTCTGGAAGCTCACTGAAAAATTTCATTTATCTGCAGGTAGCAATTACCCCATCATCCTGTCCATAAATTCTGTAAACCAGCATTTTCTTCAGGTTTCCACATTGTGTCTTCAGATCCCAAGTGCTTATTTTGATATCTCCACAACAGAAATAAAGAGCATACACACATTCAACTCACTTTACTAGGGCATGAAATATTGTATGTTATCAAAAAACACACAGGATCAATTCATAGAAGAAAACTGATGGCCATTAAGTAAAAAAATCCCATCACTCCTGTATCAAGAAGTCTCAGAATAAGACATCACTCAAGACTGAAATATTGTCCAGAAAATATTACAATATTTACAAAGACTATGTATTTATATCACTACAGGCTTTGCCTGTCCTCAGACTGTCCTTTTGGCTCCCCAAGGTCAGAGACAGGATGCAAGCTTACAGTCTGATCTGAACATCCTTCTGTTCATCACATTTGAAAGAAATGTATCATGTCAGAACACATGCCTGGCAGTCAGGTGGTCCTAAATTATAACCCTTCATTTACTGCTGAGCCCATATGTTGCCCACAAAGACTTTGTCTCTGTTCCTCCAGCTGTGAAATACATAATGTCATATTGGAGATGAAATGATTGGTCACAGTCTTCCAGGTTCTTGAGTGATGGGCTGAAAAGCTTGTAAAGGCTGACTTATAATTTCACAAAAAATATTAAACCACTTCCTGAGTGAGTATCTTGAGCAATATCCATTGTGCACATTAGATGAGGCAGGCCTGCTTTGGGAAATGAATGTGTGGGTATGGCATTAAGAATGGTCATACCACATGTGCACAGAGGGCAACAATAGATTTAAAGTTTTATGTGTTATTTTAATTATAAAATTTCCTGGTTTTCAAGGTTTTGCCTTTGCAGCTTTAATAATTTATAGCATATTCTTACAAAAGCAGAAAATTAACATAGAACCATGCCTTTAGAGTGTTGCAGAGAGATTTTAGAATCAACACATGTAAACACAAGGAGAACAACCATTTTTTCCAAGTGTGTAGCATGGGTCAGTACATCACACTTAGGCCAACGGTGTACTTTCATTTATCCTTTTCATCCATTTGTGTGACAGCTACAAATATGTCTTATATACTGAAGATGCTTGATAATACCTCCTGAATAAGGAAAGAAATGTAAAATTATATTATGGTATAAGCTAAACTTACACCAGGCTGTTTTCTCTAGCCTGAGCTAGATCTTTCTAGCAAGGTCACGAAGCTGGCCTTTATGTTTAAAACTAAGGAAATGCTTTGTTAGATAAGTCTGCTCTTTTCTTTAAACAGAGCCTCTCCAACTCACTGGTCTTCACTCCTTTGGAAAGCTGTAAATCCTGCTTTCCAGTGCTGCTCATGTTGCATACCTCCTTTGTATCACTACTAGTGCTCCATTTGCTATCCTATCCATCCTATCCAGAATGGCTGCTTTCTCTCTCTTTTTTTTTCCTCTCTTGACTTTGCTTACAGGTGTTCTACGACTGTCTCCATGTGCACCTTTCATATCTGTAAAATGTGTAAAATGAATTTCAAATACAATTCTGGAAAGGACCACTGGACTTTGGAACCACTGTCCTACAATCCCTGGCAAACATTTTCTGTCATAGACAGGGAAATTAAGACCACTGTCCAAGATAAGTTCTCGGACTCTCTCAGTATGGAAAAATTGAAGAAAGAAAAGCTTTTTGGTGGAAAATTCCCCCATCCTTACAGTGTCTGTAAAACACTCATGGTTTTCCAAGTGACCTTGGAATAGGTTTCTAATATTTAGTTGCTTAAATGCAACCATTGTGATAGACCTGTATGTTAATCAAGGTGCGTCCAAAGAATGTTTTCTTCAGTTGCAAATGTCTGTATAATGACATCACAGATTAAAATGGGTGCTAAAATGCATTAATCCACTTCCAAATGGAAATAAATTTTTACTACTGGGGGAGGGAGCCCTGACTCTTCTAGGTTTTCTGAAAGCAAACCATGTTTCTTAACTTAGAAAAGAGGCTGGTAGCCAAGCACTACTTTCCTTAAACCAACTTGTGACCATGCACATTATTTTGAAGTGCCAGTGGTCATAAATGTTTTTGTATTGCTGGGAAAATCAGGAGCACTGGCAACAACAAAAGTGTATTTTGACAAACTGTTGAAATCAAAATCAAAGCTCTGGTAACATTTGGTGCTTCACTACTGTAAACTGGCACTTGCTCAGGGCCTCCTACCAACATGGAGAACCTTGTTTAAAAGCACAGGCCAAAATTTTAAAAAGTGCTGCAATGTTTATAGAGTTCCTAGTAATATGAGACCAACTCATAACACTGGAAAGTTTAGTATTTATTTTTCCAGTAATAATGAACTAACTCTAGCACCTAGAATTGGACTAAAGGGAACAGAGCTCTTAGGTTACTATAACTGCAACACAGTGTAGCTTTGGCAACACTTCTCTTTCCATCCCTGCTCCCCTTTCCTTAGTTCTAATACATATTTATCCTTTCACCTGTAAATTAATCCTTTTCAAAGGCATACTGTTAGCACTTCATGAATTCTTCCCAGTAGCACTTTTATTTAATGTAGAAATGCTCAAAAGTGAGTTCAGAGATCCAGTATTGCAAGTTGTAAATGGTTTGTCAAACTGAACTCGAACTTAAAATTTCCTTTACTGTTCTCAAGATGGAGTTTTAACTGCATTTATTTTACTGCTAGAGTCCTAAAATTTACAGACGAAATACATTTTAAAAAAAGAGAGATGCCTTAAGAAATTTTGTGATTCCATTTAAAATGGTGATTTTCATTTATTGAATCCCTAGTTTAATATTAATTAATGTTGTCATTTGATCCCAGCCAGCAGCTAAGCATCCACGTAGCAGCTCATTCCCTTTCCAACAGTGAGACAGGAGAGACAATCAGAAGAGAAAAAGGGAGAAAATTTTGAGGTCAAATTAAAGGAAAGAGGAAAGTAAAGTAAAGAAAAGTAAAGGAAAGAGGAAAAAATTCCGCCACAATTGTTGCAATGACAATCACTCACCACTCCCCACGGGGAGCTGGTGCCATCCAGTCTCCAAGCTATGGCCACCACGGCAGACAAGCACACTCAGTTTTATTGCCAAGCACAATTGAAATGGAAATGGATATCCCGTTGGCCAGTTCAGATCAGCTGTCCTGGCTGTGTTGCCTCCTGGCCTCTCACCCACCCCAGCCTCCTAAGTGAGGGGCAGACTGAGCAGTGGAGAGAGCCTCACACTCTGCAGGCACTGTTCGGGCATGGCCAAAACTGTGGTTTGTGATCAGCACTGTTTTAGTTCCAAATCTGGAATGCAGCATCATAAAGACTGATACCAAGAAAGTTAACTCCATCCCAGCTGGACCCAGAACATTTAGCTATTTAAATAAATTAGAGATATATTTATTACTATTTCCTGATAGCACTTTAACTCCTACATTGCTTTTTTTTTTTCCTTTGAAAAGCTCTCTTTTTCTGAGACTAATTGGTAGCAGACTATATTACTAATTTGCTTAAAGAGTCAGAACAGACTGTACCTGCAGTCCCATCTACAGCTTCAGCAATGGAAAGGAAATCTGTACGCAGCAATATAAATATTATATTGCATATGCTTTGATTGTATATAATTTCATGTCCATGCATTACTGGCAGAAGTAAAACACATATCTTTAAGAAATTTGGAAATTCATACAATAATTTAAAGGAACAAGCCAGCCAAAAAACTGGAGGTGGAATTTTTTTCTAGCACAGGTGCTCTTTAATTTTTTTTTTACAATTTTGCATTAATTGAGGAAGAAAAGGTGGATACTGGAGCCCTCATGTAAAAATGCAAAATTTTCATATCTTTGATGCTGTTCTGGTATGGCAGGTAGAAATGAAAGGAGAACCCAGAAGCAGAACAGCAAAAGAGCAAATGCTCAGACAAAGCACAGCACTAGGAAAGCACAAAGCACTTGAGGGTTTTTAAAGTAACTGAGCAATCCAAACCTGAGGTAGTATAAGACTTTGCAGATGAATTACTGAAGACAAAATTCCATCACAAAGATTGCTTCGATTACTAGGTGTGATCACTTGCCTCTTTTTCATTTTTTCTTCTAAATTGTGGCAATATTCTCAGCAATAATAAAGAATTCAAGGGGACAAATAGCACTGAATTGTACAAAAGTTGAACCAGTTCATATACAATAAGCTACCCTAACAGATTTCCAGATGAAGCATTTGAATGGATTTTACTTCATTTGAGAAGGCCTTAGGGAGCTGAGAAAACAAGTTAAGGCATTAATTCTCTGGGAACTCAGGAAATCTAGCGCAATTTTCTTGCTTCAGGGTTAGTGAAATCATGTAAATCCATCCTTCCTAGTGCTTTCAACAGTGCTGTGGCAGATGCCACATGCCCTCACCCTTGCAACCAAAGCAAACTTCCATCACATCCATTTGCAATGAATCACGGCATCATCGAACCAGAGACCTGTAGCACATCCTGAGTTGGAAGGGACCCACAAGAATGGTCAAAGTCCAGCTCCTGATCCAGCACAGGTCAGCCCCTAGAATCACACAGTGTGCCTGAAAGCATTGTCCAAAAGCTTTTTGAACAGGATTGTTGCTGTGATCACTTCTCTGGGAAGCCTGTTCCAGTGCCCAACCACCCTCAGATGAAAAACCTTTTTCTGATACCCAACCTAAACCTCTCCTGGCACAATTTCAGTCCATTCCCTCAGTCCTGTCACTGGCCACCACACAGAGATCAGTGCCTACCCCTCTGTGAGGAAGATGTAAAGGGCTATGAGGTCTCCCCTTGGTCTTCCAGAAGATCTCTTGATAGGAATGGGATGTTACCACTCAGCCCAGGAAGTGCATTTGCTTGGCTACAACAGTGAGGGAAATCTGTGTTGGCTGTGACACTTGCAGAGTTCTCCCAGGTTTAACTTGTGTCAGATTGGCAGGTTGTCTTTCTGCATTCTGAATTTCCTACTCACTTTTGCACGAGTCTTAACATTTTGGAAGCTGCGCAGAGTGAACAGAACAAATACTCTGCACATGTCAAAGAGAATTAGAAAAGTGTCTCATGTTAAGTATTTTGATGAAATATTGGACACATTTTTGCATTTTTCTTCTTGGTGGAAAACTTCTTTGTAAGTGGGAAAAAAATGGAAGGAAAGGATATGGAAAATTTTCAGTGCATGCAAAAGTACCTCTGAATTATAAGCAATAAGAAAATAACAGCTTTTCATGCATAACTCCACAAATACTGTCTGGACTAATGGTGTCTAAAATTGCATTGAATACATTGTAACTTTTAATTCATTTTTAAATCACTGTTACTATAAAAACTTCTTGGACCATAGCAATTATCCTAAAATGGACACTTTTTTCTCTAGTGTTTTCCCAGAGGGATTTTGCCATCAAACAGCATGGAGGTACTATAAATTCTTACACATTTTCCCTGTTTTTTAATGGCATTTTAAGCTTTACATAACATAACAGTTTGAATCACAAAGCAAATATAAAGAGGTAAAGAGGTATTTAGAACAGTCCTAGCCTCGTTAAAATATACAAAGAAATGGCCAGATTTTCAACAATACTCTGCAAGCAATTTTTAATAGCCTTTTTAGGATTTGCTGGACATGTGAAATTAAATTATGGGAATTCTAGAGGTGATGATTTCATGTGGATGGAAGGGCTGGGCAAATTTTGGTGCTTGCTTATCTACCAAGGCTTGCATCCAGTACCTATATCAGCAGCCTGATTTTCCAGAAAGACCAATATTCAAGGCCTCTGCCAGGTCCCTCTGACAGCTTCCAGACAGCTCAGCACTTCTGTGCATCTCAGCTGTGACACTGGTCAGAGAGGCCCTGCTCTTGTTAGCATCTGTAAATGGCATATGTTTTTCCATTTAAGCTTTTCCATTTTCCTGCCCTCCCCTCCAAATCAAGCAATCATTTTCAACTCAGGCTAGTAGGATTTTATCTGGGATATAGCACTTAATCAATGTACAGAATCTGTGTCTCACATCAGGCAGCAAAGGAGGTATCCACGTTGTTCTTAATCCAGACTCCAGACTGATGAATGAGCGTTTTATATAGTGTATTTTATTCTTCTCAATACAAAGTATCAGTGCAGTGTGATCATCATGTGATGGAAGAACAGGAGGAACAAAAGGATATGGCTGTTGGAAAAAAAGGTTTTTTTAGAATAGACTTTTCTAAAGTGTGGCATGCTTTTGCTATTTAAAACACTGTATAAAATTTCTACTTATTAGATAATCATGCAGAATCTACACTACTTTTTCTTAAAAAATGAAATATTAAAAAAATATATTTTTTCTTTTCATGCTAGAAGCTGCTCCTGTAAATGGAGCTTCATCACATTGGTATATGCATACTACTCTAAGCTGTGCTGAAAACCAAAGAGGACTCTACATACAAGCCTAATTATACCAAGAGCAGTGTCAATGACACCAGAGTAATCTTGAACAGAACACTCACAAAAAAATGGAGGTGTTCTTCTGGGACCTTCGATGGTATTAATAAGGGCTTCATCAAATCAAGAGATCTTATTAAAGAGATGTGCTGTGTATATCTTAATGACAGACTATTTAGGAGCCTATCAGGATCCCAAATGAGAACAGTAATTGCCTTAACGGGATGCTGGTTCTTTCCAGACACAGGACAGTAGCTGTTGGAAGTCATGTCTTTGTCTCTTAGGTTTTTTTTTTACTTTCTGTAATAAAATAAGAAATGCAATTCCTGTTACTATAAAAATAAAAAAAAAAATTACCTTTTAAAGTTTAATCATTGCAGTGCTCCATTAAAATATCTGACCTAAACTACCATTTACCTTTTTTATTTAGTCTGAGTTAAGTTTCAATAGAATTTATTGGATAGGATATACTACTAAATTGGTAGGGGCCAAGGCTATTGCTTCTATTCTGTTTTTAATCATCCTGATTCTCTTAGAAGGACTGTCTTCTGCAGTAAAGAAAATTCCAGTTTTATCCCAGGAGTATAATTTTTTTCTAATTATGTATAATGTCTATATTGAAATTTAGATTACTTGAGGAAATGTCAACCAAACCTGTGCTAGAGAGATACTATATAGGTATTTGCAGAAAAGGATCTACAAAGAAGAGGAAGATAATGCTTTTTGAAGTTCAGTTCACTAGTGCAATCTTTTCCTCTGATTTATCACTTGCTGGTTATTACAGTTTTCCCAGCGTTCAATGAGCTTTAAAAGAAATCCTGTATAATACCATAACTGTGCTAGGGACAAAGGAGGAAAATATTACAATTACTGTTGTAACAGTAAACACATACTAACTCCATTAAGGCCATGGGTATACAAAATATTTTCACATCTAACCTTTAATTCTGAAAATGTACTGATTTTCCCATTCTTCTTCATTGTTTCTGAAGGCCTGAAAATTAGGGGAAAGGGTAGTAGTAGATGAGAACTTGCACTGTTAAGCTGTGTTTTGCTCTAAAGGATCTCCATCAGGTGCTGACAGATGAGAAGACCAAAAATTGTTTCCTTTACGTAACCCTTCATAACAGTACAGTATCTGAGATGGAAAAAAAGAGCTGGTCTCAAAATACTTGTGCTGAAGGCTATGTAACTACTAATTCAAAAATGCATGAGGTGAAGATGCAGCATCATTTTAACTGACCTCAGAAATGCCCTCATTTAGTTTAAACCAAACATTAGAAGTCAAGCAATTCATTATTTTTCCCCATGTCCATGAAGCTATTGACCTGTGACATGGTTTTTATTAGAACATCATTTACATTTCATCCTCAAAATTTCCTGTAGTCATTACTCATTAAAATATGAAAGAAAAAATGATGATCAGAAGAGGGAAGAGCATGTTTTTACTCCAGGTATTAACAAGATGAGGTGAGCTGAGATCCTTTTCTCCTAATCCCAGCACTGCCAGATTCTGCAAGGAGTCACTGAATTTCTAAGTTCATGAAACAAAGCACAATTCATTTTACAATATCTTTGGCAGAGAAATGTTGAAAGCTGCAAAGAAAAGTGCAATTTGCTCAAAGTGGTACTACCTCTGCACTGCTGTCCTTGTGGGGCATTCTTGGGCTCACCTCTCACTCTACATTGTCACTCAGTCCCAGCAAGTAAAAACTAAGATGATAAAACTCTGTGGGGTCCCCATCTTCTTCAGCTTCCTCCTTTACACTGCTAGAACTCTGCTTCCCTCTTCCCTCATCATTTTTCTCAATAAGTTTTATGGACCGTGTACTTTTTTATCAGCTTCTTACTTGATTTCACCAGATTTAGTGTTTTGTAGAGTGGTGTGATGATTTTTTTTTTCTGAAGTCACTGTGCATTTATTTTGAAGCAATGCAGGAAATTGGTGTGAATGATTTTCCTTCACTTTCTCTCAGTTAAGGCATGTGTATATTGATAATGATGGAAAAAGTGGTGGTTGTCTGAGTTGTGGGGTTGGTTGGTTGGTTTTTTCATGGATTTGTTTTTTGGATGCAACAGGTATCTGTGTATTGATGTTGTCACAGCTTTGCTCAAACCTTGTACAGTCAGTAGTGCAGGCAAGATTACAGGGGGCTGTTTGCATTCAGATAACCTATTGAGCTAAGCACCTCTTACTTATCTGCAGGCTAACTGTGTGTCAGGAGTGCTGACTTGCTTAATCTAAAGACTATAGACTATTACGGAAATTTTATGCTCCTTTGTTTGCTGCACACTCACTGATGGACAGAATGGCACTGATGGCTATTTACACCTATTTAACTGGTGCTGCAAACCTCACCCGATAAATCTCATGTGTCCTTTCACAACCATTAGATATCATGCCTGGTTACAATCTCTTGCTAAAACCAGAATTTTCCCATATCAGTCTCTTCCATGGTCAACAGACAGAAGTTATGTTCTGGAAGTTACCTGTTTTTATTATTATTATTTTTTTTTATTACAGTTTTGAACCATTTAGTAAATAATTGGATGGATAATTACCAGTAAAATATCCCCAGCTTCTTTCCCTCATCTGACAACAAGAATACAAGAATCAATCATTCTGGTATTGAGCAATGATTAATCAAGTCAAAAGAGGAGACTACCACAGACAAGTCAACCACATCCCAAAAATCTGGCTGGAATATGTTATTAGTACTAGGACAGGTCTATGTTCAGTGCTTGATCAGGCAGAAATGCACAATTCCTTGCCAGAATTACCATTTCTCCATCTTCCATGCATTGGGGTTTTTTGCATTATTTTTACCTGTAGTTTTGTAGGGAGTATATTTTATTTGGTGAAGGCCATTTTGAATTCACACGACTCACATGGTATCAACAACCATCATTTTTCTCAACAAAAAGCTACCATTAAGAGATTCTGAAAGATGGAGAAGAAAACTTGGTTATATTAATCTGCAAGGTGTTTGGTTCTTCATCTTTATTTTGACCCTCTTAAGAACCACTAGGGCTTTCCTGAAGTACATTTTTGCTTATTTGCAGTGGAGGATACAATTACAGAGCAATTTAGTTGTTAGGCAGCAGAAAGATGTTGTGTAAGCAGAAGGCAACGACAGCTGAAGGTTTTTATGCGGTTCTGTAATTCACTAATTAAAAAAGATCATTCTAGCAAACAGAACTGCCTCTTGAGATAATGCTTAATGATCATTTCAGTGACTGGATACCTTTAAACTCCGGTCAAGATTGCTACGGCTCGTAAGATTGCATTCAAGAAGACTGAATGATATAGCACACAAATTAGTTTTAGCTTTCATCAAAGGATTTTCAACTGCTTAGCATATTTATATCTCTTGTATTTACATTTGCTGAAAAAAGTGAATTTATAAGCACTGAAAGCCCAGGCAGATCTCCTTAACGGTGTGTATTGATTTTTACACAACATCAGTTTTACCTCATTAATAATAGAGTCTTTTGACATAATGACTCCTTATAGATACTGTCTGTCATTCTTGTGGGAATCTGCTGTTTTGGAAGATATACCCAGGACTTCTTACACTGTGACATATACAATGCCAATGACTGAATCTTCATAAAATCAGCTTTCTAGGGGAGCAACCAGCAACTTTGGGAAGACTCCTTGCAGAAAATGCCTGGTAGGGTTTGATGAGGTGAAAAAAAACATTCTCACAAGCACTCATGAAGATGACTGAACTTTCTTGATAATTTTTGTAGATTCCTCTGTCTCTTGGAGGGGAATTAAGAACAATATGCTGCCTAAATTAAAAACAGAACAATATAATGCTGGTGGCCATTAATGTGCCAAAGCAGCTGTTCTTCTCATCTTCTGGGATACAGTCTGGGGCTCAGCAGCTAATTGCTGATACTGCACCACTACCAGAAGGAGCAGGGGACTTCTGTTTGCTCAGATTATAGAATTCCTATTTAGGACACAATGAACTTTAGCACTGAGGAGCTGAGGATTTCAATGCATCATGGACTGGTAGCTGCTGCCACAGTGGAGCCTCACCACATGCTCTGTCTCAGCAGCAGGCTGGGTAGGATGATGCATATAGCAAGCCTCCAGTGAAACAATTGTGGTGTGATTTATACTTCATCAAGGGGGTTGCAAAAAAACAAAACAAGCTTATTAGGCACAATATATGTAGAAATTTGTCAGATCAGAAGTGACTGAAGATAGCTGTTATGGAAATAATATGATACTAATGTAGTTGTTCTTTCTTTTACTGTCAGGATAATTGGAATACTTTAAAGAAAAAGCAATCTCATGGGTTGAAAGCAATGCTCCAATTTTAACACTCTATTATGCCTCATCTATTTTTTTTTCTTTCTTTTTTTGTTTTTTCTTTCAGAGCTCCTTATGTCTGTGCCTAGAAGGACTGATACAAACTTGGTATTCAGTCAGGAAAGTAGCACATTTGAGATAATTTCCTTTCTAATTAATTTTTTATTAATTTTCATCATAAAGGTTGCCTTACTCCTGCAGTGTTTAAATAAGGGCTCTTCCCATTCATGGAAAAGTAATCCTCATATTTTGCAAACCTAGCAGTGAGCCTTACCAAAGCACACATGTTAGGATTCTCAATGTTTTTCACTCAACCATATGAGATTTAAGTTGCACAAATAACTTCAGTGCAGGGTATATTATTATATCTGATTTTCAGGTATCTGGCTCCCAGGATGCCACTACCTATAAGAGAAGACAGGAAAATATACATGAAAAAATACTCCTCATCAGCCAATGTGCTAAATGTCTGAACTGCCTGAGATGCCTCTCATTATGGATAGTGCTTCAACATTGCATCAGGTTTGAGATTCCTCCTCCCTCCAATTTAAATGGACCATTAATTTCAACAAGATACAAACATCTCAGTATCATTTTTGGATTTAGGCCTAAGTGGAAGAGTGGTTTTTTGTACTGCATGTTTTGCTAGATGTAAAGCAATGGCAGCACAAAAACTATTTTCCTCTGCGGTTTGGCTTTGGTGGTCATATGGAACTAACATTTGGGTTTGAAGCTCCCATTTGTTCTGGCAGGACTTTTTTGTTTTTCTTTCCTGTCATATAACTTTAAATCACACTCACTTAACTTGTTCTGCTTTTCTCTTTTCCTTATCCATGTATTCTCCACATAAATATCTAATAAAAAAAATGCTAATTCCAGGCTTAAGAAAACCAAATTTTGAGTAAAACTTCAAATCTCCTTACTTTCACACAGGCTTTTAATTCATAATTGTTTTACCATTAATAATTTCAACAGAGCTGGAGATTAAATAGAAAAATTATTAATTAAAATGGTATCAAGTATAAATGCATAATGTGCCTTTATAAAATAAAAAGTATGAAATAGGAATGAAATATAATAATTGGAAATTATTCTTGTGTCTTCCATATGAAATTAGTCCATTTTAATAAGGCCAGGATGGAAACAGCAGGAAACTATGTGAAGCAATGAGCAGCACTAGGAACTTCTACTAAAGTGTGGAAGCCCTGTTGGTGCTGCTTTTTGTTTCTCACCTTGCAGATTGCATGTTCTGTGGGGCTGTGATTTCTTCATTGGATGGGTTATTCTGCTTTTCACCCAAAGATGGAGCTGACTTATTTAAACTGGAGGCTGAAATGAAAAGGGACAGGAATCACCCTTATGGCTGCATTTTAGGAGGGTGCAGAGCCCAATTTTCTGCCCTTGTTTTCAGACTGACACTTGACATGTGGGCAAAGCACACTGAAATCCAGTGTGCATGATTTTATACATCTGTGCTTCCTGCTCTACATAGCTGACCACTCATAGATCAGTGGGCATTCAGATCTGGTTTTGCATGACATGGTGAGTGATAAAGAGCCCAGATGAAGTAAGAAGCCTTGCTTGTGTTTTGCTGCTTGAGCTCAGGTACTGTGTTCCCTGTGCTGCTCCAGAGCACCTCTCCCAGGGCCTCCAGAGGCCAGAAGCTTTCCAAGGCTGAGGCTTGTGGTTGATGAAGCACAGATTCTCCACTCCTAACAGAAGCCTCCTTTGTTTTTCCTTCCGTGAATAATTTCTAATTCCCTACTTTGTTGCTTTATCTTGCTGCCCCAAAAAGAAAGTTTGCTGTTGCTTTGTCTTGCTGCCCCAAAAAGAAAATTTGGTTTTTTACCTTTTGTTCCCTTTTATAGAAAATGGGAAGGGGGAAAAAATACTCTTCTACCTTTAATTGGCCTCCTTGTCTTCTGTGTAGACAGGGTGATCATTAAGGTTAATGACTCATCATTGTGCGTAATCTGGTGAGTGATAAAGGACTTTTCAGAAAATGACAAAATTCTACATTCCCAGATTGTAATAAAAAAACCACAGAATTTTTACAGTAGTATTAAACAAATTGCTAGATCTCATAACTTGTACATTGGCAGAATCCCAAATCATCAAAGAAATTGGAAAGCATTTATCCAAGATAAAAGGCTGCAAGTGCTTTCTGCACTTCAGCTCTCCAGGGTATTTTGGGTCACCGGCCATTTCCAGTGTTTCCCGCTGCCTTTCCTAGATGTTCCATCTGTAAAATACCATAAAACATATTTTGTGTGTTGAACATAAAGTGGTGTAGTTAACAGAGTATGGCTGGGTTGATTCCCTTTTGTGGCAAGGTGCTGAATATAATTATGTACAGTGAACTTGAACTCAGCATATATATAAATTAGGAGACTGAAAATTACCTTTGAGATTCAGTTTAAACCTACAGGGTCTTGAGGGACTATACTGAGAAGCACTTGTCAGTCTCAAAACATCTGCAGCAAGGATGCCTGAGCAGAAGGGCAAATTACCATATCTTCTGAGAGTGTATCTGAGTAGCTGAAGAAGGATATTGTTAAGAAATGCCTAATAAAACTCAAAATAAACTTGTGTAATCTGTTAATCTTCAGAATTTGCCTTACTTAGGTCAGGATGAGCCCTCAATACGCTGAGTTTAGTGCTTTTGACTTGAAATTATGTGCCAGTGACCCAAGTCAAACAAATGAAGAAAGGCCTTAGTGAGCAATGTCTGAAGCTAAGTAGTTTGGATTCTGCTTAGGATTTGGCAGCTTTCAAAATTCAGATCCTTTGCTGTTTGGAGGAAAATAGAAGGGCTGCCATTTGAGCTTAAAAAAAAAATCTCATAAGAGAGAACTGCAGGCACTGCAAGACAGTCAGATTGATTGCTTGCACTCATCAGACAGTGTGTGGGATCTTTGCCCTGGCTGCTGCTCCAGGGAAATAAGCCAGGAGAAGGGATTGGTCTAACACCTCTCGCCAGGGGCTGTCAGTGAGGCAGCTCCTGGTGGGTCTGTGCTGCATGTGTGGGTCAGCCCCACCTATTGCTACTATTCACTGGGATTGCCACGGGGAGTACAGGAGTCATGGACAAACTGGAGCAAAGGGATGCTGAGATGGTTAAGTGTCTGGAGCATATCATATGAGGAGAGGCTGAGAGAACTGGGACTGTGCGACCTGTAGAAGAGAAAGCTCAGGGGAGAACTCATCAGTGTATATAAATCCCTAAAGTGAGGGAAGTTAAGAAATTGGAGCCAGGCTCTTCCCTCTGATGCCCAGTCATTTAAGAATAAGAAGAAAATAATTTACTATGACAATGGTAAAACGCTGGTGCAGGTTGTCCAGAGAGGCAGTCTCTATCTATGGAGATATATTCAAAACTCATCAGGGCAAGGTGCTGGCCGGGCTGCTGCAGCTGACCCTGCTCTGAGACAGGTGGTGGACAAGGGCATGTCCAGAGGTGCTTGCCCATCTCAGCGATCCTCTGGGATCCACCTGAGTAATTCCATAGGGAAGCACACGTGACTTCAAACACTGGTCCTCTGCAGGAGGATGACCAGCCTCCCCCTCTGTGGTGTTACGGACAGGCTTCAGCAAAGGGCAGAGTAAACATCAGCAGCAAGGAAAGAAAGGTACACAAGCACATATCCCCCAGGTGCTGCAAGTGCAGCAGTTTCAGCTAAAAAACATGACCTGTGGAGAGATTTTGAGAAAGCACCTAAAAACAGCACTTCTGTTTCCTAGAGAAAGGCTGTTGCTTTTCACAGAACCAGCCTGTAAATATGTCATGCTAGGAAGAAAGCAGTGAGTTCATTCTCTCTACTTCAAATCTCTGCCCCAGAAGAAAAACACTACATGTGTAGGTGTTCTGCGCATACATACATTTTTCAAGTTGTAAAAAGTAAACACACTTTTGTTACAGCAAGAAGGTAATGGTGAAATCTTTAAGAAATTTCTTCTTAGAGAGAAATGGCACAGCAGGATCCAGCAAAATCCTAAAAGGATAATTCAGCAATAAACATTCTGGGGCAGGAGAATTATTTAATTTTTAAATTGCCATCACAACATCTTTGAACCAAAAAAAGCTTTCATATTTTCAATCATGTTAAATAAATCTTTCCTGTCTCTCAATTATATGTGCTGGAAGTGACTGGGAGCTTTTTCAAAGATTCCTTATATATTTACCTGTTCCCTGATAGAAATCTCAGTGATGGGATGCTGAAACCCTTGCCCACACAAGCTGTCATATTGCTAGCAGCAGAGCTATCTGTGTGTCAAAGGCATTGTGCTGAGGTAAGGCCTTGCAGAACAGGGCCTCCTGAGACCCATGAAAAGTGATCCTTTCCAGATGATCTACAGAAAATTCCTTGACAAGTACGGGGAAAGCAGGTTGCGATCAGTTCATCACCCATTGTCTCTGCCACTCATTTGTCCACAGTGGAAGGACTCCTTACACTCTTTCCCTGCTCCAGCACAAGGTCCTTCCTACAGGAGACAATCCTGTATAAACCACTCCAACTCATTCATTTGCCCCCTAAAATGAGCCTTCTTCCTTCCCCTCTCCTGCATCTGCTTTCTTCAGGATCTATCCCTTGCTTCTTGCTGCAAAGGAAATTCTAAAGTAAAATCCTAAAACTACTGGGTGAAATGAACTTTTCCCTTTGACTTCAGCTGAGCCAAGACTGTAGACCAGGTGCTCCCATATCCATTGGTTAGATGAATTACTTCCAAAGAGCCACAACCATTTAAATCCATTTTTAAAAAATGAGGGATTGACTATTTTGCCAAAAAGAATATGGAATACCAAACTATGACCTAATAGAAAATGTTGATGGAATTGCTGGACTTTTAACTACTCAACAGGGTTTTTAGACCACTTTATTTGTGTTTGTGTTAGTTTTAGAAGAAAGTGTTAAAATAGTCCAGCTTCTGGCACTCTAATTTCTTTATGCTTTTGATTATGCAGGCCTACATACACAATGCTATTAGGCAAAAGATCTCAAGGTGCAACAAAACAACATCAGGACCTATTTGCACAGGATGCTTTTGCATAAAAGAATGCAACATTGCAAAAGGAAAGCAAAAAGATACATTTTTTTTGTAAAGTGTGTTAAAGCATTTCAGTTTTCTTATGATGAATCATATTTCACTTTGGTCTGTGGATTCTGAATATCATTACTGAATACAGAAATCTGGAGGTTTATGATTAATATTGACAATTCAAAGCAAAAAGAGTCCTGCCCAGAAATAACCCAAATTTAACAGGCAGTAGTTTCTCCCCTGCACTCTCCAGCTGAAGGGGGAAGTATACTTACAGGAGTGTACTATAATCTAGGTTTAGTATAAATAATAATGAAAATACATACATAGTTAATTACTGTTCTCAATCTTTGATTTGAAGGGTTTTTTCCCTATCAGACAGTGCATCCACTTGGAGAACCTTAACCCCCTCAGTGCTCAGAAATTATGTTTCATACACTGCTTTTCTACTTAAAATAAGTAGACCATTGCAGTGATCTGGTATTTGAATTTGGACAAATTAGGCTAAATAAAAAATATAGCAATTAATCAGAGACTTCCTTAGGAAGCAAAAATTGAGGATAATCAATCTTCAAACATTCTACCTTAGTTTGCAGTTTTCCAGTTTTATTTAGCAAATGCACTGCAAACCCCTGTTGTGCCTAGCAAATCTGTATTTCCAAAGCTATCTAGCAGAAATCAGACAAAATTTCAAAGATACGTGTTTATTTATGCATAATTCAACACCTGTTGAGGCTCCTGAACAGAGAGTCAGGAGTCTTTTTAGATGTGAGACACCTCTAGAGAGAGATGTGTTTCTGGGCTGTATTCCTTAATTCAGTAGGTTCCTACAAATTTGGCGCAATTCACTCCATAAATTGAATTGCAATAAACTTGGGACCATCTTAAATTACATTTGCAAATCCCAACTAGTCTCTGAGTTTTAGAAAGTCACCTTAAAACTAAAAAAACCCGGGGACTGGCCCGACTGTAGAGATACCTTTATTAAACTTTGGACTAGCTTTCCTAAATGAGACTCAAGCATCCAAAATTGCCACAGCTGGCACTTCTGTTCTGCACTGTAGTTTTTACTTAGAAATTGTGTAAACTGAAGCACATGTTTAAGAAGAAAACTTCATCATGATGTAAAAATTCATCCAAAGAATGACATATGAGACAGAATCTTATGGAAGTGACTCCAGTGAGTGGAATGGAGGAAACGGCCTTAAACTGAGACAGTGGGCATTCAGATTAGGCATTTGAAAAAAAAAATATTCACTGTTATGGTGGTCAGGCATTGGAATATGTTGCCCAGGGAGGTTGTGGAATCACCATCCCTGGAGATGTTTAACAGGTGTCTGGGTCCAGCACTGGGTGCTTTAGATGCTACAGAGGTAGTGCTGGGTTAATGGTTGGCCTTGATGATCATGATCTCTCCCAGCCTTGGTGATCCTATGATTCTGTAAAATGTTTATGAAATAACTAATTTATATATACCCAGTTACTCAAATATGATTCAGGCTTTACATTTTTGAATTTGCATATTGCCCTTTTTCAAACCAGATTTATATTCTAGGACTTGCATCAGATTCCAGAAGAAAAGTGAAATTACTAATGCAGTATTTAACAACCTTAGCCATTCTTTCCTTTAATTAAAGTACCAAGATAATAATGATTCCCTTTTGAGGCAGCTGTGACCTCAGGTTTTGTTAGCAGTGTGTGATTTTGCTGAAATTGAATTGAATCTTTGACAGTAAATAATGACCTTCAGTCAAGAATATTCCAGTGTCTTTGCTAATGACAATCTACAACTTATTTCTCATGTCAATTGTTCAATTTAATGTCTTTATTTTCCATGCCCCACAGTTCTCTTTCTTAACTTGTGAGCTATTGTGGTTTTTTTGTGTAAAATATTTTGTGTTGGTTTCTACCACTAGCTTTTACTCTAATATCTGTGAGATGTAGTGTATCAAAAGATATTTGAAATAAAAGGCACAAAGCAGCAGCACTTCTATTTTTTTGCTTGGAAAACAACATATCCAAAAGCTGTCTTGACTACTCATTGTTCATGCCATGCAGTTTAATGTTATAATTCACAGTCACACATCTAACTGAGAGTGGGAATCCACTGAGTATATATTTATACTTTTGTTTCATGCAAGATATGTCGTTGCCACTAAAGCTATTAGCATTTGGCAATGCACAAAGTCATGATTATTCATACTTTTAATGATTTATTCTTCTGTTTTCAGTATTTCAATTACTTAGACAATATTCTTCCTCTGCAAGTAAATTGTATAAAAATGCTAAAAATATTTCACGTTTTTCTAAAATGCTTCCAAATTTACTGTACAATTAAGTTAGGGGTTTGTACACCACAGATGATGTAATAAGGAATATAAGAAGTTGTGACAGAGGAGGGCAAGGGAGCAGAACTCAAAATAACCACATAGGTCAGGGAGCTAAACCTATCAGCTTGAAGACATTAGTTCTCTTTTTCTTTGTTGTAGACAAAAAAAAAAAAAAAAAAAAAAAAAAAAAAAAAAAAAAAAAAAAAAAAATTTGCCCTTGACCTAAGAAATCACTTGAATGAATTTGCTCAAACTGATTCTTCACAGGAATTTTTTTGGGGGAACCACATGTTCTGATGAAGAAAAACATAAAAAAAACCCCACAGAGTATTCCACATGGGGTATAAAAGAAGAGTAAAGCAGGAAAATCACCTTCCTTAACCTGTTAGCCACACTTTTTATGCAACAGTTTTTTCTGGGCTGCAGGTGGATATTGTGACTCATCCCAATTTTTCACCCACCAGTATGCACAACTCCTTCTCCAGAGGGAGATTTGCAGTTACTGGCATTCAAATTAGTGCCATGATAAAATTATTAAAAATAAAAGCATTTTTTGTTATTCACTGGAATTCAATTATTTTTTCTTTCTTCGCATTACTCATAGTCCTTTAAATTTTCACTTCTTTTTCCATTCAATTGTGGTTTTGCTTTCTGTTATTCAATTTGCAAATCAAATTATGCTTGTGTAAGGACTGGATGGCCAGAAGCCTGATACTTGAACAGGTTCAAAACTGACAGAACCAGTTCCCAGTCCTGTGCTACTGAATATAAATAGAAGAGGCGTGCTGACCTTTAAAAAAAATAATATATTAAGGAATATTTGAGGATATCTTGAAAATTATGAGATGGCCCAAAAAATTAATCTTCAGAATAAAAAAACATTAGAATGGGGAATTGATATGTCAGCCTGTACACCAAGATTTGGATAAGAAAGAGGTAGCAGGCATGGAAAAAATGGACAGTTTTATCACAAAAGGAATTAGAGGGCTCTCCTGTTTCACTGATCATGCACATTTTAATTGTGTCTCAAAGAATGAACTGAAAATCAGGATATAGCATTTCTAACTCACTCATTTAGATAAATGTCTGACAGAAATCTGACCTAAAGGGAGTTTTTCTTTCAACTTGCAAACAAAATAAAAACTATGCAATAAATTAATAATAATGACTGCAAACATTTAAAAGTAACCTTAAACTAAAATCTTCACCTAAAGAGGACAGATGCTTTCCCTTCATGATTAGTCACATGGAGAGGACAAGAAGAAGTGGGTACAAGTTGCACTTGTACCAGAAGAGTTTTTATCTTTGTGTAAGAACAAAATTTTTATACTGAGAATAGTCATTGGAACAGGGAGGTTTTCAAGACATTTTTAGATTTGGTACTAGATAATCTTATCTAGGCTACTCTTCCCATGAAAGGTTGAGCCAGAGGATCTTTCAAGGTCCCTTTCAACCTGGGCTACTCTTTGGTTCTGTCATTTGATTCTTACTTTCTACTTTATATTTTACCTTACATAATTAAAATTTTTAAAAACCCACAAACTTTGGCTTACCTCAAGGGCCTTATTCCCTTAAGGGCTCTTCCTGGGATATTGTCAGATCAGAGTCAGCCCTCAGCAGTATCTGGATGGAATATCCATTGACCATTTCAATTACATTCAGTAGACAGGTGGTGATGGGAAGAGAGACAGAGACTGAGGGTGTGGAACACAGCACGAGGCATGCTGGTGTGTAGAGAAATGCCAGAAAGTGACTGACAGACACACTGACCTCATTAGTTCTGCTACTCATGAAACAACTGTTGATAGCTGATATTTCATAGCAACATACTGCTGTTGAGTTAAAGAGCTACACAAGAATCTCCTTGTTTGCTTCAAATTATATACAGAATTAATGAGTTGCAAATTGTAAAACAATCCAGCTTCAATAAATATCACCATGAGCAGCACTAGGTTTACCTACAGAAATGTTCAAAGCAAAATTACTTTGTGATACAATAAGATTTAGAGCAGTTACACTCCCTAAAATATAAGTACTTAAGGAGAAGCTTACCATGTGTTTAAAATTATCTGTAGTTGCATTTGAGATCAGCGATAAAGTGCATATATTTTCTGGATTGTAGCACTTTAGAGGTTTTCCATTTTATTTTTATAGTGTTAGTGTAAAATTCACCTCTAGCAATTTATAGTAAGGCTCTAAAAATTCAAATAATAGAGAACTTCTTTCTATGGCAGTGAGTAGTAATTTAACTATACATTAAAATGTTCACTACAAAGAAGCCAAACATAGCTTTTGCTGATGAGTTTAGTAAATTGTATTTGTGCTTCAATGCAATGCTAAATTCCAACTAGCGCATCCTGTTCTAGGATTATCAGTGGTGTTATTTTTTAAAATGGTGCATTTATGATACCATTTCTACTCATGCACAATATGGGACTTTCTTTTCTTCTCTGAAATCCACAGAGAAATGTAATGTACTGGTAATCTGCAGTTTCGAACTTCTCTGAGCAACCTGGGCCTCTTCACAGCTTGGTATGATTCTCCTTCTCTTTTCTCTGGTAACTCTGCACAGAAGCAGAGGTCAGCAAACATTTCCACATGAACAAAATTACTTGCAAGTGCTTCTACTCCACAGAAAGACAGCTATTGCCAGAGAGAAAAACCATCTATCTATCCAGATTTAGCAAGGCAACGGGCAATTTACATCAAAGCTCCCTGACTCAGTCCACAAGCTGTCCATCTCATAAAGCTGAGAGGCAAGCAGGCAGTTCCTTGACCTGACTCCATCAGCATTTGCCATGCTCAGTGAGCTGTTCACTGCTGCACCACCGGAGCCTTGATGCCAGAGAAGCCTCTCAGTAAGAGAACACGACTCAGGAAAGTAAACTGTGCTGTGCAAAGATCATTTGCTTTGCAAAAATGAGGTACAAAATGACTACTCTTTTTTTTTTTTTTTTTTAATAGCATCAGTGCCAGTCTACATTGTAAACATGTATTTCTCTATAAATTCCACCTAAGGCATCCAAGAATGTAACTGAGTGGTATGGACCAAGAATGTGAGGAAAGATATTGTCAATGTGAGATCTGCCATGCTTACCAGCCTGGTTTCCACACTGCCTACTTCAGGTCTACTCAGTTTGAAACCATGCAAGAAAGCTTCTGATAATTTAAAAATAGGAATAGGCAATATTTGGGAATTGCGAAACCATAGATTCTAGATTTGCTACTTTTTCACTTACAAAAATTACTTCTTTTGTTTGTATTGATAAAAGCATGATTTTTTAAATAATGCATTATATTCTGCCATTTATTTATAAGATACTGGGCTGAAAATGGCACTCTATCTTCTGAATGAAAAGTGAGAAAGAATATTTCTCAAAAAGCATGAAGTCTCTTTAAAATACTCAGTTTTCTTCTGTAAAATACCCAACCATGTGTGACTAACTGATATGGCAAGAAACTTTTATACTTGTTTGAGGTGATGAGTTTACAATGCTTTCCTAAATTTCCCTGAAGGACTCATTGATCAGGTCATTATAATTGGACAGATTATGTCTCTATTCTATGCTGTATCTTTTAGTGTATTATTACTGAGCAAAGAGGCATGCAGATTAGATATGTATTTATAGGCACACCTTTATGTTCAGGGGAAAACACTTTTTAATTCTTGTGCAGGCACACAGGGGTTCTTTCTTCTGTAGTTAAATAACTCTATATAAACTAAAGGTGAATTATTTTATCATTACTAATGAATAAGCTTATAAAAACCTCAAAATCCACCTATGGAACAGTCTGTCTTCTATGCTTTTCATCATCCCTGAAATTCAGTTCAGCTTCTACCTGGGAATTTTCCCCTGCAGTATATGATTAGAAAGAACAGTATTCTGTCAAACTGTTCATTTAAATTCTCTGTTTCAACTTTATTGAGTGATACCAAACAAGTTCAGAAATCTTTAACATCCAGTTTAAACCTTTAAAATTGTTCTCTATCAGTTTGAGTAGTTCTGTAGTTCTCTCCACAGGAATTCTTCAGACATCCCAAGGGCCAGATTAACCCATGTATTGATAGAAGTCTTCACCTGCCATAGTGTTTAATAGTGCCTCATCAAAATCAGAATGTGTAGTGGGATATTTAGGAGACTATAAAATTTTATGCCCTCAGGATAAAACACTCAATCTATCTTTTACTATACATATTATATCCCTTCCTCATCTCAGCTACCCGATTCCTCCCTGTGAGCAATGTTTTTCTGGTGTTTTTCTTGGAACCACGCTAGGTACAAAACCTAGATTTGAAAAATGCTTTAATTGTGCTTCAAATCTAACATCAGTGTTTGTTCTTTTCTTAATTTTTAGTACCCCTCCCTCCCTCCCTCCCCCCCCCCCCGTCCCAAATTTATTCTTCATTTCAGAGAGACTCACATATGAGAAACTATGATGGTTCCTAAAAGGCTAGATTACTTCAGTGAAGTGATTTTCACTGAAGTGCTTGTGCCTTCCAGCCCCTACAATAAATGCAAAGTATAGAGAGGTATGTTCATTTTCTGATGAACAAATACTTTTTAATATAAAAGAAATCACAGAGTGATGAAAAAAAAGTAAGCTTCATTCTCAATCCTTGGTGAATCAAAGTAGATGCAACTCTTTAACTGCTCTGAAAACAGAGTCTCAGTCTTGAGTTACAACAAATTCCTGTGGCTTTAGTAGATTAAGATCTATGTTAAGGGAGATATTTATGTCAGCATAGTTCTGTTGGTGTGTGTAACTACTTTATACATCAGGGTCCTGAGCTGGCTGATACAAATTAACATGGTTTTAAAATCAAGTCCAAAGGGACTTATTTCCTAACATAAGTGTTAAAATCAGAAAGATCTCCCAGGAGCCCTACCTTAACACCCTCTGTAAAGTTTCTGCTATTGTTTTCCAGGATCTAAATAGCAGATTTTATTTGTTTGTCACCTTTTGTAGCCTCCTGCCCTCTTCTTCCCTGAAGCATATGAAAGGTCAGATGTATATCCACATTCCTCATTGTCTGAAATTGAGGTTTTCTCTAGTGTCGCTGGGGCTCGGCCTTTGCTTTAGGCATCCGGATTTAGGAAAATCATTGAAACATGATTCTGTTTTTCTGCATTGACAATCCCCTTTTACACCAGTGCTGATTGCAGGCAATTTTAGTGGCATTTCATTACAGAGTCAGAATGACTCTATCTAAGAGGCTTTTTTTGTGAATCTTTCTGCTCCAGAGCAGACAATGGGAAGATAAAGGGGCTGAATGCTAGCTTGATGTGAATATTCCTGAAAGTCACATCCACCCTTGCCCAAACTGAGACAATGTCCTGGTTTCAGCTGCAGTAGAGCTACTTTTCTTCCTAGCAGCCAGTATAGTGCTGTGTTTTGGATTTAGGATGGAAATAATGTTGGTAACACAGGGATGTTTTCTCTGTTGCTGAGCAGTGCTTATACAGAGTGTAGGACCTGCAAGTTTCCCACCCCACCAGGGAGCAGGCTGGGGGTGCACAGGAAGCTGGGAGGGGTCACAGCCAGGACGGCTGACCCAAACTGGTCAGAGATATCCCATGTCACTGTCAGTACATGACCTTGGGGAAAGCAGGCCGCTGGAGGGACAGAACGTAGGAGAATAGTGCAGAAGGTAGTCTCACACCTGAGGAGTTGCAGCTGTACTAATCACCAAAGATTAGGAGCAGGCCTGCCCTTAACAGGCCACAGCTGTGTCCAATAAAAAGACCTATGCTACAAAAGAGTGGGTTAGCTGGGTGAGTTGGGGTTTGTTGGCTGTATTGTGAGGAAAGAGGAGTCAGTGTTGCAAGGAGCTGCCCATGAGAATTTGCTGAGAGGGTACAGAACTTTGGCAACAAGATGACAGCACAGGCCAGTGGCAGTTGCTCAGGAATAGGCTGGGCATCAGTCAGCAGGTGGTGAGTTCTCTTCACAGGAATTCTTCTGACAATGCACTTGCATTGTACATCCCTTATTTTGCAGTATTGGTGTTAGTGTTCATATTCTTGTTCCTTAATGTTTCTATCCTATTAAACTGTTGTTATCTCAACCTGCAGATTTTAATTTTTGTTGTTGTTGTCCCCATTCTCTACCCTGTCCTGCTTGGGGGCAGAAGTGATTGAGTGGCTGTATGATGTTTAACCACCCACCCAGTTAAACCAGGATACACAAGCAGCTTTTTTCCAAGAAAAAAAAAATGCTCTTAGAACTTTAGACTGGTATTGATAATAAAGGGAAAAAAATCCTGAAGGAAAATGTGAATGCATTAACAACAGAATAAATGGAAGGAAGGCTGCAAACTGGAGCTAGACAATACGCTCAAATGCAAGCTAAAGTGTTTGGACAGTCACAGCAGGTAAGAAGCCTGGTGAAGAAGTTGCCTTTATGGTTCCTACTAGTTTTCCTTTGAGAAGCCGTTATGTAGGACTTGCTTCATACTCCTTTTCTACTCCTTTTTCAGCTGAAATGTCATGCTGACATATTTTCTATTTATACTTTTTTATATATTTGTATTTTGATGAGCAGCTCTTCTCTTTTTTTTAATTCATTTTCCCAGTTACATGAATATCTGCACAGAATGCAAGGGACAAGGTCTAATTGGATCACATCACTGCTATTTAATTAATTTGCAGTCTGTCAAGCAATGAATTTTCCAGTGCACTTCTTTTCTGACTGGCCTCCAGCTGGTGGAGCTCATCTGTCTGCTCACAGCCCACTGCCCTGTGTCCTTTCACAGCTATCCTGGTCTGAGGCCACCTTGCCTTATTTCCAATTTTAAGGTTAACAGACTGAGGAAAGAAGATTACATCAGACAATGAGAACTCATCTCCTTTCTTGCCTTCTCTAGGGGATGTGTTATCCCAAATCCACTGCTGTCAGCTAACAAAGTGTCTCATACTGAAGGCCTCTCAGACATGGGTGATGACCTTGAGTTCCCCTATGGCTCATTATAGCTTGTGGCTTCTGCTGTCTCGTACTGTATAGATTTATAGATTTATAATAGGGTGTTTGGAAGGGTTGTGATATTGTGGTTTGGGAGGTAAATGGAGTTGATGTTATATTACAGCATTACCTTAATCAGGGCTGGGGGAGCACAGGACAACAGGAAAGGATTCAGTGGCCCGAGAAATGCTTTTCCAGCTGAACGCACCTCTATCAGATAAATGCCTATCATGAGCAATAACACAGCCAGGACAACAGGGATCTCAATTTAAGTTACCACAGTTTAGCTGCTCTTCAGAGCTTATTATAGAGTGATGTAATGGAAAAATCTATTTTTTATTATAAAGAAAATCTTTTGCAACCGCTAAAATGTACTGTGACCAGTAATGTCCCTTAGGATAATAAATACATCATTGTACAGAATAATGAGAGACTGGTTAGAGTGTATTTTCTGCTTTGATATCCTCATGCTTTTTCAAGAATAATTTATAAAATGCAGAGGGAGGGTCCTATCACTCAACATAAAAGACACCTTAATTCAGTCAAATGTCTCTGTGTCAGCTCAGGGCTTCTCGTCTTCAATAGCTGAATCACAAGAAGGCAATCATAAAATAATATCCATACATAAACTGGTATAAATAGTAGTTGCAATGGTTGGAGTGTTTTCTACTGGCTTTGATAATTATGCTCAAAAAATAGAACATTGGGCTTAATGATTAGTCAATGCTAAATATCATTCCTAGTTTTCACCTTTGGAAAGCAGAAATTAGTCAGATACAAAACTATGCTATCTCAGAAATCCCTTGGCTGATATGTTCCTAGCAAAAACTGCTTTATTCCAGATGTTACAGAACATATGCATAGATGCACAGTACAGCAGAGAATATTTGTACAATATGCCACAAATTACCAGTGAAGACTTAAAATGTTATCAGAGGATATCCTTTGACCTTTCTGATTTCATCAATAAATCAAGTGTCTTCTTAGAAGGTTTTTTATACAAAATCAACCCAGATAATTTATTTTTGCTTTATGTATCTCAATATTTGACAAAACCCCCTTTTTTTCATTTATGAATGCTACTGGAAATGTTAAGACTCAACTGTATTATAGCAAGCTTCACTCACACATTAGGGCTCTGTTTATTGTCTCTATGTGTTCATGGCAGGACTTAGATTAATGGTTTTGGATCTGGTAATTTGGTACAAGAATTCTGGGGTATTTGATTACCTACAAGCCTACATATGTGTAACTCTGCAGTCCTAACACTTGAGGCTAGATTGCCATGCCATTCATGATCTGGTTTTAGTCCAACTCTGCAAACATCTATGCATTAAGGAAACTTCCCACTCTGACCATTCACGGGCTCCCCACCAGTCACACTCTCCAAGGCCAGACTTCCAGTGCTGGGACTGAAGCCCCTTCCCAGCAGGCAGCTCCAGTGACCTGATGGGAGCCCAGCTTGGCTCCCCACCCACAGTCAGACCAGGTTTCCTTGTTGTCTCGGATGTCTCGTTCCATTTATTCCTGGTACAATACCACAGACAGCCCAAGCTGGTGGCACCAAGAAGGGACCTTGAACAAAGGACCCCTGGTGGTCTTTTATCCCCTCCGAGACCAAGCACACATGACTCTCATTCATCTTCCTAAGTCTCTGGCTCCTGCTGTGTCTCTCAGTGTCCATTCACCTGGCTGGCAGCATCCATCTTCCTGCCCTTTGTTATCCCAAAAGTTGGCAGCTCCCAGCTTCCCGTCTCAGGCTCCCACACAGAACTCAACCTGCACCTCAATGTGCAACTTGCAAGCCCAGCTACCTGCACCAGGTGTATTCCTCAATATATAAGCCCTTTTCTCTAGGGATCAACAAGTAATTGAAATAGTGCCTGAAAGCTGTGTCTTCAAACAAGGCAGTAGGTGATTCTGAAAGGAAATTTTTCATATACCAATCAGTCACCCTTTCCCCACACCCAGCCATAACAGATGTATTTGTAATCTGGAAAAGCCCAGTTTCCTCCAGCATCTTCTCATTTTCTCTGTCCTTGCCAATCAACTCCCAATGACAACAACTGCTTTGTTCCCAAGTCACTGTAGGAAGCTTAGGCTTAAGATCTCTTACTTGTGCCTAAGAGCAAACTAGATGAAAATAGTTTCCTAAACTAACAAAAGCTTTATCATTTCTTAAAAAAAATAATTCCTTTTTTTTAAATTTTCTTACTTGTCCTTTCAGAAAAGGCTGTGATCTAAGTACAGGCATTCACCCTATAAGATACAGCATAGATAAATTGGAACATATATGAAAATTATTTTAAAAACCATAACCCCATTCTATATGTTTATAGAGATGAGGAAAAAAAAGAAAATCTATATGTCTAAGTCTAAATATTTTATACTTTTGTGAGCCTATTCCTTGAAAATTAGCAAAAGAAATACCGACTGTATTTCTGAATCCGATTTTGATCCGATATTTACAGTCAAGATGTGAATCTACTGAAGTCAATGAAAATCCACAAGAAGTGTAGATGAAATCAATTCCATTTTGGTCACCATTTCTCTACATTCACTTTAAAATTAATGCTAAAATGCATCAGTTTATCTACACAAAAAAAACTTTTAATTTGAGAAAAGGTGCTATCACATCTTATGCCAGGGTTTCCATACTGTTGTCTCCTTATCACAAGTTTCATACCTTCTTAGTGTTTTCTTGTGGGCTGCTTCTCCTCAGAGCACTAGCTCTTTCTTCTTCACAAAGCAGCCACCCCACTCTTTTACAGCACTCTTCTTCTCACTGGCTACAGCTGTGGCCTGTTAAAGTCAGGCCTGCTCCTAATCTTTGATAATTGGCCCAGCTGCAACTCCTTAGGGGTAAGATTACTTTCTACACTATCTTTATTTTCTTATATTCTATCCCCCTACAAAAAAGGAAGCATCATGAATAATATCTGGAAATGTTTAATTCTCCTTTTGTCTGAATGTAAAAATAAATCTTCATAGAAAGCAGTTTAGCCCATCTGAGTAGAATTGCTGCTTAAGCTCCCAGAGTGAAACACGTTATTCTATAAACATGAACTTGAAAGAGTTTTCCCTAACTACAGCATATATTGACAACTACTGTGCATTGTATTGGCCCCTATCCAAACATTTTAATGCATACATTTAAGGCTTTTTTCTGTCTAACAGTATAAAAATTTCTCTAAATTAATTTTTGTGGACCAGAGTCTACATTATGTTACATAGAGAATCTGACTTTCTTAAAGCAGCTACTTTTACTGACATATGGGAGAAATAGGCTTAATTTTGGTAATTAAATAAGTCATATTTCAAATATGTTTACTGGCCATTAGCACAAATTTCCTTGGACTGGCTACATTTACAAAATAGTGGTTTTTTGCCAGGAGAATCCAAGAAACAGCTTGTTTACTGAGCTAGGAAAAACCAGGATCAAAATGATTTGTATTTCATATAGAACAAGTAAAATCCAGTGGATATGACTTGGTGACCATTCTCTGATGACCAATAAAACAGTATTTTGTGTGTGTGTGGTGTTACTCAGGACTGTTGAGTGCAGGGCCATGAGCTGGATTTCAGTGGCTCTTATGGATCCCTTCCAACTCAGGATATTTTGTAAGTCTATAATTCTAATAGAGTAGTAACATGCAAACAAGTCACAATTCTAGTCTGAACTCAGTTGTTGCAGAAAGTTGGGTTCAAATCATGTGAGATGATTTGAAAATTGTCTACTGAATCTGAAGAGGTCAATAAGAAATGCTCTGAAGTTTGATTCTTAGCAGATTGTTCTAGATTTAGATCTGCTGTACAAATATATTTTAAAGACTGTTGTGTTAATAATCTTCAAGTAAAGCTAACTTTCTACAGGTTTTAAGAAAGCTTCTTATTAATGACAGAATTTTGGAGTACTAAACGTAAGGCAGATAAAAAAGGTGTGAATTTACAAACAGGCTTCTCAAATGATGCCAAACAAAATGCCCTAATAAATGATACAAACCATGGAACTGCTCCGGCATCAGCCAGAGCCACTGGGAACATTTCCATTCAATTTAGGGGGTGTTGGAATCAAGCTCATTTGCAATTTAGGAGCAATATTAGACAGTAGCAATGTTAAATGAGTCAAGGCAGTTAACCAAATTTAACTAAACAAGTCAGACCCCTTGGATGATAAAAATTTCAGCAACAAACAAAAAAAACCATTGAAAGTGATCTGATTGCTGATATCAGTGTGCCTTTCTTTTTATGTGAAAATTTTATTTCATTCACATCTTAAAATGCTTTAAAAGTCACACTTTATTTGGGAAAGTAATTGGACTAGCTTATTCTTCCTTACAGATACTTTTCAGGGTTTCTCTAACTTTCAAATTTTGATGCAACCATACAGTATGAAATGCTTGGCCTGACCTGCTCTTTCCTTGTCTAGAAGATTATATGTTATATGGAATTAAGTTGTCTTTCTTCCTACATGATTAAGTAGCATAATTTGAGATACTCAGAGGTCATGACACATTACTGGAATAATTTAAATGCAGTATTATTCATTAATATCAAAGCTATAAAAATTAACTTCATTTTATTCTTGTTTTTGACCAAAACTATAAATCATAGCATTTTGGCAGAGCTAGCACAGCTATACTAATTTAATTACTAATCACTGTATTTCAATTATCTTTGTGAAGAGAGATATGTAATAAAAAAGTGTTTCCTTTCCACGAAGCACAGAATGGTGTTAGAGCATAACACCTTCATTCTTGTGACTAATCAATTCTATGAAAATGTATAGACCTAATGTAATAAAAGACCAAAGGTAAGAAAAAAGATCATAAACTAATGAAACTAATAATATTAACAAAGTATTAAGGCAATTAATTACTAAAGAGACATAAAGGTTAACTGCCCGTGAAATTAACATACTAATTCAGTGTTATTATATGATGTACTTACAATTTGTTTCTAAATTTACTTCAGTAGCTCAGGAGAAAATTTACTTACTCTTACTTGTGTCACATTAAAAATAGTCACCCTCAGTTCAGATCTATGGTAAGCAGATACACTGGTGATTGTGACAGCACCTTCTGTCAGGATGGAATTTGGTCCATATTGCTACCTCAAGCTGAGCTGCTTCCCAATCCTTTTGATATCCAAGCAGCCAAACTCAATTTTCTTTTAATTAGGTACCTAACTTTGTGTGAGGTGGACACAGGCCCAAGCTCTAAAAGCTTCCAACACCTCCGCCTATGAGCCATGTTCCCAGAAAGTTGATCACCTTCCACACACCAGAAAACAGATTCGGATACGTGTAAATACAAAAAAAAAAGTGCCCTTAAGTAAACTTATCCTCCTGCATGAAAACTGAAATCCCTTACAATTCTATTCACCCACGTTAATTTTTTTCCCTCTTGGGACGAGAACAATGACACATTTGAATGCCCAGGTATAGTTTTGTTCATTTTCACTGGAGATGCTGTTATCTCAGGTTTGTGAAGATTGATTCAAAGACAGGCAATGACTACATATAGTAAAATTGAAAAGCAGAAATTATAATCTATCTTTGTCAAATTAATGAGGTATTGAAAGAAAGATAAGAACTGTGTCTGGCCACTTTCCCAGCATTACCCAGACTGGGAAGGACCTCAAGAGGTCTTGCCCAGCCTCCTGATCTAAGCATGGCCAGCTGTGAGATCACACCAGATTGACTTGGGCTGTAAAGGGCTCTCATTTGTGTGCAATATACCAAACATTTCTGTCTTTCAAATACACTTTGGCTGTGAATCCTTTTCTTTAAAAAGAAATGTGTTATAAAATTAGTATGTTCTGGATCCATAAAGAAAAATAAATGGTGTGCATTATTATGTAGGTACATGGATAGATAAATACATACATGGATGCTAAATCAATGCAGCAGATTGTAAGTCTGATCCATAGTCAACTGCCCTTATCCTGCAGCCTGGCACAGCACAAGTTTCTCTGCTGAGGATGATACATGGCTGTCAGTGCTGCTTGAAGGAAAAAAAGAGTCTGTGCAGGGCAGGTGGGTACACATTTAATGGACCATGGCAGATGAAAGGATGCAAAAAGGTAGGAACAGTTGCTAAGTTCAGTGTGAAAGGCAAGACTGTTATCCCTGACCAAGGAAAATGTTCACCTGCCGCACCTTCTCTGTTTTCTGAGGGTCATTTAGCTGGGCACTTAAGTAAATTAAGGCTTCCTGCATCTGTTTTCCCCAAAGATCTATGGTGCTACATTTTTTTATAGCTTGGGTCCAACCTTTTTTATCTCAAAAATGAGATAAATACTGCCAAGGATGGTGATTAGAGAGGACCCAAGTGACTAGTGTACCTTTGCCATATAATAAACTAAATTATTGCTTTGGCTTGCCTGTGTTTTTTTTAGGTACTTGAGAAATAGAAAACCAATGAGTGCTTGTGTCTTGAGGCTGAGCAGAGCAAAAATAGTAGAGATTAGTGACAACTCTGGGAGGCCCATAATTGCAAGTGGACTCAGTTTTTGAGTACCACCCATTGACAACAGCGCACATAGGTACTGTTGGTTTCATTTGCTATTTCATTACAAGCAGTGGCCAAGAGATGCACCTCCCAATGGCCACGGGTCTGGCAACACCACCATTTTGATTGTTTTTCTCTCACTCTACATCTCACATATTAGTACAAATTTCTAGCCTGCACTAGCTTTCCTGTTTCTATTCTTTGTCCCTCCACAACAGAGGGAGCAGATTCCAATCTCCCTCAGGTGATGTCTGCTCAGCGTTTCTTTTTTCCTTCTCTCTCCATTCTTATTGAGAAGTGGACCTGGAAACTAGCTCATGTCTTGGTTCATCCACCACTTTGCTTCCTGATGTGGGAGCATTTTCTCACTCAGGTGAGTACATTTGTTCAGCTGAGGGGAGAGGCTCAGCACATCCCTGCTGCACTGTTCCTGCAGTTTAATGGCAGGGCACTTGCCCCAGAGGGAAGTTACACCTCAGCAGCTCCCTGCTGTCAGAAATCACTCAATTTGTATCCTGTCATGGGATAGCTCCCCTACTACAAGCTATTTATCACCCCTTCAGTGTCATTTTGTTTCCTGTGGCGTTTGCCACAGAAGGTGCTTCTGCCTTCACTTCTCTCCCTCCCCAGCTCTCATTATTCATTTGGTCCAAACTACATTCCTGAACTGCCCTACTTGACCAGGGAAAGAAAAAAGGCCAAAAAGATGTGGATTGTGAAGAGGAGTATGTAAAATAAGGATAATCTAGTTTCTGACAGGAGCCAGCATCTTTTCAGCCTGCATCTCTTGTGCTGCTGCCTGAACTGCCTAATGCCTGCGTAACTCCCTTCCTACTAAGTGTAGAAACACCAGCTCCTTTAAAGCTGATATAGCACAATTTGCAAGATATCATGTTCACCCAATGACCATTGCCTCCCTACTGGTCATTATTTGAAAATAGCTAAGCAAATCTGACAATTATATCATTTCCCAGTTACAATAGGAAGAGACCAGGACTGGGTCTTTGCTCTCTACACCTTTTACATTCTCACCTATCACAGAACTTTGCAGAAGATTCTCTCCTGCAAGTACAAAGAGGACAGTGGGTGCTTTTCCTCAAAATCTCTTGCAAATTTACTTTCTCATGACTGAACTGTATAATTTTTACTGTACCAGTAGACCTGCTAGAGCCAAAGTCAACTCAATTAGTACGTTTCATCAGAGATTGCATTTCCAATGCAACAGCTCCTAGGTCTGGTAGTTTTTCCCATTATCCTTGTTCCTGCAGCAGAGACAGGTGGATTGCACAGGCACAGATGTCTGGCATCTGGCTTTAAATGTGCTTGTCTATTCACATCTGAGCAAGCAACGCATCCCAATGAATTGGCTTCAAAAAGAGCAACTCTAAACAGAAAGATTGACATTTCCTCCTATTTCATACTGCCACTGCCTGCTGCAGAGCTCGCTGATCTGTACCTAACACCACGGAGTTGGCACTGGCAGGGTCTGGATGGTGGAGTTTGGAGCCACAGCCTACTGAGCAAGACCTGGGAGAGAAAAGCAGTGAGTCTCTTCAAGTTCCTCAATTCAGGAAAAACAGAACAATAAGTTAATGCCAGGAGAATAGATCCTTTGAAAAGAAGCATCTTTTCAGCCCTCACCTAATAAATCTCTGATATAATCTGGCATTTGGCCTCTGAAAGATTGTCAGCTGTCAGTCTTCTTGGGTTAGCTGTGAAAATTGCATATTTTTTCCAGTAACTTAGGGGGTTGGTTGTTTGGGCAGTTTTATGTACTAAGGAAAGCCTTTTCATTTGAATTCAGTGGGTTCTATAAAAAGCCTGAAATCATTTTTTTCAACAGGTTTTTGACCTGTTCAATCAAAAAGCCCTTGAATGACAAGAAAAAGCTTGCTCAAAATGAAGGTATTTCTACTGTCATTGAAGTATCTCAGAGGGAGAAAAATAAAACTTACCCATGTCTTTTCTGTTTGTTTACTCCACACAGTGTTTAAACTGTCTAGTGGGGTTTTTCTCTTAGAAGGTATGGCATAGGCCTTTTGTAGACATTTAAGAAAGAAATGCACAAAGGGGTCTACTTAATTTCTATCTGATAAAAAAGGCCTAGTTGCTTTAATAGTGAAGAGCAAGTGCAAAACCAGAAGTGATAGCTCATTCATGATGGTCAGCAGGTATTAGTGTACACTTTATAGCAGGATTTTTTTAATCAAACAAGTGAGGAAAATGTCTAATGCAGTTCCTTCTGAAGAACAAACTAACACAAGATGGTAGTTTCAGGTATCACTGGCAAAGTTAATTAACTTCACGGGTCAGTCACTGTATATTTCCCACATACCTTGTAAGAAGCAACTCAGACTAATTATGTGGAAAAGAGCACAGGCACAGGCACTGCAGTTGCACAATGCTTATGTAAGAGAACTTTACCTTAGAGATGGTGCATAGCACCTTTCAACAGCAACTGCAGAACAAGCCAATGGTCTGACTTCTGCTGTAGTGCAGGAATTTTTGGGGGCAACAAATATCCCAAGGGGAAAAGCTCTGACCTTTAATTAACCCACTGTTTGACTGGCAGATTCTAGTTTCTTCATCCTGTGCCTCAGAGCTGAACAAAGGCTACAACCACCTAGGGGAGGATTCATCTACTTCAATTTCTTCAGCCATCTAAAACCTGGATATTTAATCCAAGGTGTCCACCTGGGATGCCTTTACAGTAAATGAAGATAGATGGGTGAGTAAGACTAATGAGATGGATCTGCCCCTGGAACTGCTTGCTCCTCTGCTCCATTCTTTGTTTTTGCAGAGGATGGTGTTTTTATACCAGACACAATTTCAGACTATTAAAGTTAATCTTTCCAGAAAGAGTAAACATTTTAATATGCACAATGCCAAGTGGACAGTTGTTGTAACCAAGATTCTTTTTTTAGTATTACAATGTACAATTGCCCTAAAAAAATCTTCCTCAATATCCTTTGCTGTTGGAGCCAGGGAAGCTTTATGTGACAGCTATGTTCTGTATTTTCCCATAATAAGAACAGTTTATACACGCCAACATTCTAATGAAGAAAATGGTAGGAATCCAAAGTGTCCATAAAACCATCTGTGCATGTGCTGTCAATCTGGACTCTACTGTATGTGCACAGATCTGCTCATGCCTGAAAGTCCCAAATCATACCAGTCTCCATGTGGGCTGATATATCTGCACTGAATTCAAAGTGTCCGGGTTGTGTTTGATTTGGTACACAGAGAACATGGATATAGTTTGGGTGCAGAGAGTGACTACCAATTTTAAATTCCTGGATAACCAGACACCCAGTGCGCCGCACAGTCACAAGCCTGGTAGTTTGTTGCTGAAAGTCATCAGATGGTGCATTATTTCTAAATGTAGTAAAACTGACAGTATACAGCACTTTGCAGTAGTAGGGTCCTGCAAAAAAAAATGATCAGCTGTATACTGAAAGTGTGTCTGGTCTTTGAGGGGCTGCAAGGAATGACATGAAGGGTAGAGACACTGAACCTTGGTGGGCTTTTGTGAATCCAGGTGGAATAAATTCACAACATGATCCAGGAGGAATAAAAATCTGAGTGAAGTTTAGGTGCCAGCTGGGCACAGATAATGAAATCTACATATATGCAGTCATTTTGCAAAAAAAAAAAAATATTACTTCCTGTTAATTCAGTTCAAGTCCAGCATATCAAACCAAAGTAAGGCCACTTCTTAACCCTGCATGAAATTCACAGTGCCCAAGTCAGTACATGACCTTCTTTACCAAATAAACTAAATTTAGTAACACCTCTTCAATTCATACCAAATCTCAGAAGTGATGACTTCTAAAACAATTACTCCAAGTTGCTCAGTGGTCATTGCTGGGATTCACCAGTTGACTGCAGCCACCTGAGACAATTTATGTTGCTGAGATGGGAAAGCATATTGAAAAGGGAAGCTGAGAATACTCATGCAGTGCAGTTCAGCCTGCTAGCCTGCTGTCTGCCCAACATGTCACATGGAGCAGGTCAGGAGTGCAAAGCAGATGGCATGGGCAGCTACAATGGACTGCACCTCTGCACTCAACAGATGGCACCAACAACATACAAGAAAATCATTGGTGTCCTTGGGGACCTGGGAGCACATCAGGACTGATTTCAAGTGAAGCACCAGTTAAACTTTTCTGAAAATACATGCTGAGATCATCTCATTGTGATTTGTGGGAGGGAGGGAAAATAGAGATAATAAATAGAGTAATGAGAAATTAAATAAATGCAAATTATTTTATAAAAACATGGTGTTCTAATTACAAAGATTTTAATTGCAAGTGTTGGTAATAAGAAAAATAATTAGTGATGGAATTATGCCTGAGGATAGCAGTCAGAAGTTATCTCATGACGCTATCTGTTCGCAAGACAAGACTTAGAATAAGTGTTGCTTTTCTGCTTTCCTTGCTTTGTGAGGTGTTAAAACAGCTAAATTTGCAGTCAGACCATATAGCACCTACAGATGCAGTTTCATATGCAGATCAAGAGGATAAAGATACAATCCCTGCCTCAATAAATATAAGATCTACATTCCAGTTACGTAGGAAGTAGAAGGGTATGATGCTTTGTGTGCTTGGTAAATACCTTGAAATTACTTTTTGGGCACACTATTATCTGCATAACAAATTCCTGAAATACATTTTCAGTGATATATGCTCACAGCTCCTCCCATCTAAAAGAAGTTTGGTAGGATGTGTGGGTGGCCTTGGTAAAGGAAATTTGGATGCTTGTATGGTAAACTCTGTACAGATATATTTTATTTAGCGTTTTTAAGTTCTTGTGGCAATTTTTTTTAATGATAAAGTGCTCACAAGTCTCTTAACAAAGTGACACTGTAGGCTCACATTGAACCAATGTATGAACTATATCAGGAAAAATTTATGCAGAGAGTCAAATATCTGCTGTTCACTGAAAATTTTCAGGGGTGAATTCACCACAAGACTATGATGGCCTTTGGTTCTCACTGGAGCAAAGCCAGTGAGAGTAGCTGCACACATGAGCCTTTCAGGAAACCTTGAGTCATGACTCTGCTCTCGGAAGTCCCTGTTGTTCTCTCACTCTGTGACAAGTTTCAGGTGGATAATGTCAATGTGGGCTAGCAGAAGAGCAGTTTTTTTTATAAATACTAAGAGTAGTAAATAAGTAATAAAAGTAAGAGTAAAAACAAAATTGTCTTTCCTACAGCCTGGAAAAAATGTTGCAGTACTCTAATCAGGGATCCAAAAAAAATATAGATTTTCATGCTTGATGCAGACATCTGTGAATATAGGGTATCCTCAGTCCTTCCGTGACATTGGGACATGCCACCCCAGTCACTACAATAACACTTTTAACACTAAGGCAGTTGAAACCTGCAAGTCAGGTTGTTACCTGAGTGGTCATCTGCTGGTTTTATTACCCCTGGTCTTGTTTTTCTCTGAAGTTCATTCTGAAATGCAAGACACATCATCAGGTTTATGATTTTTACAACATCTGCCTTGACAAAAATATGACTGAAATGAGAATAATATGGTCGTGATGCCAGAACAGTAAGAACAGTAATAATAATGGCCTCTCTGTTCATTATGATCATCATTTTGTTCTCACTATTACACCAAACAGTATAATTTATTGCACTAATATGGCCTGGCTATGAGTGATTATATAAATACATATGTTATCTTTTTCAGGGGTTTTACATATTCATGCTTTCCTAATGAAAATATATTATTTACCAACAAGGAGAAGATCTTAGAGGAGAATAAAAGCAAATTTATTCTCTTTGGCAGCTATCCATTTCAGATCCAAGCAGGGGATGAGAAATGCATGCAATATGACAGCTGCCTGTTGATAGTAGGATTCCTATGGATCATCTATTAAAGCAGCACTTTGTTATCATCTTCTGCATTCTGATCTTGAACTGTGTGAATTTAGACTTCATAACACATTAATATAACTTTAAAATATGTCCAGCTGCTAAATACAGAAAATAATCTCTCAGGTAATGCATCTCAAATATTCAGAGCAAAAAGAACCGAGGTTGATTTACCATCTAAACAGATCTTAAAACACTGAATTCTTAATGGTATTTCTTAGAGTTTGGGGACGTTTCTTTCTATAAAGACAGTCAGCCATTTAAAAAAAGAAAATTTGTAACTGGAATATGTCTTCATATAGCAATCTCTGCTTGGTCTCCAATCTTGAGGATATTTGAGCATCCAAGTAATTCTATTCAATGTCAGACTGTCTGCAGTACTCAGTGATTTCACTCGTATCTGTCAGAAGCAAGAATTTTCACTTGATCAAGAACTTTAGGACCAAAGTGTCTCAATTTCAAAACACCTTACTATAGTAACTAGAGATTTTTGTCTTTTGGAAGAAGTCAGTTCTAATACTGTTTTTTAGACCAGAATTTTACAAATTCATTTTCAAAAAAAAATTTAAATTTAAAAATGAAAAATTTAAATTTTTCATTTTCTAAAAAAATAAATTTAAATTTTAGCTTTGCAGAGCCTTTATTTATTGTGTGATCATTGTCATGAAAAATTGGGTACATGGTGACTTCAGTAAAAATTCATGTTAATGCAGTACATATTCTAGGCTCTTCAATTATATGAAGCATTACAATTCTTGGACACATAGTGTCTGACATCCAAAAGGCAGATTCTAAACATTCTGAAAGCTATTTAGAATCTAGTTCTACCTGACACAAATGTATCAATTTATTATAAGTAATATTTGGAAGGCTGCTGTAACACACTTCTAAATTAAAAGTAAACTACCAATGATAAAGCTATTCAGCAAGCTTATAAGTAAATATTGAGCTTAAACCGAAACTAATGTTTTATATGTATGTGACTGCTGAATTTTGCTTGATAAATTTCACACTTACATCTGTCACTCTAGCAAAGCATGTGTGTATCATTCCTAAAAGAAAATTGTTAGTCAGGGTTTTTGGTTTTTTTTTTTGTTTGTTTGTTTGTTTGTTAGTTTTATTTGTTAATCTTGAGAATAAAATTGTGAACTTCTTGCAAATAATACAGCTTTGCTGCACTCATAATTTTTAGGCATACTCATCCAACTTTAACCTGACCACACTCTCATTATTGGGAATTGTAAAGTGCTCACTGCAGCAGAGCTGTGCTGGCCCTGTGAACAATTGAGATGTCGCCTGAGAGCTGTTTTCCACAGAAAAAGATCAGTCTCCAAGTGATGAAAGGGAAAGAAATCAGCTGGTTTAATAGTTGAACTGAAGTATTTCTTGAGGGCCTGGTAATAAGAGAAGAAAGGGACGTGGCCCATATGTATATTAGCTAATACCCTTCCCTTAGTTCCACTGATTGCCCAGAATCACAGAGTGAGCAGAGAGGGGTGGGTGACAGTGCTGCTCCCTGGGCCCTGATCCCTGCAGAGCATCCAGAGGCAGGCAGCATGGCTGGGACTGGCAGTTTGACTTCCCAGGGAGATCGGAATCTTTCTTGGCTCCCACAGGCAGTGAGGGAAGGTTTAACACATTTTTTGTGCCATTGTAAAGTTGAACCGAAGTGTTTACAGTGACAGTCATGTTTCCAGTTGTGGTCTCTGCTCTGTTTTCTGTTACAAACTGTCTCTCTTACAGTATTCCTGATAAATTGTTTGTTGGTGATAACTACATTCCCTAACAACTTCCTAAGCACTAGAAAGGGGACAGTGACACTAGCAATTTGGAAGAAAAAAGAATGTCATAGACATGAATTGATATCTCTTTCGTTTTGAACACTCAAAGGTACTTCCAACTGCAGCTTTCATCAGGCCTCCTTTTTGGTCTGTAACTTCCCATAATTTATTGACTTAGTTTAAAATAATAAAAAAGTCTTATAACATATACAGCATTGCTGATTGTGTTGAGATTAAAGCGAATTTGGCAAATACAAGTATCTGAAAAAATGGCACTCTGCGATGCTTTCTCATTAAAGATGTCATGGGGTTTTTTGAGAACCAGCATAATGCTGAAAAAATAAAACTATGACATGCTGAACACTTATTTTAAATATTGATATTCACATAAACTGAATTTTGCTGATTTATAGTCATAGCATTAGGATTTATTTTTATGTAATCACACAACTGCAAATATCAGAAAATTAAAAAACACAGAAGTAATGTTTTGCCATAAATGCTTATATAGGCCATTATACTGTTTAAAATACATCTGCATTTGAAATGAAGTAGACTGCTCCCAAAAGAGAAAAGTTATGTGTCCTTTCCCTTCTATTTTAGGCCAGTGCTGCTGTTCATTCTAAGACTTCTTCTATAGGGGACAGATGTTGGGAAATGAAAAATAATATTCTAGCCTACAGAGAAATGTAGAGGAAACACAAATACATTTCATTTAAACTGTGTCTTTTAGGACCTCTTCCCCCATTCTGGCTGTGGATTTACACCTTAACTGTCGAGATCAGGAGCAAAAATAATATTGCCTTTCTGCTGCTTGGCTCTTAGTGAAGGAAAAGGCTCTCCAGGTGACAGAACAGGTCCTTAGCCTTGGGTGGTCAGGACTGTGGGATGTGCCATAGCATGTCCTGTCCTGTGGCTCTTGCTTGAGTGACAAGCCCCAGATGGAGGGCTTCATCTGGAAGTTAGCCTTCCCCCTTTTTATCACTCACCCTGGCTCTAGTCTTCCTTCCACAGTACCAGTAATAATTTTAAAGCTTCTTAAAGATCTTCGATAAATACATGATGCTTCCAAGTGCCAAGAAACAGTCCCTAAGTGAGTTCAGTGAAAGGATTTGATGATGAATAAGAACACTTTCAATTTACATTGACATTCTGAGACCTATCATTTAGCCATCTTTAATAATTTTAAAATAGCCCTTGCAGAGCTTTGAAATAATTTTTTAATTAAAGTGTCATGTTACATCAAGTCAAATGCCTCCATAAGTTTAATTCAAGTTTACCATCGTCACTGATCTTATGACTCATGAAGAAAATATTTAAATTTGATCTCCATAAATGCACTGACTGAAAAACTATAGTTCCACCTTTTAGCTCTTTATTTACTAGGACTGCAGCACCCACAAAATTATTTTCTCTGAAGTGTTTCTCAAACTACCTTTATTTGTATGTTTCATCTTATTTAAAAACAGCTTAAATTTATATAGAAGCGTCCATTTCTGAATTGCTTCTCTACTTCTTTCCCCTCTTCCTTTATTATCTTTTTTATAGCCTTATTATTATTTCTAGTTCAAATGTTTTTAATTTCTTAATAAAATTTTCATTTGAAGTATCTATAAAATTAGGCAAAATGTGTTGTAGCATTGTGATTATTGAACATCAATTGTGAAAACTACAAATGTTTTCTAAAACAAAACTAGAAGTTGGAACTTTTCCAACTAGAAGTTGGAAAAAATAAAATTTCAACTTTTCAGATTAGTTGTAACCCTTTAATCAATATACACAAGCAATTGCTCTTTTTAAAGATATAATTGCTCTGAAAAATATTAAAACATGTCTTTACAGAACAGAAAAGAAATTATGTGTGCACTGTATACTTTTGCCCAGGAGGAAGTTGAGTTATATGGACTCTTACTAGTGCAACAAAACCTTTTCATTGCCAAAAATGCACAGTCTTGAAAGACATATCTGGATTTACATTTGGCATCAAGTTTGAAAAATTGCAGCTCTTCAAGTAAATTATCACCAGCTTTGTAATCTATCATGTGCTGCTTTTTACCTTCTTGGACAGATATCATAACTGAAGTTATGCCTTGAGGCACCTGAATTTTAAATCTAGAGATTAATATACTGCACCAAGGACTATATTTTTTTTTAATGTAATATCATCTATGTTTAATTTATAGATGTCATTAGCAGCAATAGGAGCTTGATTTTCACACTGGAAATAGAAGAAATCATGGTTTTAATTCTGACTGTGTGCAAATAGAAAAGAGTAAATTATTAGTAGATAATAAATATCACTAGAAAGGGGGAAAAAAAAAACCAAAACTTTCTTGCATCCTAATTAATTTTGCATTTAAACCAGTGTATTGATTTCCCTACTGTTTTGGTGTTTAATTTTAGTGTTACTAAACCTTGACTTAAAATGTCTCGTGTACAACAACATAAACCTTTCGACTTGAGAGCTGTCTGTGGGTATACTGAAACAATGCAAGAGACTGTGCTATCCAGCCGCCTGAACACTGTCAAGTGAATGAAAATTTCATAGCAGGACTAAGTTTCAGCATTTCATTAAATGACTTCTCTATTGCTGTCATTTCCAGGTGACTTACATACACCAGCTTTGGCATTCCACGTTTTGCAAAGACGTCAGGTCAGGATTTGTCACAGCACTTCTAAGGAAGAAAAAAATGTTATTTGAGAAGTGGCATTTGAAATTTCAGGTGATGTTACAATCAAATGTGTGAAGTCAAATCAACTTAGCACAGGAAAGCAGCTCTGTTATTATTTGTAAAGTGGTTGCCTGTGGTTCAGAGCAGATTTTCAGAAGGTGTCTTAGAAGATAGGACTACGGACAGGGTAAAGAAATGTGCTTTCAAATTCATATTTAAACTGCAGATAAAAGATCACCTGCCAATGTCAGCTCAAAAAAATTCTTAACATATGCTTAGGTATTCCTGTAATAATAAGAAGAAAATTTTGAAGATTGTGTTCCCTTCTTCTAAAGCATAAGGAAACTACTTTTAGGACATGAAACACACAGAAATAAAAACAGTATTAAGGGAGGCAAAATTAATCTTATTGCTAGTTTTACCAATATGCCTCTTAATATACCAAGGCTAGGCAAATCCTTTTCTCTCCCTTTCACATAAATTGTGAATTTTCTTTACCTAAGTCTTAAAAGGCACATTAATAGACCAGATTTAATGCCCATAATCTGAAATTGCTTTGTCCCCCCTAACTGTAGGGGGGACAAAGCAAAACTGTCTAGATTCTCCTAAGGGGAGAATCTAACAATTCAAGGCATACTGTGGGTATTTCCAGCGGGCAGTCCAGACCTTGCCTTTGCTGAATGGTTTTCCAGAGTACCTGTTTCTCTGCAAGGACAACTTCTATTCCCTCTGTTGTCTGCTCCTCCAGCTTACAAAAATGCTCCATCACTGTAAGTGTTCAAGGCTAGGTTGGATGGGGCTCTGAGCAAGCTGGTCTAGCCAAAAATGTTGGAACTAGATGATCTTTGAGGTCCCCTCCAATCCAAACTGTTCAATGATTCTACAATTCTAAAATCAATGGAAAGGCAGGGGAGGGCTTGTATTTTCAAACATTTTTATCTGCAGATTATTTCCTGACAACTGATTCTGATCAGAGTGGGGAACAGATGATGACAGACTGCTGAGGCGCTCTTCAGACACCCTGGGGCTTCTCCCTAAGGAATCTAACTGACACTCCAATGTTGAAAAATAATTAAAAAACATGTTGGGAGATGAGAAGAGAGGATACAAGCTGAGAAAAGGGTGGGAAAGAGAATATTGATGATTTTCCTGCATTGCCTTGATCTCAGTTTTATAGCTATCACTGTCCAGCGTGAGCTGATTGCTTTAGTGGAATTTGGGCATCTCTGCTTGTGTACAGGCACTGTGGTAGCATATTGCATAGACACAATTTTAGTGCTGGCTGCAGACTTTCCTAAAGCAGGGATTTCAAGAGGCACAGCCTAATAGCATTGAGAAAAGAGAGTTCTTTGGCTAATCAGCAGATATCCTCTTGTGGACACCTTGTTACCATTGGGTTAATTAGAAAACAGCTGGCACTGGCTGGGGAGAAGAGAGAGGTATAGGGTGGTAGAGTTTGCTGAATCCTTATAATGCTTTATTATCTTCCTCTAACCTTTTAGCCTTAATTGCCATTTTAGGAACTTAATGAGATGCATGTTTTCAGAGCTGTACCCCTCAAGTGGTAGGAAATGGGTTTGCTTGGGTAAGTGTGTTTAATCCTCTGGGGTTTCCTTTGAACTGTTCAATTTAATTGGATTACACCAGGGGTCTGACTGGGTGTGATGAGGGCCCTCCTCACAAGCCCTTGATTGCTTCATATTGTGTTCATCCTCTTTTACTTCAACCCGGTGAGTTGTAAAATGTGACAAACTGTGTATCTTTGGACTTAGTAAAATGTAAAGTTTGCAACTAGGGCAGGTTATGCTGATTTCTAAAGGAAGACAGTTAAAGAGAAATATGGATACATACAGTATCTGCATTAGCTGAAGTATCTGACAGGAGTATAGTTTTTGAACTTGTGAACTGAGTTATCACATTCCCTGGTGCCCAAAAAAACCATTTCATAGCAAGGATATGTGGAAAAGATGAGCAGAGTAAGAATAAGATCAAGAGTTCCTGGGTTTAGAGCTAGTAAGAGAGGACAGAGCAGCAGAAAAAGAGGGAAGATGCTGAGGAAAGATCTTAATAGATACCAAGCCATGCAGAAACTTGCAACTCCCTGTCAGTGTGATGGTCAAAGAGGTGCTCTGCTGGGAGGGAAACCTGAAGAGGTAAAGAATTAAAACCTTCTAGAAATAAGCACAACTGTATACAAGAAGAAACCTTATGTGGACCACAAATTCATGCCAAAAATTCCTGCAGGTTACATGGCTGTAAGTGTAACTCACTTGCAATGTAAGAGATATAAATGCTTTAGAACGTGGTGTAAAAACAGCTGCAGTGAGAACATAAATTGAGTGAGCTAATGTGGTGTGGACAGACAATATATCCAAATTTTGCGAGCAGGATTTCAAGGAGAAATTCACACATGTATATACTGCTTTCTTCCCTCTTCACCTCCCAGAGTTACCCCACTTTCCTGGGGGAGTTCGCTGCATGAATAGCCATAGTCACACACATGCAGGCCCAGTCCTACTGCAGAAATTAATAAAGGGAAATAAAGACAACAGAGCTGTCACTGAAAAGCACAAATACAAATATTTTACTACAGGAATGGATTGGGTCTTGTAATTAAGAGACTACAAGATTTCAAGTAGTATTTTCTGAACTTCAATTCAATGCTGTTGCAAAGTAAAGTTGGCAATGAAGTTTCAGGTGAACTGTTTTGAAGTTACTGCATCATTAACTTTGAGGTTAAAACTGATGTCTGTGGGAAGGCAATCCCACCATTTATCTCAGAATTTGTAGGTCTTGGTGGCTAAAAAGTAATCTGAAGAAAAATGCAATAGGATAATTTTCTAAGAAACAGGATCATTTTCTGGACACACAGTCATAAATATGATTGAGATATTAAATTAGAAAATATTCAGTCTCTTGAAATCTTTTTCTGGTCTCCAGAGATGTAATAGGTGAAAGAACTGACAACTGGGTGGTTGAAGTGCATTAGCCTGAAATAACAGCAGGAATGAGCTGAAGAGTAAGAGCAGTATGCTTGTGGAACCCATCTGCTTTAAGCAAGGGAAAGTTGCTGAAATGAGGAGGCAGAAACAAATATGAAGACGCAACACTGTCGGGTGTTTTTTGCTCTAGCTGTGCATAACTAGATGATCTCTGAGGTCCCTTCCAGCCCAAATCATTCCATGCTTCTATGATAAATCTGCTTCGTGTTTTGATTTACCTACTGGTATCGTGGTATAAGTGACTGCAGTTTAAATAGTCATTACATGAAAGCCATACAATACCCCAGAATATTCTTGAAAATGTTTAATTTTGCCTGTGCACGGCAATAACAATGACATTCTTACCATGGCAAAGACTTTTGGGTGCATGCAAATAAACAAGGCATGTGATAAAATTAGTTAAAGATTGATCAAGATGAATGATGGGAAAATCTACAAAGGATTGGTATAAAAAACTGAGATAAATTAGGAAATCAAAGGAGGATGAGAGGAGAGGAGAAAAATTTCATTCAAGTGTCATTTGGAACAAAGAGCAGATTTTGAATAACCATGTAAGACAAATTTTAAAGATCTCAAACAACTAGAAATATTTTAAGGGAAGTATGGTTGTAACATTTTTGTTAATAAAAGTGCAAACATACTTTATGTTTGAAAATGTCACAGTAAAACTAATTTATTTGATTTTACAGTGAAACCAAAGGGAAAAAAAATAAAAGCTTGACAAATTTATAGTTGTCATTTGATAAAACCTATAGCAATATATAGGACTTGTAAACACTACAATATCTAAAGCAAATTGTTAACATTATGAATTAGTACATTCAGACTCATTGCATAAGATAAATAAATCAAAAGATGTTTAATTCTGTGGTTAAAGCACAGCACTATACTGTATATGCAGTAGGGAAAAAGGAAGAATTTAGAAGAAAAAAAATCAATCTTTGGCTAGGTCTGTGTGTGGTAAATATAAAAGGATTGCAGAAGTGCAAGGGCTCTTTGCCATTGTGTTCATAACCTAATTAGGGTGGTAATTAGGACACAGGTAAAACCACAAAAGGAAAAAAAAAAAAGAAGGATGTTAAATTTCAAAGAGTGAATTTCAGAAGAATGTAAAAGCACAGGATGAAGTCAAGTAGGATAAATCAATAGAGATAAAGGACACAGAGGGAAATGGAAAACATTCAAAGATAAATTAATGTATGCCCAAGGGTTGTGCATGTAATCTAGCTAAAAATACACCAGAAATAAAGAAGGCTAATGTTGATGAACAAAGAACCTCAAACCTGAAAATATACACTCTGGCAATAGCCAAGGGACTGTATGAAATGAATATAGCTGAAAAACAAAAGATCAGGGATGAAGCTAATAGCACATTCAACAAATTTTGAGAGTTCATTTTCCATTAAAAATTTTAAGAGTTCAATTTTTTCAGGGGGAAAAAACCCTCTTAAATTTGGAAGTAATCAGAAGATAAAGAACAAAATAATTACTGGGAGAGATATATTAAGTGCAAGATGCTGAAAGAAAGAATATAAACTGTCAAAGATGTTTTGGGTTCAAAGCAGAAATTTTCATGCTAGAGGACTGCAACTCTGATATTTGCTGTTTACAATACTTTGTCAGCATACTGCCAGCGACTCTATGAATCCTAAAATTAGTTCCAAATTTCTCTTTTAAATTTAAGCCATTTAAGCAGCCAATTTGTGGGTAGATTTATTGGTAGCAGGTACATTATTAAGAGGTTGACCTCTAGCAGTTATTGATTTCTATCCTAGTTTTTGGCCCAATATCCTCATAAAAATAACAGTAGAAAATTATAGTTAACACAAATCCTCAGAGTGTCACTGCATATATGTTTTCTATGTAACTTTGGCTAACATCAGAAGCTGTGAAAGCTCAAAGTCTTCCAAAGTTCCAAGCTAGAAAAAGGAGTAAAACTAGGAAAATTTAAAATAAATTTCAAGAAGTGCCAGATTTTCAAGAAGTGGAATTCAAAACAGTGTTTAGTTATGCCTCTCTCTGGCAATGACCATGGCCAAAACCAAACCTGTCTGGTTTAAGTTTTTCATGGAGGCCTCCTATTGTCCAAATTTCCCTGACAGCTCCATTTCTTCTTCCCCCAAGTGTAAAGGGAACATCTGTACTGAGAAGACCGAATAGGATCACAGCTTAGACACTTACTGAGATGCCTAAAGGAGTGGGAGGTTAAATCAGATCTAAATATAGTTTTATTACCATAATTACAAAAAACAATCGCTCTCTATACAGAATAATGAAATGAGAAAATCAAATGACTAACAGCCTGAATTAAGTTGATAAATGGTCTACAATATAGTAGGTGGAATGAATCCAGTGAGATAGCTGGTTGAAAATGAGTAATTGATAATCATTTTACACCAGTAGTTCTCAGTTGCTACAGCCCATAAACTGTCTTTCTGTAATTTTCCCAGGTATATGACCTTCTTTTTTTTTTTTTTTTAAACCAAGTAAGAAAATATCTTGGCTTGACAGAAATTCTGTTCATCCCTGATAAAAAGTAATTAAAAAAGCTAAAGTACAGGGCAAGAAAAATTTATGTTCCAGGAAGCAAGAACTCAGAAATCTCCCTCACAGGAGGAAGAAGGAGGGGGAATCAAGTTTATGTTTTCATTTTGAGTCTGTTACTCTTGGTCCTTTCTTTACCATTTCATGTCAATGTATCCAAAAAATCAGATTTATCCTCAGATCTGAAAAACACTCCAAATTAAACTCACTAAACTATCTAATAAAAACCAGAAAAAAAGCAAGGTGGAAATAGAGGCTCTTTAGAAAACCCTTCCCAAGTGGCAAAATAATCCAAAAGAACTATTCATACCAACTAATATTAAGGGATTCAGATTCAGACAACTTAAATGTCTATGATGTAAGTGTCTACATGTATATATGTCTGAATTTTGAGCTGAATCAAAGTTTTCTTGGGACTGAACTAACCTTGTATCCCTAAAAAAAAAAAAAAAAAAAGAGACAACTTTAATCACTTACATTAGGTGAGATGAACTCTGCTTTAGCAGTGCCTGTCTTTCTCTATGGACTAAGAAAGGGGAAAGGATGACAAAAAAGATATAGATTTTGTCAGAGGTATCTCAGCTGTACATTTTTTTGTGAGACAACATACTCAGGTCAAATTCTTCGTGACAAGGAAGTGTCCAGACTCACTGACTAAGCAACCACGGTTCATTTTGGAGTTTGCTATGGTTCATGGTACTCACATGACACTTTTCCCTTCACCATAAGATTTGTGTTATCCCCTCTGAGTTTAACATTTTTCACAAAATCTGACAGTTAAAAACCTGAAGCACATGCTTGAGGAGTTCATGCTTGGCTCTCTCCAAAGTACCACTGATTCGTCAGAGATTTGAATCCTGACCTCACTGTTCAGTTCTTTCAAAATGTGTCAGCAAGCACCAATGTTTACTTCAAAGTGTATGCTGGTATAAAACAAAACAGTAATAAATTATTTGACTTTTAGTAGAGTCAACACACCTCTGATGACATGAACAATCAATGTTTTCCCTTTCTTTGAGCTGTGCTGCCCAGAGAAGAAATGCTTAGCATTATTCACAGTCACAAGAAGTAGCAATCAGAAACTGAGTGGGATTCATATAGTGCAATGAAAAATAAAACTGGTACCCTGGGGTGTATCAGTGGAAATATTTTCACTAGGAAAAAATTATATAAAATTAAGAAAGAAATGCAGTTTGTCATCAGGACAAAGGGTCCAAAATGGAATATGTAGAGAATAGCTGAATACGTTCCAGCTCTAAGAAGAGTTTCAAAAATCAGGCCTGGAAGAGTTGTTGTCAGTCTTGGTACTTGGATGACATTGGCCAACAGCTGAGCACCCACCCAGTCACTCATGGAAAGAGAATTGGAAGGAAAGCTGAAAAACTGGGAGTGGGGGAGAGAGATAAAAACAGTTTAATAGGGGAAACAGAGCTGCATGTGAAGCAATGCAAAATAATATTAATTCCCTGCTTCCCACCAGGAGGAAGAAGGTTGGTCATTTCCAGGAAAGCCAACCCTCAGCATAGGTAGTGGTTACTTGTGAAGACAAAAGCCACAACTGTGAATTTCTCTTTCCTCTAATTTCCTTGAGCTTCTATTGCTGAGTGTTACATTACAGGGCCTGAAATATCTTTCTGGTCAGTTGGGGTTTGATGTCCCAGCTGTGTCCCATCCCAGCCCCTTGCCCACCCCAGCCCCCTCACTGAGGAAGCAGCGTGAGAAACTGAGAAAGCCCAAATGCCATGCGGGCACTGTTCAGCAATAGCCAAAACACTGGTGTGTTATCAGCGCTGTTTCAGTCTCAAATCAAAACAAATCACCATATGGGCCACTTTGAGGAACATTAACTCCATCCCAGCCAGAACCAACCAGTACCTTATCTCAGAAACAAGAATAAGGAAAGAAAATAGAAATTTAAGTTGGAGGATAATGGCACAATATTTCTTTCTGGGACTTAACGAAAGACTTTTCAAAATGACAGCAATGAGATTCTGGAATTCCTTTTCATTCAAATAGGGAGGACAAAATTAATTGTTTTTAAGGTGAAGCCTCATAATTTTATGAAAAACTTTATATCATAAGAGACTTGCAATACCAGTTCTCAGTGACTCACATCTCTTCCAATCTACTGTTGCTTGTTGTATGGAGAAGTCTTTAAGAAAATATCTTTACATTAATAAACTGCTTTTACTCCCTTTTAATTCCCAATTACCTGCACAGTCTGCAGGTAATTTGGAATTAACTAAGCTATTTAATATCTATTTTCTCCAACACTGATAGCTGTTTAGCTGAGGTAGCACAGATAGGAATGGCCTGGGAAGAGCCACCCATCAAGAAAAGTAAAATATTCTATCAGCATGTGCTGTGCTCCCTGCTGCTGAACACTGCGTCTAATTTAAAATATTTTAAGTGTATGTGCAATGACTGCAGGTCAGATATAGCCTAAAGGCAAAAGGGCAAAGGAGCTTCCTTCCCAGCCAGAGTGTGACCAAAACCCTCTTCCAGGCAGCTGAGGATAAGCAGCATGCAGCAAGAAGCTCCTTGAGATTGCACACCCTGGCACATCTCCTCACTAATCCCAAAGTGGAGAGGGAAACTCTCCTTTAATCTTGTGAAATGTGCAATTTGTCTCCAGTCATTGTACACAACTTCGTTCTATACACTCAATCTATTTACAGTAGTTCAAATAGGCTAAAGCAATTTAGGGTCTCTGTGGAAGATGGAAATTCCTATCCCTCATTGCAGAGAGAAACACTTCTAAACTACCCCCTAAGCTCTCTGAGAACCTTCTCACTCCTCCCCATTTTTTCAATGGGAGGTAGTTAAGGACATCATTTCTAAGTTGTTCTAATGGGGTATCACACTGTTTTTAAGAGGATATTTGAGGAAGAGAAATCTTTGGGGCTGCCTTGCGAGTGAAACCTGATGGCCAAACTGAACAAACTACACACATGGAAGAGGGTGGGTTTTTTTCATCTTTGTCGTGCTCTTATATTTTTAGAGAGAAAAATTCAACAATAAAACACTACAAAGTAAAAAAGGTTATATAGCTCTTCATCCTCTTCTTTTTGAAAGCTGAATTCAGGTGAGGTGGGAATTTCCTATGAAGTCTGTCTTCTGCTGAAGAACTTCATTAATATGCCTCAGATAAAGTTTACCACTACTTTCTTAGAAAAGAGCATTGTAATGACAGGAGAAAATATATTATTACCATATTCACAAACAGAAAAGAAGATTGTCAGTCTGGTTGAAAATGAATACAACACTCTTTTCCCTGGGATTCTCTTCTGGATGATAAGTACTCACAAAAAATATTTGGGGAAAGACCAAAAAGCTCTCTGAATTAATTGAAATTATTTTCCCCTAGCAGCTTTCCCTGTATAAATACTTTTCTAAGGTGCTACACATCTTCACAGCTTTGGAAAATCTTTGCTGAAAGAATAAGAGGTTCTGGAATTTAAGGCCTGGCACTCTTCTATAGATTTTGGTACTCCCTTTGCAGTGCACAAAGGCTGGCCAGTGATTCAGACAAACAAATCCTTCCCTTCACTAGGAGTACCTCTAGCAGATATTCACTTTGATGTTACTAGCTCTTCACAGTCAGTGTGAGGATTGTGCTCTGAGAAGGGATAAATCAGTTTTTGTTGACAGCTGGAAGAAAAAGGTTGGAAAATCAGTCATAAATCAGTTTTTCATAAGGAAAACCCCTTAATTTTGGGGTTTCCCTGAATTTCCTTTAATCTAGAACAGATAATTCCACAAACCTGAATTCATCAAGCATGGATAATGCTTCTGGAAGTCTCTTCTTTGCAGTAGGATGCATCAGTTTCAAGGGGTATAAGTTTTACTCCAAAGGAAAGTTAAGATATACCCACAAGAAGGAAAAAGGAAAAAGCCTTCTATATATATAGTGAACAAATGCCTTAGAAAGTTTAAAAAAATTTTTAAAAATAAGGGATTATCTTAAAGAGGTATTTTCTAAGGTCACATATGTCATACAAAGAGAAAGAATGTCATGCAGCACATTTGAGATCTCAGATCTTTCAAGATATATGTAGAGACAGCAGTGTTGCAGAAATACCTAAAATTCAACATTACAGTGTAAGATTCCCAAAGCTTCTTGTTTCCCTGGATGCATGGGATAGATACTCCAGCCTCTGTTACAGTAAAATAACATTTAAATTAATGTTAGGCTTTGTTTCACATAAACTTTCCCCTTCACATGTGTCATTTAGCTTTTTCAGCACTGATGTAGGACCCATCATTCAGTGACTGAATTTTGCAAACCTAGTTTTGAATAAACTGGTGTTCTTTAATGCTTCAAAGTGCACCAAAGATTCTATCAGAAAACTGACGACTTTAGAAAAATGAGGTATGAGAAGAAGTCTCCCAGCACAAATGTTCAAGAATTAACATACAGCTGTGGATGTGGAGTTTGATAAAAGAGTTTCATGCAGTAAGATGTAACCTTTAAGATTCTTTTCAAGTACATGCATCTAATAATTTAGTTTGTCTTTTGTTCTTGTACTCCTAAATGGGCAGTAATGCTCACTGGCAGTCAGCAAGCAGCAGGCTGTATTCCACTTTCTCTGGGTCTGCTCTGGCATGACCCATTTATCTCCAGAAACACTATAAATTAAAGACCACCTGTCATAAGCTTCTCTTCAAAAACATTTTAAACTTATTTTCAAAAACTAACAGTATAATTTAGAAACATTTTAATGTCTCTTGAGCAGCCTTCAGATACATAATTGGGGTAGAGGAATGCAGACTGCCCTCTATTGAGCCAGGGATGAGGAGGCTCCCTTTGTAGACTCCAGACCAGTAATGGCTAGTTCCCCTGAAGCCAGATATTTTATGCAATCATCCTCAAGTAACCCCTGTGCTAGACAGCTATTCCTAGGCAAGAAAGATCGCTGCCTATTGCACTAAGTCTGGATCCCTTTGGTCTGTGGTAACAAGCAGCCTCCCATTAAATTTCTTGGCACAATTTGTCTGACAGAGTCCACAGATTTTTCCCAGTTTGCAGGAAAGCGTAAAAGAAACCTTTGAGATAGCCCTTACTGTGCTGGCTGGTCCCACTCACTGCTGTTTCAATGTCTCAGAAACCGGAAAATTTGAGTTTTTACTCAGAAAAAGCATTTCTTCCCCAAACGTTAGTTGATAAGTATCCCCAAAACCCAGCTTTATTTCAGAAAGGAATTTATCAGCTGACCACAAGTAATGAGGATGAGGATACCTGAGACATACAAAATAATTGAACAATAAAAGGGAGTCAGTATCATATCTGGTGTAGCCAACAGGGCAGGTCGACCACAGCTGACTTCAGCAGAGCCCTTCAGGTGTCTCTGTCCCAGACTCCCACTCCAGCAGTGTGCACCAGTTCAGGCACAGCACTGGATCCATGCTGCTTTTGTACAGCAGTTCCACTTCCCCATTTTAGCAATAATCCCTTGGACCAGGAGCACTGCTGGAAAGCAGCACAGAGGCATGGAGAAATAAAACTCTATGAGCTATAATGCAGTGCCCATCAAACTCTACCTCCTCTCCAAGTCAGCCATGCCAGGCTTGGACCAGCTCCATGCAGAGATGTTTGGTTGACTCTGCATGGTGCAGGGAGGCCAAGTGATTTTAGTTTAGGCTCTGTAAATTGGTTCTGGGCCAACTTGACCCTGGAAACTGTAAAGCCACCACCTCACAGCACTCTATAGTAGCATACAATTCTTGCCAGACCAGAGTTGTTTCTACAAGGAGCCAGCTCAGTGTCCCTGCATCTGCAGTTCAACTAACCCACAACTTGTAAACCACTCACAAATAGCTGAGAGTTGATGGAGTAGAATTCATTTCATCCATGTAAATTCTCATTAATCTGCAATTTCTAAGCAGGAAACTGGGGGGAGGGAGGATAAAGGACATTTTACTGAAGTGAATCCAAGTGAGACATTAAGAAAGTCATTACATTAAATTGCAGGAATAATACATGAAGCAGGATGGTTTTGGAAATTAAACAAGCCTCTGCTCTCATAGACTATGGTATGAATTATATCTGGTCATTTTCTGTGTGGCTTCTTGGGTTGGGATAAGTGGAAGAAACTTGCTACAAGGACCGGAACAAAATGGATTCTTTATCACAACTGTCAAACCAAAAGCAAAATCTGGCCAAATGCTGCCACTCATTTAACAACCAAAGTTCTGAAAATGATTCTTGGATTTATTATTGAACAACCTTCTCTGCTCAGCAGAGCTGCTTTACACAATCACTCACTTATGTAATTTCTGTATGTGTATGAAAACAACCATTCCCTCCTCAGTGGCCCTATTTATTCTCAACAGTGTATTTAAGTGCTTTGCAATGTCCTTCATCTCAGAGCAGGGAACTCACAGTACCCACTGGCAATCCCTGCTTGGTGTGGCATAACTAGCCAACTGCTTTTTAAGAGACGGTGGTTGGGCAACTGTTCTCAAAAACAGTCAATAAATGAGAGTGTAATTCCTGTTTCTATGGGAATATGGCACCAAAATTTTAAAAATTATCTCATATGTGTCAAGCAAAAGACAATAAAAAGCAGAAGAGAACTTCTGGGATGTTAACATGTAGAATAGGATTGACTGGAAAGGCAAAGCTGCTAATTATAAATAAGGAAAAAATGCTTAGATTCCCTGATCCTTTATGAGAAATGACTCAGTTGCTAAGAATATATCTGACATTTCATAGGACCTTGGTTTGTTTATTCAGCATAAAAGGCAGCAAATGTGTTATTTGTACATAAAAGCATCCAAATGGCAGGACCTTTGTGCCCTAAATAAATTTTGGAGAAACTAAAGAAAACAAATATATTCCTCTACTCATTTTTTCATGCTAGTTAAAAATGTCAGTGCTGAAAAGAAGTGATGAAGTTGCAACAAATATTCAACTGTACTAAATTCCTGGACAGTATCCATTCTACCAACAAGCCAGTCTTATCAAGGGGGAGAGGAGTTTCATATATTCTTATGTGAAGGTGTTGTCCTGTGAAAATGCCAATAAAAAGGAAAAAACAAAAGTAGAGCTTTGCCAGTACATATGGCGTGACTTTGAAGAGCAGCCTTCAAAGTTTATTTTTGACACGTCTGCAGTACAGATTACTCATGTTAAAGTAAATCAAATCCTTAAGAGATCCCCTAAAAATAAATTACTGATTTACGTTCCAACATTTCTATTCCCAATGAAGTCAATGATCAGACTTGTTCGTTGACAGAAGATAATCTAAGCATATTTATGAAGAAAAAAACATAGGTATTTTAGAAATAGCTACAGAACTGCAGATACCTGTCTTGATATCTTTGAGGGGATGAAACCTTCTGCTGTGGATTATTTGTGGGGCACTCATTTTCCTCTCTTTCCTGGAGGAACTCTGCTGACATAGGGCTTGAGTGCTAATGAGTTCCTGCAATTCCCATAACTGGTATAACAGATGCAAAATCCCACCTGAATCAAACGTTTGGCTACAGCAGGAGCAGAAAGAAGCATCTGGGTTTTGGCAAATGAAGCATTGCTCAGCATTTCAGTGCAGGGGGTGAAAAAAATCACAGTGAAACCCTACCCTAAGGTACACTTTCATATTCAGTATTAATGTACAAAAGATGCCGTTATTTTAAAGCAATAATGAGCAAAGCCACATACCTTAAGAAATATCAATCAATGAAATGAAAATCCTCTTTTTCATGCATGCTGACACTAAAAGCAAAACCTTTGGATTCCATGTACAAGACACCAGCAGGATGCACCCTTGTGTTTAGACAATACTGCTACTGATTGGGAATATTTCTGTGAAAACAAACATAATTAGATGAAGGAGTAATAAGAAAAAGCCATTTTGACTCATCAGACAATTGCTTTTCAGAAAGAGTATGACAACCAGGAAAGGACTGTTTTTAACCTAGCAGTTCCTCTAGCAAAGGTGTCATGACATTCATATGAGCTCTGGGAAATGTATCATTTATATATAGCTCTTAGCACTTTTTCACTCACTGGCAGTACTGTTACTGATATCCTGGTGATCTGGAAGAACAGAACACCATGCAACCTTGATTTACTATAATTTCAGCTCTGATGAATTGCTTTACTACCACATGGCACCTTACTACACAATCCTTGTGTTGGAGTTTTACTTGATCAGTAAAAGAACTTGAAAAGAGACATGTGAAGGCAAGTGTCTTCAAAGGAGTTCTTTGGTTTGCATTACAAGAAAGGATTTAAAAATAAATCTGTGGTTGCAAGCTTAATATTTGATTTGTAAGAACTTCTACTGACTTCTTGACTAGTTTTGCTAAACCTCTATTGAGTTCAGTTGCTGCAACTTTTTTCCAAATTACTTTGGGATTTTGAGTTCCTACTGCTTCAAACAGAAACCTGGATGATTCTCAGCTCAGGCTGGATATTCATTTTGTCATTTACTCTCCACTTGCTGGTGATCCAGTGCAGCCCAGTATGCTTTATTAATATTCACAGCATGCACATTCCTGTGTAATGGGGGTCACAGGCTCTAGCATAGGCAGGACTGTTCTGCTCTGCCTCATCACCATAAAGCTGTAACCACTCAGACTGCTTCCTATGAGCTGAAAGGAGAGGGAAATGATGCACATGGACATCCACCACTATTTGGTGTCCTTATTTAACTCTTCTGAAGGGGGCAGTTACAAGGTTCAGTTGTCTTAATGAGGGCCAAATCCTTTTGGTTTGATTTGTTTGCCGGTGATATTACCCACCCTCGAACACCCATGCCTAACTGCCCTAATTTTCCCTTCCAAATATATAGTGGAAGGCAATGAACCATTCTACCGCAGAGGATGAAGATATAACTGTATCTGTACCCACTAGCTTGGCTACAGCTCTGATGATACTGCAAAAACATTTTCTGCTACAGAATTAGATATATATATATTTATATGGTCTTTTAAATATATATACATAAATGTTTTTGCAGCATTTTCCCAACCCTACTCTGACTATTTGGCATAATTTGGAATCCCCCATAACATATGTAAAAGAAAGTGCATGATTGTGTGTCTCATTCTTTTATTTTTCCAGCAATAAAGACTTGTGAGTGAATACAGGTGGCAGTTCAAGGACATGCAGTATTACACTGCAAAAGGAGGTGAATGAGAAATGAAATTTCATTAGTTAATTAATTCAGTCAGTGGTTTTATGTTTGCAGTGTCTGTAATTTCTTTGAAGCTGTTCCAGATATGCAGCTATACCACAATTCCTCATTCTTTCCTGTTCTTTCACTTGCAATGCATTATTCGTCTGTGAAATAAAGATCAAATATAGCTACAGCAGGAGGTTTAGAACTAAGCTGGGGACATCAGACTCTATCTGCCTGAACTCCTAGCTATCACTAGCTACTTATCATTAGGCATAATTGAGTACCCATAACACCCATTATTTTAGCAAAATGATCTAAAAAAGGACTGTAGCATCTCTTGCCCTCAGGTTTCTTTAAGGGATTTTTTTGTCTTTTTTTGTCTCTTTTTCCTTTAATGAGTAGAACTGGAAAAGCTAATTATATTATCACATTGAATCAAATTAAGTAACTTACTAAACTATGCCAAGGAAATATTAACAGACTGTTGGGGTTTTGTATAAGTGCTTCCTCACCTTCTTCTCCTGTTGAATGCTGCCTATCAAATGAAGGTCTGCAAAATATTGTTGCTAACAGAAGTCCTATCACTGTTTCACCATATTTTGTAATGTCTGCAGCTGCAGCAGACACTTTTCTTGAACAGATGCCCCAGACAGGCTATTCAGAACTCAGCTGGACTTTGCCCATAAGCAACCTGAGCTACTTTTGAAGTAGTATGTGCAGTATCTCGAAGTTAGCCCTAATGACCTCTAGATGCCCCTTCAACTCCAAGTAATATGAGGACTAACACCCTAGTAACTCATTAATTAAGAAATTTCTTCTGGAGTTCATTAAATCTCTTAGATTTGAGGAAAAGGCAGGTTATTCAGGATGTTTCTGAGACATCCTGTGGTTGGGTGTGTTTCAGCTTTATAGTTTTGTACAACATGATCTGTGGGCTGTAACTTTTAATGCTTAAGGGTGAGATGATGTCAAGGGAGACTTGGAAAGCTCTCTATCTTACCTGTTCCTTTGTGTAGTTCTTTCAGATATGTAACTTGTGGCCTTTTCTACTCCTTAAACTTTGTTTTAAGAAGAGTAATTAATCAAATTAAATGTGGATTACTACATATCTAAACTGGGCGCATTAGGCTTATTTTTTTGATATTATAATATAGATAATTCTGGTAAAGATGGCTAAAATAAGTCAAATGAATTGTGCTTGTTTCTCTCAAATGACAGCAGGCACTGCCTAGATTAAGAGTTTAGCTCAGCTCTAAACATCTACATTACAGATTCCTGAAGTTAGGTGAGACAGATTCCATCTAAGATTCTGGGTAATGGTTAGAATCATGCACCTTGAGAGAATATGTATTCTGTGGACATTTCTTAGCCCTATTGCTTAGGGCTTTTGTAACTGTCAGGGTGATTCATTTTCAGTTCAGGAAGTCTTTGGTCAGAGGCCATAGCTAACCATGTCCAGGAGTAATTTTGCTGGAAAATTCTATTTTCCATTCCCTCCCCTGCTGCATATGGACTGTTGCATTTTTTGGGGAAAGGACTTGATATAGAGGTACTGAAAACTGCATGCACTACTGAGGAAAGAATTATATGTTTCGTGGTGGTCATTTAAAGGAAAAAGTATTCTGCATTCCAGGCTTCTGGTAAAGTTTTCAACTAGAATTCAGAAAAAATATTCTCTTTTGACCACTTTATTGGTTCCATCTGCTATGTGTTAGAAAAGTAAAATGTCAAGGTATGGATTGTCTCATCACCATACACATAGTCACAAGTTTTCTTATGAGACTCTTAATGTGGTAGAGAAGGACTTAGAAACTGGCTGTCTGCCAAAATGCCTCTGTCTCTGGCTTGGTTTTGATCACACACTCAGATCCACAGTCTTTTCCACTATCAGCCTTAGACAATAGTTGTAATTTCTATAAATGTGAATACAGCAAAACTCCTGAATGCAGGCAAGCTGAGAGTATAGCTCAAGTCTTGCTGTCTTTTGGGGAGGTGGAAGGAGTACTTAGCTCATCTGGAGAGAGTTGTTCCTTCATTTTAACTTTGCTCCCCTTTTTGATTTCATTATGCCCCTCTTCCATTTCTTTGCTTCTTACATGCAGCCAGGACTGAAGCTGTGCAAATTCTTCACTGTAAAATTGGATAAATGAAAATTTCTTGCTTCAGATTTTCTTATATTACTGGAAATTGAACCCAGATAAATCAAAATAAATTTATCTCCTTTCTCAGTAAGGATTTAGTTTGAAAATCAGTGCAACAGTACGCAGATGGAAGAAGAAGACCAACTTGCTCCTTTCACTCATCTCAATATTAAAAAGAAAAATTTGTGTGATGCCTCTGTTTAGGAATGCAGAATGAAACAAAACAGCTGTCTACCTTACTGGAAACTGAATCCACTGAGTTTTAGAATGCTCTAATGTTTGTCTCCCTTCCTTTCAGCTGCTCACCAATTTTATGTTTGTTACCAAGAAACATGTAAACAGCAGAAAAGAAACATTTCTTTTAGAATTTTAAATGCTGGATAAATTTGCATTTATTTCTTAACTTTTTGTCTTGCTTCAGTTTTCTCTGTTGTGACAGTAACAGCAGTAGCATTAATACATAATTAGATGGGTAGGAATGTGCTCAGAGTCAATAGCTTGTAATAGCTCCTTTGGAGCCATAGTTAAGTATCTCCTATAGCAAATACATGGTTATGGACTTGTTAAAACAGACATTAGTTATCCAGTAGTACATTACGGCTCCTTGTAGTCTACCATTTGAGTAGCTCTATATTTAGAGACATATTGATCAGTAATTAAGAGATGCATGGTGGCAAAATAGAAATATTTGATACATAATCTTAAAGAAATAATTTATAAAAATGGTAGAATCATCAGGAACTGGCAAACGTCTTTTGTACTATGTTAGTTTTCATATAGAATCCAATAAACTCAATGAAATTATAACATAATAATGATATTGTGAGATTCCCTTGTGTAGGCTAAGCATCTTACTTCATCCAGAATTAATTTTTAAAACAGATCTATCAAAACTAGGAAGGAGTCAGGCAGGTCACCACCACGTATGCCGTCTTCATCTCATTGTAAAAATTAACAGTAGTGAATGTAAGTGCTGGTAAAGGGAATTCAGCCATTTTTAATTTTATTCATCTTTAGCTTTCCCGTCTCTCATTAGTCTGTAACACCATGCAGGTGAGTTTATCCAATTTTCTATTTTACAACTATATTCGCTGAAATACAATTATAATAATCAACTAGTTACAAATGGTTAAGTCTCTATTAGAATATGCCTTGAAAAGATGTTCAGGCATGATAATCTTTTTGACTATTTGAAATGCCACAGTAGTAATAATCCCTTAAGGTTTTCCCATGATACTCAAGATATCGGGACACAATTACATATAAACCCAGAAAGAACAGCTATTCCTTACTTGTTTTACATTTCCCTCCACAAGGGGACTGCAATATTATTACTTGTGTTGTGTGTAATGGAATTGTTTAATTCACAATAGCTCTTGCAAATGTGAAGATCAAGTTACCATGCTTGTACTAACTGAGCAAAGGAGGGATGTTCTGCTGTGAACCTATTCTTCTAATTGTTACAATCCCTGCATCAACATTAATTAGCAAATTTGTCTTTAAGTTTCTCCCACATGAAGCATATTCAGTCAGGGTTGGGTCAGCAGGGAATTTAATTAATTTATCAGCAAATTGGATTTTTTTCACCAGGTGTCCTTGCTTTGGCTTTCTTTTGGTTGTTTTTTTGTTTGTTTGTTTTTTTTTTTTTTTTTTTTTTTTTGTTGGTGGGAGTATTTTTACCCAGAAACTTTTGATGGTTTATAAAAGTACAAGGTTTTTTTTTTCATGTGCAATTCTCTGATACAGAGGTTGTTAATGGAATGATATTGAATAGAAATGCTGCATTTGTAAAGAGCATCAAAAGAGAGGTACTGTCTGCCTCACTGGTAATTTGTAAGCAGGTAGTTCTGCTATAGTAAACTTTTTCCCTTGTAGACTTCCAGTCCAGTGGGAATATTACTTTACAGTAAACCTGCCAATAGCTGGATGTAGAAATGCCTGATATTTATGGCTAAAGCAGAAAGGGTATCAGTGTGTGAGAATTCAATTCAGCAAGGCTAATCTCAAATGCAATTAATGTTCACGTTCTTTATGTGCCCCTATGGTAGACCATTTGCCCAAGGAATTTATTGGAAGTGATACATTTAATTAAACTTCTTGAAGCACTTGGGCAATGATATCATTTATGCGATAAGGCACCACTTTTGGAAAATGGAAAGAGGAAGAGCACAATTGTTATATACAATCTATACTCCTTTACATTTAACACTGAGTGGGTGGGCTTATGGACACTGCATGACAAGTGCTGCTCAGAAGAGGGGATTTCCTCATGTTCCACCAAATTCTAAATAAAAGTCAGCAATGTTTTGATCTTGTGTCCATTTTGATTTAGCTTTATGTACTGTGTGAAAGAAAAGGATATTTGCTAACTGCTTGTAGGAAAAAAATGTGGCTTTCTGTATTTCATTGGGATTATGACTTTACTAGTATGAAAGCAAATTTTCTGCCTACCTAGCATCTATTCTTTAAAATGTTAACCACAAAGCTGCAACCATAACATGACCAGTGCCAGGGATGATTGTGGAGCAGATTGTCCTCAGTGCTGTCACACAGCACATGCAGAATGACCAAGGGGTCAGGCCCAGCCAGCAGGGGTATGTGAAAGGCAGGTCCTGCTTAACCAACCTGATCACTTTCTGTGGCAAGGTGAGCCACTGAGAGGATGAGGGAAAAGCTATGGATGTCATCTGCCCAAACTTTGGTGAAGCCTTTGAATCTCCCACAGCATTCTCCTGGGGAACTGTACATGGTTTGAAAGGGTGCACTCTTCACTGGGTTGAAAACTGGCTGGGTGGCCAGGCCCAAAGAGTGGTGGTGACTGGAGTGGCATCCAGCTGTTGGCCAGAGGTGTTCCCTGGGGTTCAGTATTGGGGCCAGCCCTGTTTAATACCCTCAGTGATTATCTGGATGGGAGGATCAATGGCACCTTCAGTCAGTTTGGCAATGGCCCCAAGTGGGAGTGTTGAGCTTCTAGAGGGCAGGCAGGCTCTGCAGAGGGATCTGGACACACTGGATCAATGACCCAAGTCAACTGTATGAGGTTAAGCCAGATGAGGTGCCAGGTCCTGCCCTAGCAACTCCATGCTGCCCTGTAGGCTTGGGGAAGAGTTGCTGGGAAGCTGCCTGGCAGAAAATGGCCTGAAGCATTGGTCAATAGTGGCCAAACATGAGCTAGTGTGTGCCCTGGTGGCCAAGAAGGCCAATGGCATCCTGGCCTGTATCAGCAATTGTGTGGCCAGTAGGACCAGGGCACTGATTCTCCCTCTGTACTCAGCACTAATGAGGTCACATCCCTGAGTCCTGTATCCAGTTTTGGATCACTCACTAGAAGGACATTGAGGTGCCTGGAGGACGCCCTGAGAAGGCAATGAAGCTGATGACGTGTCTGAAGCACAAGTCCTGTGCGGAGTGGCTGAGGGAGCTGGGGGTCTTTAAGATAAGGAAAAGAAGGCTGAAGGAGAACCTTGTCACTCTCTGCAACTACCTGAAACGAGGGTGCAGGGAGGTGAGGGTCAGTCTCTTCTGCCAGGTTAAAAGTGATAGGAGAGAGAAAACAGCCTCAAGATATTAGGAAAAAATTCTTCACTGAAAGGGTTGTCAGGCATTGAGACAGGCAGCCATGGGAACTGGTGGAGTCACCATCCCTGGCAAAAATTCGGTATTTAAAGTACATGTAGATGTGGCACTCAGAGACATGGTTTAGTGGTGGACTTGGCAGTGCTGAGTAAAGAGTTTAATTTGAGCTCTTGGAGAGCTTTTCAAATCTAAATGATTCCATGGAACTTCAATTAAAGAGAGACTCTGTCTTGCTACCAAGCCATTTGATGTTAAAATGTGTGCGGTTGCACAAATAAATACTCATAGAAAGTATAAATACTCATAGTAAGAGCTCTCATAGAAATTTTATTTTTTCTAGTTTTCTTGTGCTTTTTGGGGTAAATTTAGTCCGTACTAGCTCGCTCTATGGTGATTCTGCTCAAGTCTGATATTCTAAGATAAATTATAAATACAATAAATTATTGTCAGTGTTTGTCTTTAATATATCTGTTTTCACAGTGTTCTAAGAGCTCAGCACTATAAGTGAAATTTGTGAAGGCTGGCTGGGAAATTCACAAAATTTCCTTTGTGAACTGTATGTCTAAGGAATTCAGGAGATTTTTAATCCCTATGGCCTGAGTTTTGGCTCCCACTGTTTGCAATTTACTCTTTACAGAAGAGAGGATAAAACTAGATATGTAGGTGGACCTCTGAAGGAAAAGAGAGGAAAGAAGAATTTTGGTTAATTGTTTGAATGGGCCTTATAGATTATGAATTATTTCAGAATTTTTCCACAATGACCCACATATATGAGGTGGGACATCTCTGTTGAGATGGCGAGGAAATTTTGCTCTGAGCCTGTAGCCCCTAATATAAATTCAATTCATATTTCAATACACTATCTTTACAATTAAAATTTCTTCTGAATTCTCATAAAATAAAAAAAAAAACCCTGAAAACATAAAATTACATGCAAAAACATTATTGATGAGATTCATGAGCAGAGTTCCAATTGAGGCAGTGAATTCTGCAGTGACACCAGTGTGCCAGACATATCTTTTCAGGACATATCCTTTCAGGGAATGAAAGCATAAGAATTGTGATATGTTGGTCATTTTTTTTAATAGAAGCATTTAATTAGATTTTTCAAATGCAGATGAAGATACCATCCTAAAATATGAATTGTGAGAACTATAAAAAAGCTTAATCTCCTGCATAAATGTAATTATTCCTCCCATCTTGTATGCATTTGTTTGTGTCTCATTCAAAGACATATAAAATGTTAAATATTTGTAATAAGAAAATCGCCAATTTTTTCACATATATGTATTCATATGTATCAGAAAAATATATATATGGAGTATTTAATGCTTTTAAATCAGAGTAAGCAATACTTTTTCTAGGGTGCTCGAAAGTGAAATTTTATATTAAGCATGCATGGGAAACCCTTCAAATGTCAACTGCTGAACATGCACTGTCTCTTCAAATCTGTCCAGGCTCAGTTGGAGAAGAAGGTAGATGGTTCTTGAATCATATGAAAGCACTTTTGCCTATGTACTTTCACCATTTCCATGATACAAAATACCATGGAGATCTTATTTGTGTTTTGAAAATGCCATATTTCTCCTGAAACTAAACACAAGTTACTTTGGGGGTTACTCTTGTCTGTAGGGAAATAAGCATAGAGAAAATTTTCATCTTTGAGAAAATCTCCTAATACTTGATTGAAAAAAGCCAATAAGGAATGGGGATTAAAGAGACCATAACAAATGAGAATATGTGTGCTAATTGCATCCCAGCAGGAGTCCATGCATCTTACCAGGTGTGAGCGTGCCAGTCAGAATTCAATCTGCAGAGCTTCACTGACAATACGTTTGTAAGGTAACCTTCTGTGTGGTTAGTTAGACTGTCTGTTCATCATGGAGAAATGATGGATGATAAATTCAAATGGAAGATTTCAGACACGCAGATAGGGTCTGCTGAAATTACTTTGACAGGATTTGTTCTTAAGTATTACTTTAATTTATTCAAAATCCTGAAAATTTGCAAAATATAACATTCAATCAGCCAGATTTACCATTCCTTCTTTTTGAAGGAACCAGATCATAGGCTGGACCTCTTCTACTAGGACCACCCTTGGACCTTTTTTGTTGCATTTCTAGCCCAAGTGTGATTTAGAGATACTTAAGATCCCCAAACATTTCACAAATTCTCTGTGATTTATGCAAACATAGGACAGCAAAAAATTATCTTTCACTGACTTGATGAGGACTTTTCATTTAATAAAGGGCATTAGGAAGGACAAGGATAATTACACTGCCTTCTACTATGGTACTCTGGGACACTTGTTTTATGTTACTTGTTCAATTTTTATAGTCACTGGAGTGGTAAAAGAGTGCTTTATTACACAAAAGAGACAAGTCTGAAAAGTTTTATTGTCTTTTCTTTTTTTCTTAGATAAATACAGATACATGTCACTGCCTCTTAAAAATTCATGCAAAGATAATAACACTTACTTATTGGAGACTTTTAATGAAGCTTAGCATTTTGCTTCTGTGGTGAAAAGTAGAAGCATAATTATCCTGCCATTGCAGAACGAGCATAACTCACCAAGTGGGAGAAATTCAGATATTACCCAGAAACAAGAGCATCCATGAAAGGAAAAGTATTGGTAAAATTATCCTAGTAAATATCATCAGAATGACAAGACATCCTGCCATGGAGGCAGGAGGCAGGAACCTCATTTTCAAGGGAGTAACCTGATAATGTGGAGATAAGTCTGATTCAAGCCTTGACTGGAGTACTCCTGAGCACAGTCCAGCTGAGACCAGCATCCAAACACTGCCCTTTGTGATGGCCTCTGCTTGGAGGGTGGAACATCACATACAAGACTAATGACTAGTTCTTCAAACAAGAATGAGAAACAGCTATTGTGAGAATTAAATTGTACTGGTAGATAAACTAGAGGAACATAATTTTATATTCTGACTTTTCTGTGGCTGAATGCTAAGAACATAGTAGATAAATGCTCAATTTAAGTAAATAAATATGGTAATGTGAAGCATTAGAATCTGAGGAACTTGGGTGGTAAATCATTCTCAGTTAATCATAATTGTGTCTGTTACTACTGAGCATCATTTAACGGTATTTTAAGGTTTCATTTTATATGAATAATAAATAGGAATTTAGGATGCACATGCATCTTGAAAAAAATTAAACTTTGAAAATTCTTTGCCGCCTTTTTTATAACATGGCAATTTTGGAGTAGAATCTTTAAAGCAGACCTAAACTTTTTTTTTTTTTTTAAGCAGATCAAAGGTGTTCATCATTGCTATTGTTTGTCCAATTTCAGGCAGTAAAAATACTTGCTACCTGTTCCTTAAGTCAGTTCAAGGGCTGGGACATTGGTCACCTTGGCTGTGGCATGCATCCCCCTTGCTCCTCCTCCCCATGTAAGCAGGCTGAACCTTTTTTGTGCTTAATCATCGCTGCACTCTCCAGTGCTCTCAGATCAGCTGAGATCTGGCAGTGTGCTGAGCACTGACACCACTCCCTGGTGTTAAATCAAGAGATTTCCAGCCTAAATGGCCTGGCTGTTCTGTCTCTCCTAGTCCCTAGGAGGCAGAGGGCACACAAGGTGTGAATGAGTGGCCCTGAAATCAAAATCAGTTTGAACTGAAGGCTCCTGTAACTGCAGAGAAAGTGGTTATTTCACACCTGCTGAATATCACTCCTGCAGAACAGATGATCACTTAAATTTACATGGAAGAGGTGAGCCTGCATATGCTGTTTTTATCAGATTCAGATAATTTTGTGGTTTGTTCTTCTCCAGTGCAGACTTAAGTTGGTTTTGCAGGCGAGGTGAGACAAGCACTGGACAAAGGAAATCTTAAGGTGCAATATAAGGTAGCATATCACTTGCAAAGCAATCTCTCAGCATGTCATTGAAGAAAATAGAATTTCATACGCCATGAGAAGTTATTTCTTCAAATTGATGGTATTCTTGCTGTTGCTGGGATTATTTAGAGCATTCAGGCTAACTGTCCCTAGATTTACATACCAAAGAGAACCAAATATAGTTGTGTTTTTGTCACCTTTTCATGTTCAAGAATGACCCCAAAAAATGAGATGTGTTTTCCAATGTCATATGAGAGATCATCTGAAAATAAATCCTGAGTAACAGCCATACATTTCCTGAACAAGGCTGTCACCTCCCTCCTCTGAACTCAGATAACACCACCTTTTCAGAGTATAAACAGACAGTGCTAAGAGTTCTTCCACGCAGGAGAAAGTCTTTGGGATAATATGTAGTTAAATAAAACATCAACAGTATAAAATATGAAACCACATTGAAGGTGTGATGTGTTTTATGAAACATATAATTCACCACACTGGCAGCAAAATGCTTTAGCTACAAACTGCTCGCATAAATTGGCCCTGGGGTCTATAATGCTGGCAAAATACAAAAAAAAAAAAAATAATTGCACTGTGTCTCTACACACTCTATTCTGAAGCATATATTTGTTCAGAAGCCTGTAAGTTATCACTCAGCTTTGCATCTAAGCTGAAACACTGGCTAATATTAAATACTCTGTAAAGCTTGGGCTTCCCAATCTTGAAAAAGCTTTAGTAAAACTAAACATGATACAGAGCAGAGCAAAGAGAAAAAGGAATTCTTCCATGCTAGGGATCACTCTGTGGACCAACATATTTCAGACCTTAGTGCCAGATGGTGGTGTGGTTCCTAGAGTTTACACGAGTTTAGAAAAGAGGTTAAGCAGACACATTAAAGTAACATCAGATAAGGCCTTTGAGATAGAAAGATGCTCCTCACTATGTGCCTGACCTGCTCTTCCATGCTTTCCTAGCCATCTGCTGCTACTCACTGTCAGAGTTTATTAAATAATGTAAACTTTTGTCTGACCTGATACAGCCATTTACAGCTCCTAAAACTATATTAGCATCCACAAAACTTAAACCACCTGCTTATGTATGTAATGCTACATAAATCAGTCTAGCAATTATGTATGTGTCATATACAGTGCAAAGCAAATTTTTGTATCAGCTCTCATTTGCATGAAACTCGGTAACTCTCCTTCATTATATCCCATCCCATTTTCTATATTGATATTATTTCAATAGATGTGATTTCTCTTCCATTGATAATAGTGGGAGAAAACAATGTAAATCCTTGTGTTCAGGTATAGAATAGGCCCCCACAGCATATTCCTTTGAAGAATAATATGGCATTACCAAACTATAAAATGAAAACCTATAAAATATTAATTACAGATTGATTTACTCCTGCTGGAATTCAGCATTAAGAGTTTCACTTTGTGTTACCGAGGTTTTCTGAATTATGTCAGAAAGACAGTGTAGGAAGTCACAAATATAGTTGAATGTGTTTTAACTCTTCATCTCTAGAAACCTGAGGTCAAAATCCCATTTTCCCATGCAGACATGAGAGTGGTGTCAACCTGTGCTCTTGTGAATGTTGGTGTGGAGCATAAAACTACTGCACAGCAGGGGTAGAAGTGAAGAGTGAAGTCTGCTATGGGTCAAGAGTGCAGTGCGCTGAGGAGAGCTTTTAAATTATCTATTTTATGAGTTGTTCTCAAATTAGTCTGAAAACTGAGAGCTTTCTAAGGGACGAAAAGTGAAGCAAAATACCAGCTTTGTCAGCATCCCCTGTTGTTATACTGGACAATTTCCAAAGCTATTAAGCAGTACAGAACTTCACATATTTCCGTTTCTTGTTTCTTTCCAGTACTTTGTGTCATGAAATGAACATCCACGTTAGTATTACATCATAGTTCTATTAGCAACTGTTGAAATAAATTAAAGCCCCAAGTCCTGTTTTTTAGATATTTGGCTGAAATACCTCTTGTAGAATAGATGTCCTTCCTTATTGTCTCTAAGGACTTTCTCGGTAGTTTCAGTGGCACACAGACACACTGGGCAGCTGCAGAGCAGCTTCACCTCGTGGATCAGCCCTTCAACAAATCCAGACCATACTATTGCAAACAGATTGCTCAGACCTTTTGTCATCCAGAGTGGGGACCTGTGGCAATCCACCATGACTCTCATTTGACCATATCTTTGATTTTCTTTCCACGAAAACCAGGGAATAGAAGGGGGACAAATGCAATCCTGAGGTTTGTCCTGGTATGCAGACATGGGATGCAATCCAAACTCACATTAGCAAGATACCAAACTTGGGAAACATTTTGATTTCATGCCAGGCTTATTTTTCAGTCATAAAAATTAGAAGTCTGTGGAGTTTTGAATGGCATGTCTCTGAAAAGGAGCCAGGAGGCACAAGCATGCATGACCTTCATTTTCATGGGCACCAGGAATGAAAGACCTGGGTTTTTTTCATACTATTACACAAGTTAAACAGGATTGTTTGTTTGTTTGTTTGTTTTGTTTGGGGCTGTTTTATACCCATGTAAGTACGTCTTTATACCCATGTAAGTACCACATCATTCTTGTCAGTATAAATTTAAGCACATTAGACAGGATTTAGGCTGAGAAGTGAGGCAAGACAGTAAATCTCACATTATGAAATTTGTATGTTCATTTTGCAGATTTTGTTCTTTGTTAGTTTATAATTTTACTGTATATCTAAAACATTTGGGTTTTTAATATCGACAATACTTTCTAAATGTGGGTTTGTTGGGTTTTTTTGGTACAGAAGTAAAAAGTGTAAAATACAGATCAGATATACAGCCAGTGGTAGAGAAAGATTAGTACTTTTGTCCATTCCTCAGCTAAATTTCCTGTATTGTCTTTAAAACCTTGCTACAGTCAAAAAGACCAGCTTTATAAAACAGTTAAAGCATTTGCTTTTTAAAAGGGAAGATTTGGTGAGGAGTTTGTGGAACCAAGTTGTCTCAAGTGTTCCTGTAGGAAAGCAAGCTCTTTAACAACGAATATACCTGAATCTGCTTTTTTTAAGATGACCATATTTCATCTGCCTTTTAACATGACATCTGCAAAGAAAATATGAAAGAGGAGGTATCCCAGCTGGCCAAGCATGCTGACATTGAAATGTGAATTATTTCCTCAAAGAAAATACCTTTACCTTATGTAAAAGTTTCGTTTAGCCAGGCTATTGATAACATTTATTGGACATTTAACTTTCAATTACCTAGATGCTATTAAAATAAAATTTGTTTTCTTCTCTTCTCCTATAATTAGCATGAGTGTCCTCTGAATGTAACAGCTGCCTTCCATTCAAATGTGAAGAAGGCAATAATTGAGACAGGTAGTAGTAGTAGTAATAGTCTAAGACTTTTAAAATGTGTATGCTTTAGGTGACAATTTAAGAGACAGGGAAATAAGATTTAAAAAGAAAAAAAAAACCTAACAATTTTTCAAGTTCTAATGTACAAATACTCCGCTTCAGTTTTGCCATTAAAAAAAAAGAATATTTGAAAAAGCTTTTAAGCACACGTCTAGTAAGAAATATCTGAATGTGTTATTATTATTTTAATATATATGAGTCTATAGAGTTTGTCCTTCAACCTAAGATGCTTTTGAGTTTTTCAAATCATAGAAAAAATAATGTAGAAGGAAGTTATAGGAGCAATACATTTTAAATGTATTATATGCAATGAATTTTTTAATCTTAGTTTTTGATTTGTTTTTGTTATGAACTTCCCATTAAAAGAAACAAAGGACAGCTTAAAAGACATTTGGTAATTAAAAAGCTGTACTCAGTGTCATCATTTATCTTTTGGTTTTGCTTATCTTGCTCTTATAAAATGCATACTGTTATGTTATTTAACATTTGTAGTGGAAGAATTTTTAAATAGCTTTTGATAATTAAACTGCAAGATAAACAAAATATATTATTTTAGGTAGTAGATTCTAATCTCATAAAACAAGCAGGGGCTGCAGGATAAAGAACATTCTCGTTTACTTTTGAGTTTTTTTAATATATTTTATGAGTTATCTTAGATTGTCTGGCATACAACACAGAATCACAAAATAAATAAAAATAGTCCTGTGTGGTTAATTGTGATCTATGGATAACAATCTCTTTGCTTTTATTGCACACGTATATTATCCAGAAATGAAACACCAGCTTTCTTGAAAACAACAGAAATTTAGCTATTTGTTTCAACAGAGGCAGATTTAATTCTGGAGGTATATCTACAGTTGCAGCTGCTTTGTTTGTGATATAAATGTATACATGTTAGAGCACTCACCCCTGAAATTTTTTTCTGTTCTTGCTTCACTACTTGTCACAGTCAGAAGTGACTCCCACTAAAATCTCTGCTTAGAATTGTTTTCCTTGTTTTCACACCCTAGGAAACGCCATCCAAGCTATCTTAACTACTCATTAGATCCATAACCAATATTAATGATCTCTTTTCACATAACCTGCCTGGAACTGTTGTAAGAACAGTTTACTTTTCCTCTTCAGCCATGTGGAACAGCCCTTTTCTTCACCTCCTTTTACCATGTTTCTGATATTAGTTCAAAACTTGTCTCTTCTCCTGTGCTCTTGGTGTTATCCCATTGTGCTTCTTGTCATTTTGACATTTTATAAGCCATCATTGATGCCAAAGAAAGTGCCCCTATTTACTATTGTAAATTCACCATTATTTTTTCAAGTAAAGTTGGCCTATCCTTTTCACAAAGTGCTGGTTCTAACAAGAAGTCCTTGCAAGCTTCTTTTCAACAAAAAAGAACTTTTAAAAGTGTATTTCAAAGTGAAAGAGTCAAAACCATTCACATGCAAATATTTCAGTAGAAAAATGTGATTACATGCATATAAAAATTTCTATTTTTGCTTAGGAGTGAGTACACAGAGAGGAACTAGAGCCAAGCAGTTCAAATAAGTTTGTGCAGAAGAACTTCAAACAGCATCACTTTAGAGGCAGAAAAATATCTCTAGTGCAGGCAGATTCCTTTGGATGGATAGACAAGCTTAATTTCAAATTAGTCTCTTTTTTCAGAGAGGACTGACTACTCCATTCATCCTTCAAAAACCTCTTTCAGAAGAAAATGTTTAGTTAGACCTCAATTTAAATTATAACAGGAACCAGCAACATTTCTCCCGTTTTATTTGGTTACATTCCAACCAAAATAAAATACGTTTCCAACCTAGGTGTTGTACATGCACACAAACATGTCACCAATTCCCATCACATCATCCAATATAAATCTGCATTTACAATCTCCATCCTAGAAGTCAGTGCTGTGAGTCTCTAAATATGTTGCCATTGGCATTAAGATTAACAACAGGACTTCTTCCAGCAGTGGTAACCTCAGAGAGCTTGTAAAGCATTTTTTAATGACACAAAAATCCATATTTTGCAGAAAAATAGCCCCGTTTTTAAAAATTTTATACGCTTCCAGCTTATAAGAGTCTGAGGACCACTAGTGCAATGTATTTAAACAACGAGCATGAAATTAATCAGATTCAAACATTGCAAACACTATTTTTTTTTCTCTTAAAAAGCAAATTTAAAGTGCCTGGAGGTTGCTTTTTCATCAGAAAGACTTTAATTACAAAATAAAAAATGTAAATAATAGCATATAACCACCTATTTTAAAGATTAAAATTTTAAGTTGAAAAACTACATCTGCTGAAGACTCCAAAAGAAAGCCTGCAGCCAGATTAAATTGTGGTCTCAGCTGTTTGACAGGTGTATGACCAGTACTGTTATGAATTTTTAAGAGCTCATGTGAATCAAATTCTGAAATAGGCATCATATATATTTTCAAAATCTGAACTGAGTCTTGATACATATTGAACAAAGGGTTTTGGCAATGTACACTTTGCCAGTTCAATAAATAGCTCAGAAAACAAACAAATAACATTAGTTCCCTCATTTTAGGAGAAATTACAGTAATAGGGCTCCATACATATTTCCCCATGAAAGGAGAAAACCAGCGTCAGCATGAAAAGCCCCCAAGAGTTCAGAAACTATTCCATCCAAAAGTTTAAAAGGATAAAAATGAGTTTATTCACCTCCTAATGCTACGCTCAAAGCAGTCCTTTGAAAAGGTTGTTTGCATTTGTCTCTTTGCTGAAATAAGGGCTTGCTGAGAAGCTATTTGTAGAAAATAATAATCATCCTTTCCCTTAATCAGTGCATGTTGCTGATTAACTTCTACATAGGCAGTTGATGGAAAATTCAAATTTAAGTAACATTTGAGTTGACCATGAAATAAATACTGACCTAATTTATTATATCCATAATTTCTTGTTACTTGCCCTATGTTCAGAGGGCACTGATGTTCACTCTCTCACAGTGAATTGTTCAAATTCTCCAGGTTTTTAGGGGAATGTCCAGCTGGTATCATACAGAAAAAAAGAGAGACTAAAGTACCTTCAGGGTAGCTCCTCAGATTAGAATCAACAAAGAGATGCACTTACTGTCTATGAAGAAAACAGGTCTTTGATCATTTATTACAATTAATCATTTTTTATTTAAATGCCAGGAGTTTAAAAGTTGCCTTCCAAGCCTCCATCATTCTTTGACAGAAGATCAACAGATCTGCACTCCAAAGATTCACCAACTTGAAAGACCTTTAAATATGCAGAATAAAAGGTCACCATCTCTTGATGTACAGGCTGAGGAAGAGAGAGAGTGTCTGTTTCAGCCAATATTTATTTTCCTAGATCATGGTTAAGTACCATTTGGTTGCACATTGTTTTCTTATTGCAAGGTTTCCCTGGTTAACTGCAGTTGTCATCCTAGAACAATAATTATGATTTAGGCTTTGTGTAGGTAGCTGACTTCAGTACATGGAGGTAAATCCTACAGCTTTGAGTGCCTTCTTTGATGTTAATAGAATTATTTTATGAGCATAAGTTAGGGAATAATATGATCCATTCTGTTTCATCTTCTGCCTTTTTAAGTGGATAGCAACTTTACCAGACCATCTGTTTTCCATAAAATATTTATATGTACATAAGAGAGGGAGAGAGAGAGAAAGAGAGGGAGAGAGAGAAGGGGAGGGAGAGGGAGAGGGAGAGAGGGGGAGGTAGGACACCGCAGAAACAGAAGAGTATCTGAGGACAGCTTTAAAAATGCAGTATATGTAAAACTTTTTTGATAAAATGTAAGTATGAATTAAAAATGTGAAACCCTCTGAAAAGGGTTTTATTTTATGATCATCAATACGTGCTAAAGGGAGTTCTAGTTCATGAGTTTTTTCTTTTGAAAGGAGAAGAATCTCACTAGTAATATTGATCTGTTGTTCCCCAAAGAAAAGTTGGTAGGCAAATCAACATATTCATTTTTTTTTAATTATCATGTCTGCTCAAAATAATTAATTTATTAAAGGGAGTTCAAAAGCAAAGCTTCCACCACTCACTAAGGAAGTTGAACTCCATTGAAACTTGCACCCAAACTTTAGGTATTGATTTAGCTCCAGGCATAAACAGTTATATTCCTGATCTAGATGGTGAAAAATGTGATTCTGAAAACTTCCCAGGAGAAATCTTGCCAGACTGGTTATGGTACCTGGGTTTAGGCAGGCAGAGATCTCCTTCCAGAGGCCTCTGCTGACACACCTCACCTTTGACTGAAGATCAAAGTCTGTGTGCAGAATGTTCATTCTGTATCAGCCAGAAGCGTGGACCAGTAGAGGGAGCTTTGCAAAGCAAACCAGCTGGAGCAGAGGGCCTGGCATTCACATTCAAAGCATGCACATTTCAAAGTTGTGCCCTGGTGCTGGACCTGAGCACCAGTTTCCAGTGATGCTGGGAATGCAGGGAATGTGATCCTGAAGTACATCTTCCCCTACTGCTGCCTCCCAAAGGGATCCAGTTTGTGCGTCCCTGAGCCCACCCTGCAAAGTGAACCAAAGTGAGGGCAGGAAGGAATGTTCTTAAATGGAGTCATCTTGATCTGCACCAAAATGTCAGAATAAATGTACCCACTGAATTGGAGCTGTTTCACTGGACAGCAAAATTTTCTGTTCAAACTGGATACCTAACTTAGGATGGCATTTCATGTATGTATTCAAAACTAAAATTGTTACAGTTTAATATTCAAATACTAAAAAGAGCTAAAGAGGTTTGGCTTCTTACTTTTTTTTTTCCTAGAATATAATCTTATGTATTTTTGTAGCTTTTTTCATATACCTTTATTTCATTGCCTAAGAAAAGGAGTATCAAAATTGCATGTAGTAAGTATGATCAAACAAAATTGCCTTCAGTCAGCAATGGAACAATTTCCATGACCATTTCACAGCAACTGAAATGAACAACAAAATTTGCGGCTGCACATTCTAGAGCTTTGTTCTTGGGTACCTTGGATATAGCCCTTACAGCCCTTACTATCTCTCTCCTCTATATTTCAGAATGGAGCAAATTTAAGACTCTTCAAAGGGCTACTGAGTGAGTTTATGTATTTTTTAGAAATTGTCTCCTAAAATTTGCACCCATTTTGAAAAGAAGCCTCCTTGTACCATATTCCCTTGCAACCCTTCCATTTTTTCTAGTCAAAGCTTCTGCTTCTTACATCCTCCTTCAAAACCAATCATTCTAATAACATATCCAAGAAAGGCCAATTTTACTCTTACAAGGTAATCATATGTCATATTTTTTCTCGTGATGGAGACCACAACAAAAAAATCAGAGGCTTCATCCCTTTCAAAGAGTTTTGGAAAGCAGCTGAATCTGTAGCAGAAAAGCAAGGTGGTGCATAAAAAATTAGTTTGCAACATTTTTTTTCTTTATTGTCAACTTAACCCACATTTAAGTAACAGATCACAGAAGCAGAGAAAAAGGGAGTTAAAACTGCAGTTATCGGGAATCCAGTGTCTGCAGCTCTTCCATAGAAACAGCTGTTTCTGAAAAAAAAAAAAAAAAAGGCAAAATATTTTTTAAGAGAGAGCTAACCTCTTAAGGAGAAGGGCACAAGTTGTTTTCAAAGTCAGGTTTCACTTGACAATTTGCACAACAGATTAGCCTAAAGAGATCATTTAACAGAGGAAAATCAAGAAGGCAGCTGAATCGCTGCTTGCCACTGCCTTGCTGAGCAGCCCATTCTCACAGCAGACTTGCTGCACTTCTATCTAGCTAACTTAGCTTCCGTAGGCATAGCGCTTGGTTTATCTATACAGCCGAGCATAAGTGCAAAATGACGACCACTAAAATATAAGGAAAATAACCCCACACAGTCATTGGTGTCAGTGAGTTTTTAATACACATGCTGATTTAGTCCAGTTTTAAACCCATGTACTTCAGTTCAGTGCCTAAGTTTGAGCAGGATATATCGAAGCAGAAGAGAAAGGCAGAGATGAGATGGGAGGAGGAAGAGGTATAACAGGTTTGGACTCAGCAGGGATGTGCAGGGAGGCACTGCATGGCAGCCATCCTGGAATGGGGACTTGCAGAGGTAGCCCAAAACCTCTCCATGCTGGGTGGTGGGTGATGGCCCTGGGGCCACTCTGAGCTACAGCTTCACACAATAAAGTCATGTGAGAAGCTGGGCTTGAGCTTCTGGGGCTCAGCCATACATGAGGAGCATGAGGAACGCTAAGAAATTCCTGAGCACTTGCTGGGGAAGGGCTGGGCTCTCACTGCACCTGGTGAGTCACTCAGGAGAGTCACAGTTACAGCTCATGGCCCTCGTGCACATGGGAAGAGCAGTGAGGGAGAGGAGGCCACAAAGAGATGTCCAGCTTTATGCACAACATTTCCCACTGCCAACAGAAAGCCATTTCCTTTTCCAATCAGTGGGTGTCAATAGTCAGAGGTAGCTAATGCCCAGGGCTCCTGCCTTTTGTATGCCCCTCTGGAGCTTGGCTCCTAGGGTGATACATCAAAGAGAAACATCCAGCAGAAGCTTGTACTGACCTAAGACTCTAAATCTCCTCTCATGGCTAAAGAAACCAACTTACTCTGTGCCTACACCAACACAGCCTTGGAAGAAAATTGATATTTATATAATACTAGTGACTTTAAAGTGCAAATAGAATTAATCTCCTATTACTGATGAACCAGTTTGACATTTGTGTTGGTTACAGAATTTTATTTTGACTTCACAGAATCATTTAGGTTGGAAAATACCAAGTTCAACTCTCGCTTCCCATTGTACATGGATCAAAATTCCAGTTCCCTCATGCATTGTCTTCTGCCTGCAGTTGGGAAAGTGTTGCAGAGTAAGCATTTAATTCATTTTGATCAAAGTCTGCACCTTGTGTCTTCAATCAAAGTGAAAGTACTTATCCAGATGCAGTGTTCAGTAATCAGTAGGGATAATGCACAAGCAATCCATCAGTGCTTGAAGCTGCTCTCTATGAGCCCTCTCATGGCACTAAATTGTTTTTCATGGGTAGAATTGATGCATTACACTTTGTCCGCAACATTTCTAAAAAATAATGAAGTAATTTCTGGAATTGTTCCAATATACCAGACCTGTACCTAGTTTTGAATCAAGGTTGCAGTGTATAGTTAGGGCTCTAATATTCCATCACGTAAAACAACGTCTGCACTTCCTCTGCAGCCTTGGTGGGAGACAAATGCACACCCGTCTGTCCAAGGTTCTGCATGCCCTGACACACATCAGAGCTCAGCTGTAAAGGCTGTCATTGCTCAGCTCACCCCTTACATTGCAGTGTTTTTTACATTGAAAATGCACTGAAGGGGAAAAAATGCAGAACTCTACATTCTGTAAACCTCTGTGAGCAGGAGAAGTTAGGCGAGGACTTCTCCCTTTCCTGCCAGTATGGCTATTAATTAACATCCATAATGACTTAAAGGCTTAATTTTTACACACACTTGGACTTGGTCTCTTGAGAGCTATAAATTGGGCAGGAGAGTGTTGTTCAGCTCCCAGCTGGACTCAATAACAAAATGCTTGGCAAAAATAGCCCTTATGGCAAACCAGTTTGTCAAAAAAAAAAAAAATTAACCAGACATGTCACATATAACAAGCCTGCCATATGAGAAAAGCCTTAGAGAGCTGCTCAGCCTTGAGAAAAGAAGGCTTAGAGAAGACCTTGTCACCATGCTCTAATATTTACAGGATGGTTACAAAGAAGATAGACTCCTTTTTTACAAAAAGTTGCATGGAAAGGACAACGAATAATGGGTACAAATTTCTCCAGGGGAAATTCTGGGTGAACACAAGAGGAGAGTTTTTCACAATGAGAACAATCAGCCATAGGAGCAATCTCCCCAGGGAAGTGGTGGATTTCCCAAGACTGGATACTTTTAAGATTCACCTGGATAGGATGCTTTGCCATCTGGTTTAGATTGTGCTACTGCTGAGAAAGGTTAGACCTGACCATTCTTGAGGTCCCTGTCATATGATTCTATGATTTCATCTCTATTTTACAGCTTTAATAATTTGAATGTGGATGTGTTTCATTCTGTGGGACTCTGCTTTACGTGTGCAGGACTGGGTTCATTAATACACAAAAACATGCAGACATATGCACACGTGCTAGGATGCACATTAATCTCACATGGGTTATTTGGCTCAGCCCTGGCCTGCAAGACTACCTACATGGAGATTCTAATGCCAGTGCAGCTTTTGCTTGTTCTCAGTATCAGGCAACTCATGTTCTCCCAGCTCTAGGCAGGGGGTTGACAAGATATGGCTTCTCCATTATGAGAAAGGGAATATTCCACCATCCAGCTGGAGAGATTTCCCACTGCCCTATCCTGTAATGTGTGGAACTAGAGCAGATAATTGCTCCATTTTGCAAATTATGAAGCTGAAATCATTAAATAATTCATCTTGTTATTTTCTGTAGTGTTTTCCCTTTTCTGTGGGTAGTAGTTGTAAATCATAATAACGTACAAGCCAAAAGAACATTTGCAAAATTCTTGAATTATCCAGGGATGAAAATCCATCTCTCTGCTCAGTTTCTTTGCTGGACTCATGTGCTAGTCAGTTTTAAGCAGCATAAATAATCAGACCCTGCAAACACACAAAGTATGCCAATAATATTTAAGGTGAATAAATCTGTCTCGTCCTGTCCTTCATCTCTTATAAATTTAACAAAAGAATGGAATAATATTTCCTCCATTAAATAAATCCAAGCCAAACTGTGAACAGCAATAAAAAGTCACTAAGTGGCTTTTTGAGCCTGTATTTTTACAGAGCTGGAAGTTTCTGTAAAAATTCATAAAATGTACTGTAGATTTTGAGTTTATTTGCTGTAGCTTGGTACTAGCAACTAGCAAGCAGATACTGGGTTTTGCAGCCAGATATTCATCTGTGTGTCTAAAGGGTTTATTTACTTGCACTTTCAATTCTAAAATTTGTATGCACATGTTGACAGATGTACGTGTGTGTGCACATGAGTATGTAAACAGTTGCACACATATAAAGCACAGCCCTACAAAATATAGGTGTATCTACATCCAAGTGGGTAAAACTCCAATCTTCTTTATAGAAATACTGTAAACAGTCAAATCCTTAGTAATCTAAATGATGAAAATAGGTCTCACCAAAGTCAATATAAAGAAGAAATTATTTTATCACCCTTCACTGCGCATTTTAAGTAATAGATGAATCAAACCAGACTTTGCAATTATAATTCTTTGATCTTTTTCTTTAAAACAAATGATGACAGCTGAAGGCAGGATCTCATGACGTGTGCCATTAATAGTGCATTATGGACAGCATGAAACATGAAATAACAAAATCATTAAAACAAAGTTGTTGAGTTTTTAAAACTGTTACAAGACAGATGGATCATTACTTGGGGAAAGCCCTCTGTTCTGCAGTTCTGTGCTGCAGGATTCACCAGCTCTGGCTAGCGAGATGCTTTACTTAACAGCTGCAAGACATTTATCCCCATAACACAGCCCTAATCCGTGTCCTCTGCAGTTCTCTGCAGTAGAGAGAACTCATTTTCCAGTAGATCCTTGGCTTCCTTGCTGACATTACTAGCAAGAATGGAATAACTTTTCTGGGAGATGAAGCTGATACCTGGTTCTCTGGGCGGCCTTCACTCCTCCTCTTGGATGAACTTTTCTCTTGCTTTATGTGCAACAGACAAAGATTTGCTATCTACATGCTTGTGGTGTCCTGTAGAGAGGCATTTTATAGAAAGCTTAAGGACTGAAAGACACCTATCTTTTGCTATGAAAACAAACACTTTCACCCAGTAATTCAGTAGCCTTAGCTAGATGGACTCATACTTCTCTCAAATCTGGAAAAAAAGAAGTGTCTATTTATTCACTTGCCTCAAACTCAGATAAACTCTTGTTAAGCAAAATGTCTTTCTGGTGACCTCATCCAATTTGCACATAATATCTGGTGGGAAATGGGATGTGAAGAAAATTGCTGTTAATTTTGAAACAAAATTAAATGCACTGTAAACCTTCCAGTAATACCTAGGAGATTTTTCAGTGTGTGACCCAATAGTTGAAAATGCAATTGCCATCAGACACTTTTCCCTAAACTATGTGTGCACTGCTTGCTGCAGGAAACCAGTAGGAAGAGACAAGGTGCTGTACACTTCAGACTAGGCTATGATTATCTTATTTCCCATGCCATCAAGCATTGCTTTGGGTAAGATGGAATTGGAGATTGGCACTGTGTACTTTTGAGAGAAAGGAAAGAAATGCAAAGCACACAAAGACCCATGTTTTATTAATGTCTTATCTAAGAGTTCAGGGACAATGTGAGGAAGTGATTTGTCTAAACTGGAGAGCTGAGTGTGGGACAATGAAGCTGAATGTGAACAAGGGTATTTTATCTGATTCTCAAGAACATGCACAACAGAGTGCAATCTCTTTGGTAAGCAAATCATGAAACTACTAATCAAGGAGTATACCCTAATGGCAAAGGGATAAATAACTGCATAATGGCAGTATTTATCTAAGAAATTAAATTCTTTCAAACAGCATGAAGCTCTACAAAGCAATCACACATCAGAAACCCTTAGATGTATCATTAGTGACAATAAAGATAAAAAATCCATCTTTAACTGAACAACAACTACAACAAAAAAAAGTTCGGAATAAATATGTCTTTAATGGCCTGTGTCTCCATGAATAAATAATTGTTTTGTTCTTTAGTGTGGACAGGATAGAGATTCCTCCAGTCATCCCCATGGTGCAGATTTTTTTTTTTTAGTTATATAGAAGAAACTGTCAATCTGCTATCACAACCTGCTTACCATTTTCTCAAGCAAATGAAGTTAGAGAGCTGAAAAGAACATAAGTTAGTACATAACTTGTTATGCCCTTTCCAATCAGCATTTATTGTTATATTTTCCTGCTTCTTCAGAAAATAAAAAGAACTAAAAACCATTGACTGTTTAAACCAATAAAGATTTATGGGCACATTTTTGTTTTAAATACAAATCATTTTTACATCTGGCATTCACTGAAAGGCATATATTTTTCTTAAGATAACAAGATGTCATTTTACTGATATTTTCTTTTTAAATTGTTCTGTGGTGGCATTCAAAACTTCCTAAACATTTTCAAAGCATACCATGGTTACTGTAGAAAAACTGAAGTCTAAGAATAGCAGATGAGCAGAAGGGCCCAGCTGAGGAGAAACAGGTTAGAACTTTTTCTTGGAACAGTTTTCAGAGTGTCCTGGTGCCATTCTCTCAACCCTTTGCTGTGGCTCGTGTTTTGCTGCTGGTTCACATTGCCATAACAGTTCTGGCTTTGGCTGCTGTTTCCAGCACCCTGGCAATCCTCTGTGTTGGAGCTTCAGCCAGCAGCCTCTCTCCAGCATGCTGTTCCCACTACATCCTTCTGGAAACGTTTCTCCTCACAGCATGCCCTTCCTTTTCCAGAGCTGTGCTTGGTGCTACAGAGGAAGTCAGTAGCACTCACATGGTCAGAGCCTTCCAGCCCACCCTGTGCTGCTGGGTGCACCCATGGCCCAGGTCTGCGGGCTCCTCTTCCTGCAAACCCTGGGCTGGTGGGAACCCCCTGAGAACTTGACAGAGAGGGCAGCACCACTCTGAAAGCAGTAAAAACCATTCTAAAGCAAGCTGCCTTTTGTAAGGCAAGCTTCTTCCCATCCCCATCATCTTTCTGTCTGCTCTGCAGCAGATCACATCATGCTGAAAATGAACTCAAGATTGTTTCCAACCACCCCCATCCTTCCCTGAATCTGTCTCTCTGTTCCATGGGCATCAGTGCTGGCACAGAGCAGGGTACAGTTTTGTCCTCAGTGGTGTAGAGGAGAGTAAACCCATTTTTCAGTTTACTTAAATGGGTTATGCCTGTATCCTGAGCTGAGCAGCACAGTTGGCCTGTCTCTGACACTGCTTTCTCATTTTTGAACTCTCTTGGAAGTTATCCTCCTCCATGCATATCCAAGTCTCTTTTTTCACTACACAATGTAGATATCCAGACTGTTTCATGCATCCAGGATAAAGAAGGACGGGAGAAAGTGCCTGAGGAGACACAAGAACACTCCTGTGTTCCTCATTGCTCCTTCAGGCAGCTATCCAGAAGTATGCCATCATGATGTGACTGCAATCTTTATTCACTACATTTCAAAGAACACCTTTTATTAACAGAGGCGAATTTTCAGTTCTACTGAACCATTTATACTAAAAGGAAACCACAAGTGTGAAGCACGGCTTTTTTTTTCTCTCTTTTTTTTTTTTTTTTTTTTTTTTTTTTTTGTGGGTAACTGGACACTTAGGTCACAGCAAATGTATTTCCAGTCCTTGATTAGATATTCTAGCCTTCCAATAGGAATGAAGGAAGGAAAGGCTTTGTTGTAAGAGGTGTAATAGATGTATGGAAATGTTTCATATTCTTTCCTTGCCAGACCCTTTTCCATTTTAAATTAGTGAGATTCATCCTTATCAAACAAAAAAAAAGGACTGTCTTTTCATATATTGTCTTTTTCACATCTAAGTTACTGATGTTTTTAGGAAAATTTTTCTGTCTCATTTCCATCAAGAAACTGTGGTCTTGGACATGTGATAAGGCTGAGCAAACTCATCTGAACCACAGACGCAATAATTTGTTCATTAATGGGAACTCTTCTACAGATATTTGTGTAAACTAACATTAAGCACACAAATATTTGCAGAAAAAAAAATAAACAAATAAAAAAAGTTAAACAATAAAGTCAGGGCAAAGGGTAAGTTGAATTTATTGTCTTTAATGTTTCCATAGAGAGAGAGAGAAATGTTTGAAATAATCAAAGTAAATATTTCTGTTCCATGGTTTGAGTAAATATCACCAAAAGGACAGGTTTGTTCCAGTTCCTTTTATTTACTCACTTTTGAAATGGGAAGTTGTTTAACTTGCTTTTCCAAAAGAAAATATAATATAATAATAGAATGGTTTGTTTTGGAAGGGACCTTAAAGACCACTTAGTTCCACCTCCCACCTAACCAGGGTGCTCAGGACCCATCCAACCTGCTCTTGAACACTTCCAGGAATGGAACATTCACAGCTCCTCTGGGCAACATGTTCCAGTGCCTCACTACCCTTGTTTCCTAATAGGAAAAATTTCTTCCTAATTTCTATTCTAAACCAACTCTTGTCCAGTCATGACATCCCCTTCTGAAAATTTCCTCTCCAGCTTTCTTGCAGGCCCCTTAAGGTACTGGAAAGCTGCTCTAAGGTCCAACTGTAAGCTTCTCTTCTCCAAGATGAACCTCATCTTCATGGTGTGGTGGTGTTCGCAGGGGTCCCAGGATGAGGGAAGATATGAGAATGTTGACTCCATCTTTCAGAAGGCTGATTTATTATTTTATGATATATATTATATGAAAAGAAAATGATATGTTAAAACTACACTAAAGAATGGAAGAAAGGATTTCATCAGAAGGCTAGCAAGGAATAGAAAGCAATGATAATAAAATATTGTGACTGACCAGAGCCTGAGACAGCTGGATTGTGATTGGCCATTAATTAAAAACAACTACATGAGACCAATCAAAGATGCACCTGTTGCATTCCACAGCAGCAGATACTCATTGTTTACATTTTGTTTCTGAGGCCTTTCAGCTTCTCAGGAGAAAAGATCCTAGTAAAAGGATTTTTTATAAAATATGTCTGTAACACCACAGCTCTCATCTGGACCACCCCAATAGGCCCAGGCCTTCCTTATGTTGGGAGCCCCAGATCTGGATGCAGAGCTCCAGGCTGGGTCTCACAAGTACAGAGGCCCCACCTGAGGCTGGGATATATAAATGGTATCTGCCTGCTTTAGGTGAAAAGATGTTTCTAGGCTGATGTAAGTATTATAAAAGCTCTTTGGTTTTCCTTCCTGATTGGTAGAGGGACATGATGCTACCAAGTTAATCATCATTATTTATATTGTCAGCTCTTATCTTTCTGTATAGAGCATGTGGGAAATAGTGAGGACAAAAAATACATCTTAAATTTTCCTTCAACTGAAGCAGAACACACTTGACTTTGAAGGCCTTTTTTAGTTACTGAAGATCAGCAATGTTAAGTCTGTGAAAAGATTTCCCCAGAGAGCAGATAGAATCCAGTGTACAGTGCAGCATATATCACTGTCAGATGATTTCATTTTTCCTATTTTTTTCTTGAAAAATATGATACATGTAAACAGGATTTTAAGAAAGCAGTCATTTCTGTATCAACTTTCAGAAGTGTGTTTGCTGTTCTTTTTTCTGTCTTCTCACATTTTTTTCTCTTCTGGAACCATGGAAAACAATTTGCTCCATAGATACTGTCCTATTTCATTTGACAAACATATAAACATTGCCTTTTTTTAACCCATATTTTGAACAGAGCCAAAACTGGCATGGCTTATTGTGTTTAATAGGAACAAAATCATCAACTTCATTACTACCTAGTCCTGTCATGCCAAAACATGCTCATTTCTGTACAGTAATGTCCACAGATAACAGTGCAGAAATGGGAAAAATAGTTATTTCCTTCCATACACTCAGCCAACTGGAAAAAAACTGAATATTTTCATAAAAATATGAGAACAGGAATGAAGAGTCTTCTCCAAAACAAATTGTTGAAAAGATGCTTTGTGACTTTATTAGACCTTAGGTCGTGCCCTATTTTCAGCAGATGCAAGTATTAGTAATAAACAATGTTTTCTTTAAAATGTATAGCATTGAGAGGTTACATATTTGGGTTTGCACTATCACATTCAGAAAATCTGAAGTCAGTGTTATTTCTTTACAGCAATAAACTGTGGGTACAACAGCACAGGACAGAGCCTAACATTTCTTCCTTAACGTGCTACTGGATCTGCACCCTGTTCTTGCTTATGTCTGGAAGGACCAAGAAGAAATGCAATGGAATCAGTGTTCATATCCCAGGGCTAGAGCTGGGTTAGTGATACCAGAATTTCATCAGCATTTGTTATTCTAGTAAGAAGAGGAGCTGGGTTCAGTGGATGCACACAAAGATTAGGAATTTTGTGAAGGCTGGTCTCCAGCACAGACCAGTGGCAGAGGAGGAGCTCAGTTGGGTAAGGAGGGTGGGCAGAGCAGTGCAGAGGCTGGAATGCACAAAGTTGCTTTAGCCAGGCAGCTCCCAAAGAGGGGATGCCTTATGAAAAAGTTCACAGCAAACTTAACCCCTAAATAAACTGGGAGGAGGGAATATCTCTCCAGAGGTCTCCAGCGCTAACTACATCTTCCCATTTGGTGTTCAGGGAGCCAGGGAGGACTGTTCTACTAAGTGCTTAGAATGGAAAGAACAGGTTAAAATTCAAAGTTATAGAAAGTCCATTCCAAAACATCCCTATACTTTCCTAGATTTCGTAGTCCATTTTTATGGCATACAGCAGTCTTATGGGGAAATAGAGTTAATTCATATTCATAAATCCCCACTGGATGAAACTGGAGCTGTTGGATGAATTTTTTGTTGTTGATTTTTTTTCTCTTGGGAAATGTTCGTTTTATATAATCAAAAATTTTAGAGGGACAATTAATACAATGGTTCCCTGGCTACTAGCCTGGAAGCCTCAGTAATGTACAGCCAGACAGCAATCTTTCTGTGGAAAATGTTCCAATTTTTAATTTTTCACCCCCTATTAAAAGCATTTTTTCCCTGCTGTGAAAGTTTTAGTGGGAGCAGGCTTTTTATTTTCTGCAAAACACTGTTGTGTGTTATTATTAATATTTTATGGTGATTACAGCATATCAGACAAGTTGCCTCATGATGAACATTAACTTTCTATAGTACTTTAACCTTCTCTAGACTGGACCAACATTTTTACTCTTGATCTCGCAATCATCTAAAAGATCAGGACACAGATAACTTGGAAGAATTAAGAAGCTGGAGTGTAGAAGTTTTACAATGTTGCCCCTATTCTATTGATTAGTTCTGTTTCATTCCCATATTATAGTTAGTGCAGCTAGGCAAACATAGAGAAATTGCTCTTTCCTTTCAAGAGCAATGTCAAAACAATAAATAGATTAGTCATGCCAACAGCATTGATTTGTGACAGCCTTGATATATGCAATCATTTGGGATTCAAACATTTATCAGTGGGGGAAAAAAAACCCACCATTTTTACTTGCTGCATTGAGACTTGCTGGGAGAAAATGCTATTAGGCATCTCAAAATTCTCTGCATAGTGGCAGGCTTTTAAATGCAATGAGATATCCGCAGTACATTTCCATATTAATCAATAAAATGAAAGGCAAAAATCAATTTTGTCTGTGCAACTGTGTGTGACACCTCCCTAAGAGCTGCTCCATTGGGATGGATTCATGCCAGCAAAGATGGTCATAGGCTGATTGTTTATTTATGGCAAGGAAAGACATAAAGTCATCTTACTGACAAAGTAGCAGGAAAGATGTTACCCATAGGATGTCTATTCAAAAGCCTGGCACTGGTACCTGGGAAGTATGTATTTCAGACTTTAATAGCAACTGTGGCTTCCCACATGAAACACAGGCAATGATTTTCTTTGATTCAAAGGAAATAAAGGTTGAATTTACTAAAGAAACTGAGGATCATCCAGTTATGCTCTGAAAAGATGACAGCACTGAGGAATTTGCCATATATACTTGGAATTAACAAATTATCATTATTGTAACTTCAAGAAACTAATAAAATGTGATCCACTATTTTTGTATTCCACATCTCTTTTCCTGTACTGGAATAAGCACTGAAACTTAAGACACCCCCGTGTCACCCCCAATTTGGCTGGCCACTGTTGCATCCTCTGGTAATTCTAATTCAGGACTGTATGATGTTAGATTAAGGTTTGTGTCACATCTCAAATCTTTCATTTATCACTTCTGCAATGCTCTATCCATGATGCTATTACTGTAGATTCATTCGTAACTATAAAGCTATTTTCTTTGGTGCTCTCTTCCTTCTCTAGTTATTCTCCAAATATTCAGTGTGAGGTTTTCTGATGATTGCTAAGACAATGTTATGGTAGCGTAAACTGAAAAGCTTGGTTTTGAGTGACAATGGTCATCTCAAAACCCTTCATTGCCTAAAAGACATTAGGAATTTTTTTTGTTTTCTTATACTCATCAATTGATTCTATTTTATTGCTCAGTCATTCAGTATCATGAGATCCTTTTCAGATTTTCTAGGTCAGTCTTCATTTTTACTCTCCTGAACAGTAGCACTAGTGTCCATTTTCACCTTACTGCTTACACCCAATTGCATTTTATTAAAAAGATAACAACAAGAAAGTCTTGGGTTGGGGTCCTGTGAAGTCTGTTAAAAATGTCTCTGGGGCAAAAGTTATCTCCAAAATTTTCATCATCTAGCTGGTCATCCACTGGACCCTTTTAACCCAAAAAAAGGCTAAAAATTCATTGATAATGCAGCACTGAAGATGCATTACATCTAGTGCCATGCAGACACTATGAAGCAGAAAATATTATGCAGAGAAAAGAAAAAAACTGAATGATGACCAATGTCCTTCCATAAGGCAGTAAACTACCAATAGGCACATCAGTGTGATAGGTTTAAAACTGAATTTTTGCAGAAGACATTAAAGTCATAGATACCACCACAATAGAAAGATTATGAAAGGTGGAGAAAAACTTTTTACAAGAGCATGAAGTGTCAGGACAAGGGGAAGTGGCTTCAAACTGAGAGAAAGTAGGTTTTGATTAGATATTAGGAAAAAATTCTTTACTGTGAAGGTGGTGAGGCACTGGAACAGTTTGCCCAAAGAAATGGTAGATGTTCCATCCCTGGGAGTGTTCAAGGCCAGGCTGGATGGGGCTCTGAGCAACCTGGTCAAGTGAAAGATGTCCCTTGTCCATGTCAAGGGGTTGGAATTTCATGATGTTTATGGTCTCTTCCAATCCAATCCATGCTATGATAAGATGCTAAGACAAGATACTGTTAAAGGGTAAAGGTATTCTTGAAATAACTAAAAGTTTTTTGAAACAAACTTCTTCTAAAAGTAAAATATGTGTCAATTCTCCAGAAGATATAATGGATAGGTCATTAATTATGTGTTAAAAAAGTAGCATAAATTCTGCCAAGGTTGGAAAAATCTCTACTGCACAAAATTTAGAATTAGAAGTGGGGAAGAAAATAAAAAAGAGTGTAGAAATTATATTCACTGTAAATTCTGAATATAAGGAGACATTTGAAAAATGTGTCAGGACTGACATGGGAAATATGAATTATAAATCAGTTGTGATGAAGGGGATAAGGAAATCAGATACATCAAGGGAATCAAGGAAGTTTTCTGAGTCAGACATATGGAACAAAAAGGACCTCTGCAAAACAACATCCAACTCTAAAAGTTTAATTAGTTGTAGTTCACCACAATATTATAGAATTCTTTTAAAGGAAATAAAGAAAACAGGAAAAGACCTTTAGGAAATCACTTGTGAAAACAGAATAAGAAAATTAACATGGAAAATATGACCAAGCACAAACTAAAAGACATGATAAATATCTACATATATCTGAGATATTTAACAAAGAAAAAAATAATCAAACGGTTTAAGGTTATACGAAGCAGCTTATTAGAAATAGTTAAATTAAGCAGCAAAAAAATACACCACATAGCTGGACAACTATTCTGATAGTGATGTATGGCCGACAGTGAAATAGCTTTCATAAAAAAAGTCAAAAGAATATAGCAAAGGTATTTTAAAATATTTCTGCACAGAGCTCTGGGGATTTTATACCCAGGAATTTATATCTAGGGTTGTAACTCTGCATGGGCTGTGGAATAGTTGAAAAGATCTTTGAGGTTCTAATGTCTTTGGCTGCATAAATATAATGCAAACTATATACCCAGGAGATTTTCACTAAGGATACCTTTAAATGTAGTAGGAAATTTCAGGCTATGATTTGTTCTTTTCAACCATTTCAGCCTAGCTCATCAAGAACGAGTCAGAAAGATGGGCTTTTTTCAGTGTTTCAAACTCCACCTATCTTAAAAAATTATGCACACTAGTCTATGTTAATACAAATTTAAATTAACTATGGAAGGTAGCATACAGGCATCTCTTATTTACTAACATTTCCTCTGACAGACCATTTAAACCACTCTTGGCATATGGAAAAAGCAACAAGTCAAAGGTTTTAGAAATGTATTATTTTTTATTAATGTCAAGCATTTAGACATAATGTTAGGTAAAATTCCAGTTCAGAAGAAGGTCTCGCATTCAGCTACTACAGGTAGTGGAAGAATAAGAGTAGTAGACAAAGATGACCATTTTGCTTAGTCTTTGCTATTTTATTTTTGCATACATGAACAAAAATAAGACATGATCTATTAACAGTGTATAAACTATTTAGAATTCCTCAAAGTTATAGAAAGACATAGAAGAAGAAGAATTTTATATTGCCATTTTTTTCAATACATGGAAGAAAAACATATGGTATGTGAAATACTCAAAAACATCAGTTCACCCAACAAAACTCATTTTGTTTCTATCAGAAGTAAAAAGATGACAATTGTGTGTCAATAACTATTCATACATCTATTGTAATTTCTTGAGCTGCTCTACCTAAGAAACAGTTAGAAACAATCCTAACAGGAATAATAAAATATCCTTTTAGTTTATTCATATTGTTGACAATTCTTTTTTCCTTTTTATTTTGAAGGAAGAGTAAGTGATACTGCCATGAACCAATATGCCTACACAGCTGATCAGAAATATCAAAACCCACATTTTAATTCTTAAATCTGTACATTCTTGTAATTAAAGCATAGATAATAAAAAACTAGATCTAGTACTCTACACCCATTTTTAAAGTTTGCCTTTTAATTAGCTGGTAATTAACCTGGCAGGGACAATTCTGGGTTCCAGTCCCTCCTGAAAGAACTTAGGACATAATTTCATTACATCATCCTTCAGACATCAGCACTTCAAGAACAAGCCAGAAAATTGGTTTCACCTCTTCTTAAATACCCTGTCTTACCAATCTTTCTGTCCAGAATAGCTAAGTATTCCATAGAAACCGCTTTAAAAGGAGAGCTGTTGGGCACTTTAGAATACCAGAGGTGGTTAAGGTGTTTTTCCAGCAGGTAAAATTTTGAGACAGCTCACAGCAGGAAAAGAAATTAAAATGGAGTTTTCCATGTCTTTGTTGCACTGCATACAGTTAGACATCTTCAGGAGTGCATCCTTCTGCACTACTCCTTTGAAGAACCTCATGCTCAATCATTTCTCTGCAGAAATGATAGGCTCAGAAGGGATAAGAGGGTGAATGGATCTCTGTCAGACTACCCCTGTGGCCGTTCATTTGGGAACTGCATGCAGGCCCCTTTACTCACAGACACATACACACACACATCTTGAACCAACTCCCCTGAACCATTGCCTGGACCTCAAGACTGTCCAGACTCTGCACCCAGACTAAACCAAGTGTCCAGCAGAAACCTCAGGTCCTACCTGCTGCTGGTCTCTTACTCACAGGAACATTGGCTTGAACCTTGCTAGCTGCATTGTACACACACACACACACACACACACACACAATATTCTGCACAACCATGCTGTGATTCTCAACCAGAAAATGGTTAAGAGTTTAATAGAGGAATGGAGTTTAATAAGGATATAGAGCAGACTGCAGTGATCAAGCCTCTGACAAGTTTGCTGACCAGCAGTTTTTCCAGATGGCCTCTTTCATATGCCCTCTTCCACCTGTTTTCCCATGTTTGTTCCTTAGCTCACCTTAATCCATTTTTTCTTTGCCCTTGTTTTCTCCCTGTAAACAACCCACCCCAGACATAGTTTCCCCATTGCTCCCTGTTTTGTTCAGCTTCAGATTTGTATGCTGATAATTTTCACCTCCAGAAAAATCTTACCCCACATCCAGCAGTTTCTCATGCAAGGACTGACAAGTCATTTGCCTGCAAATCTCCAGAGAGACGCTTAACTGGTTATTGTTAACTGAATATCCAAATAAAAATATTGAATTCCCTCTGCACAAGTGCAACATGATTTTTAAGAAAAGTGCCTTCTCCCATGAAACAAAAGAAAACAAAAAACAAAAATGAACAAACAAAAAATCCCACAAAAGCACAAAAAATAAAATAAAGCTGAATGTAGAAAATGATAACATTATTCCATAGTATGAAGTGTATGTGGAGCTTAATGATACTCAGACAGGGAATCTGTAATGTGTCAGTTTAGCCTCATCAGGATAGAACCAAATAGAGTTCTAATATGAATAATAATTTGAAAAAAGGACTGTGAACCCCAAGGAAAACAGCAGTTTTGGCATCTCTGTCATGCCTTATTCTGTTTTCCTGTGAAGAATTCTTATCACCTCCCTTTAATGTGAGGTAGAGATTTATTTTCCTCTTCTTGAATTTTTTTAGTAAATCATAATCTAGCAGTAAAAGTTTTGGCAGATTATTACAGGGATGTATTTCCACTGATATTATATTTGTAAAAAGTCAATATGTACCCATATTTCACTTTTCAATTTTTAGTTTTTAATTTGTTTCATTAGTTTACCATCTAATGCTCTAAAGATTTTATGACCACTATTTATATTTAGTGACATGATGGAAAACACACAGAGTTTTACCTACACAACCTAGTAAATACAATCCAGACTCCTGCCTCCCCTTGCCCTTGGTCAGAAGGTTGGGAAGCTACCAAATGATCCCTGCCTTGCAGCCCAGCATATCGACAATTATATCCCATCCCAAAACAGTCATTGCCACTCTCAAGGTCACAGTCAACTGCAACAGGTTTCTCACTCTGCTTACAGCTATTTAATCTGCAATCCATGGTCTTGTCCATAGAGAGATCCTTTGAAGTTTCACAAATAAAAACTTACCCTTACTTTTGTTCACCAGCAGCTTTGGGAACAAGCACTTCGCAGTTCTCCATAACTAAGTGTAAGAACACATACCTAGAAAAAAAATAGAGAACTCTTAATGGGGAATTTAAAATAAGATCTTCCTCCATTTTTTCCTCCCCAAAAAATATACCTTACAGTTTTATGAAGGACATGTAATTTAGTATTTTACCATTCTTTGTTTCCATGAAGAAACAACATTTATAGCCTTCATCCACAGATTCTCTCTTGGATTCCCCTGGGGGAAGCTCAGCCACTGCTGGAATCTCACTGATAATTTTGAAGTAGAAGAGCAACAATGTGCATGAAAGGAAAAACTGATGTCACAGCCAAATTAACAGAGACCCTAAAAATGCCTTTCCTTATCAGCCTCCCAAATTTTCCCTATCAGAGCTCTTTGCATTTTCTGGATGCTAGAAAGAGGGCAAGAAAAAGGAGGCACTGATGATTCTTGCCAGAACTTTGTATTTCAGCCTAGTTTTAGAGGGGGTTATTACTTGTCAGAAGTCTCATACATCAGTTTCATTTTCCCTGCTCCTTTTATTTCAATCTGGAATTCACTAGGAAGTTTTCTGGGAAACTGCCCTGAAAGAAATATAACACAAACAGGAACACATCACTTTTGGTATCAAGATTATAGAAGGGTGGATTGATGAATTTCCAAGGAAACAGAGGCAGATTCTTGTCTATTTGTATCGTTAGTCTATCCATTATTTTGCCTGTAGATTCCTAGGGCTGATAAAGTATTTCCATATCTTGAAAGTCACACCTGGTCTTCTGAATGTTTAAGTTATACAATAAATCGCTTAGCATGATGACCAGTTTTCTCCTGTGTTTCTCATTAAAATGGCACCTATAAAACCTAAAAAAAAACCTCCTATAAAGCAAACCAAAAATTTCTTTGGGATCTCTTTCTTAAAATGAAACAAGGTCCTTCTAAAAGCCACTGACAAATACCTGTGGTTTTCTTGATATGGAAAACAGAACATAAAGCAGTTAAAGAGAGCTGCTGTGCTCAGCTGGCAGAGACTTTTTGGGGACCCTTGGACCACACCCTAGGCCTTCAGTAGACTTTGGGGGGGTTACTACATCAGGAAGGTCCCCACCCCTGTTTTCAGCATCCAGGAGAGGCTGAGAGCAGCAGCACTGATGGTGTCCTGGGTGTGCCATATGCTCTGCACTTTCTCAGAGCCATTGGTAAGCCTGTGTCCCCAAGTGAGCAATTAGTCATATCTATTGTTTCCAAGCCCTGACAAACCTACAGCACAAGAATGACTCACCTAAACTGAGTTCCTGATCCACTCACCCCAGCTGGCAGCCAGATGCCAGCTTTTTGCCAGATGCTGTAGTACATGAGGAACACATACTGAACCTAAGAAGGCAGATTTGTAAAAATACAAAACAGGAAAAATCAAGAACATACGTAATTGAACAAAATAATCCAAGTATATTAACAATATAAAAAACAGGTGAGTCAATCCCCCAGTTTTCAGATTTTTTATAGCACAAACAATAATTAAGTTCCCAATATCTACTATTTGAGGTGATTGAGAAATTATTAAGCCCACTCAGATTTACACTGAACTCAACTAGGCTTTTGTCCAGTTCAAGGGTCTGTTTTTGAGAATTAGGATTTCAAGACTAAAGCATCTAGATTTTCTGAACTTCATGTTGAAATCTTTCCAGTCTCTCATGTAGTAATATTCACATTTTTAGAAGGAAAAAAAAGGACTTGGGACAGCAGTGTTGTGTTTGTTGATACACGATTAGAGATTTGAAGAGCTACAGTCTGGTGAGGACCATTACAATGTTTTGACTGTCCTGTCATAAATCTCAGCTTATTACATTTCATCTGATTTTCACTGTATTCAACCTAACAGCTTCCTTTTCACTCAATTGCACAGCCTAGCTGGTATGTATGTGCTCATATAGAACTGTACAAGTGAATAATAAAGTTTATCACTGTAGTGAGAGTTAGGATTGGCAAAAAAGAGAACTCAACCTAATGACCTGAGGAAATATTTTCCAAGAGAGCAATTCACCTTAAACACTGTACAGCATTTCTTCCTAGAAATCAATGTTATGAATGAAAAATTCAGTCTTAATTTAAATCTGAGGCCTAACTCAAAAAATTTATAGTATCAAGCTAGTTAGACACAGAAGTGAGTTTGTTCCCAAGGGGCCTGAACATCCACTAATAACATTCAATAATAAAACTACCTTGTTCTTCCAGGCTTCTCTCAGTCTGTGGCTGTCAGGTATCATCTGGATATGTTTGATATAGTCAGGAACAGCATGATGGTTAGAAAAAGGGTAGAAGGAAGAGCCCAGTCAGACAGAGGCTAAGAAAATAATTTTGGTATTCATAGAAATGCCACTTGTTCATCCTCTTTTGCTAGATGGAGCTTGTAGTACTCCTAACAGAAGGAGACAAGAATAACCTAGCAGCCTGGTCATTGCTAAGTCAGCCATTGCCCCACAAAGCTGCTGGAACTGAAATAAAAATGAGTCCTCAAACATTAATTTTCTATTTCTGCAAGAAGTCATCTGAATTGTGCAATTGTCCAAGACTTCTAGCCTGAGTTGATCCCTAGACTGAGCACTGACTGGAAGCACAACTTGCGTCAGTCGCAGAAATAATGTTGAAGGAGGAACCTGTTTTACTTCAGCCCTTTAAGCAACTCTTTTCACAGAATTTAATCAATTTCTCAGACTCTTCCTCTTCAAATATATCCCTGTATAGGCCTCTACTTCAGCATTAGTCCTATCTCACATCCTAACCCCAAAATGAAAATACAAACTGCTGATATAAAGATGTACCTGTCATCAATAAAGGTGTGGATATTTCAAATTCTATTTTCCCTTAACCCCTTGCTCCCCAGGCATATCTTTAAGATATAATTAGATAAAAGATCACAAGGCTCTAATGTCAAGTGTCACTGTTGGCTCATAGCCTCTCACTTCTCCACAGACTTAAGTTATGAATAGCTACCTGGAGTGGTCCAGATTCATTCCAAGCCAGAGAAAGAGGCAGAAATTAAAGAATATGGACAAGCAGGGATTTACTGTTTGATTTTTCTTTCTCCTTTTGTCTTCTTTTATTTTCTCTTACTTTCTTCCTTTCCTTTATGTAGAGCAATAGCTTAAATCTATAGCCCATGTGACTGAAATAGAAACTTGACTCTAACCTAACTTGAACCCCAGCTCTTGAAAGCATCATCAGACCCGTACCATACCATATCAAAGAAAGAACTCAACGTAACAAAAAGCTCACCTTTGGCAGCCAGGAATTATCCACAGCCTTTGCCCTCTTCCTTAACAATGACTAACAGATAGATGATATAGATTATAGAGATAAAGATTAGATCTAGATATAGATATATAGATAGATATAGATTATATAGATAGATATAGATAGATATAGATATAGATATAGATATAGATATAGATATAGATAGATATAGAGATAGTGATAGATATAGATATAGATGTTATAGATACAGATATTTATATAGATATAGATATATATATGTATATATAAAGGCTAAGTCTATGAATAGGCTTAAGGTTCAGAAAATAGAAGCTGATTAGCTAAAGGTTATCTTTCTATAGATACAAACTGTTTAAGCCAGGAACAGATTTTTAGTTTGTATCTCCTAGAGCTATTTATTTTGGAGTTGAAGGCGCTTTCCTTGAGGAAAGGCAGTTCTTAAATTAAAACTGTGGTTCTTGTTCAGTTAAAGGTGATGCACTTTTCTGCCACATAGCTGAGATTTCACTTCAAGGTTTAATTCAAAGCTATTGTCTCATGCCATCAGAAGAAGCAGCAGGCAGGCTGGAGCCACCACCCCTTCCCACAAGAGATCTCCAGCAATTATGTATTTACAGAACTCTGCTTCAGCACAATCCCTGAACACATACACATATATCTAGGGCTTAGCACTAGACTTTTCCAACCTTCCAGTTGCCAAAATAAAGTGAATTCATATAAAGAGGCACCTCTCCTTAACTTAAAATGTAGTCTACTCCTACCAAAAACCCAAAACAACACAAAACAAACAAAAAAAACCACCAAAGAGCAACAAACAAACAAACATGAAAAAAAATCTACTTTTTGACAGTTTTACACAGTAACCCTAATCTTAACCCTATTCCTGAAGTAAATTACCAAAATTCAGCTAGCAAGACCTGTGCCCTAACAAGGCCTAGTACTGGCCATGGCACCTAGGATTTAAGCTGATCACATTGCTCACAAAGTACTAAATCATAAATGTTTTATAGAAGTCATTCTAAACATGAGGAAGAAAATACTTCATAGGAGTCCACACTTACAAATTCTCTTTCTTGGGTTGTTTTTTTGGGTGGTTCTTTTTTGTTTTGTTTTTTTTTAATTGCATTTGGAAAAACTGCAAAATTATTGCTCCAATCTGTAAGTCTGTGTGCACGTATGGATGGATGTGTGTGTCTTTGTGTGTATGAAAACTGTTTTCTCTATCAGAGGTAGTTCCTATTTTCACCACTTCCCACTGGAAAGGCTATAAACTACAGAATTTTAAAATAAGGTGCAGGCAAAATAACACCTCTGCTTGAAACCAATTTCCTATCAGCTGTGCATTTCTCACAGTTAGCAACAAGTGCTATACACCTCACTCCAAATAACTGGCATTACACTCTTTCCAGCCTAAAAGTACTGTGAAATATTAGATGTAAATTTGCAGAAGTGCTTTGGTGCTACATGCCAAGCAATTCCAGTTTCAGTGGGATTTCTGGGTATGCACTGACAGCATATAAACAACTTTAATGCAGTCCTTGGGTGAGGCTGTGCATGGAGGTGTTTGTCTAAACTGCTAGATTGAGACACCAGCCCCTTTTTCCCATACCTCCATGCACTTGTGCTTTTATAGGGAAGGAGAAGATGTCCATCTTGGAACAAACCTCTGTGACTTGCAGCCAAGTGCAAAGCTAACAAGCTGTCAGGTCTGTGGAGAGCTCCATGCTTTCTCCACACAGCTGCTGTGGGACTGGTGCTTAAAAGCAAAGCAGGCATGAGTCTGTTTCAGAAGGAACTCTGCTTGGTTCTTTCTGGACCTTAAGTCTGGCACATAAAGAAGAGAGCATGTGAAGATTTTTGTTTATTGTGCTAAGGTTACAAGCATCAGCTGCTTAAAGTGAATTAGTTGCTGAAAACTTTAAATCGAACAAGGATCCTGTTCATACCCTGTTCAAAGGATATACTGTAAATCCAGTTTATCACATGGCTCTTGCTACATAAATTATGATAAATTTGTGTCTGTGTACAGACAAATATATCTGATTCATGGCAAAACCCTTTTTATTGCCATAAATTTCTGTTCAATTGCTTGCTTTTCACTTGTTAATGAACATCAAAAGATTAAATTATTTTGCAGAGGGGCTCTAACAGAAGTTAAGCAAACTTTTTTGTTTTAATACAAAACATACAACAATATATGTTTCTACATACAACTTACAGCCATGTTTTGAAAATGTAGCAAGGCAAACATGGTTTATACCTATATACTATGGCAGAAATCCAATATTCATCTGCTGTTCATATTGCAAGAAAATGAGATCATTAAGGTCAGAAAGAACAGCTGCTTTAATTATAACACCCCAATAGATCACATCAAAATTTTCATCATCTCACACAAATTCTAAGAACGTACCCCAAGGATTCATTTCTATCATCCTGCTTTTTCTTGGGAAGGAGATTACATAAGTACACACCAAAACACTGGCTGCTTCGAGAAGCTGTGGAAAATAATTTTACCCCAAGCTTGTTAATGCTATGGCATCTAATATTAATCTAACTTTTAAAGTCTTTATTCCTCTTTCTGTGGTGGCAGCAGTGGGGGAAGATATTTTTGACATCTGGGAAGCTGCCCTGCAGGCTTCACAGTGCTGCTGCCACACATCCCCCCAGACTCCTGCTGAGGAGTGCTCAGTATCCACACCTACAGCTGGCAGTGCTGGTCTGCCTGAGGACCCCAAAGGTATCTCTTCTTTAAGGGAATGGCTGCTTTGTGTTTTAACAGATGCTATGCTTCTGGTAGCGGAGAGATTAGAGGGACCATTCAACATTGAATCAGTCATGGATCCTATTGATGTCAAGATTTCTGAAGCCATCATGAACATGCAAGAGAACAGCATGCAGGTGTCAGCAAAGGTACTGTGTCAGTCGTGCCTTCTCTGTTGTTGAATGTCACAAGTGGGGGGAAAAACATCTCCACCAATTTTTCTGTCTAGACTTTAAGAAAGATTGTCCAGACCACCAGAAAGTACTTTTGCTTGTTCAACTGTTCACCAGACTGGCTTTGAATTCCTTGTTAAACCAGTTAAACAAGCTTGAATTTTTCCAAAAGAAGTGGACGGGAGAAAGCTACCATTTATTAAACTTCAAAGTAATAGCTGTAAGAGATTTAAGGAAAGCAGACGGTTCTGAAAGCCAGTGGTAACTCTGTAAGCATTATCCCGCAGAGTATACTTGATAACTTCCACTCGTGTCTCATCTGTGATTCTCCATATTAACTTCCAAACACATTTTGATTTATCTAGGTCAGACTGAGCACAATGTGTTTGAGGTGAATACACAAAATGTTCCATTTGACCTCTTTTAATAGCCACTCCAGGGAAATACTACATTGGCTGGTCTCTGATTACCAGACCTCAGTTTGATAGAGTTTTGTCTGGATTCTGTCACAAAGATAAACAGAGCTAATGATACCGGCTGCCTCCTTTCCATTTTTAATGTGTGTGTGCACACGCAGGTCACCACCACCTCCGAACCCCCTGTTAATAAGATCCTTCAAATTCAGTAGCAGGTGCTGTTGAGCCAATAGTCAACAATTAATGGCTTTGCCTTAATATTCATCAGTGCACTGTGGCTGAAATTCTAAAGTCAACAGTTTGCCAAGCTACCTGCATTAGGAGCTTCTATCTCCCACTTAACTCCCAGCAGTCAGTCAGTCAGTCAGTCAGTCAGGTGCTGGCCAGACTGCCATATAAGTCAGTGATTTTCCATTGCTTGGAAGGAAGCTGCTGTAGCCGGGGGAAAAAAAAAAAGTGGGGACAAGAAGCAGGAGCCTGAGGTCCACATTCTTCCTGTCAACCTAAAATTAGATGCTTTTTATGGCCCCAGTGCTGCAGGTTGCTAAGAGTTTCCTTCAATATGCCTTTTGCTTTCAACCTACATGAAGTTCCTTGGATTTTAAAAGCAGTCTACATCCTGCAGGATGAGACTTTATTCTGGCACCAGTCATCAAGGTGTTTAACAGCCAAATTCTCTCAAATATTTTGGAAATTAAAGGTCAGCTTCAGCAAACTCAGCTTTTCCCTCAAAAAAGAAACAAAAAATATTTTCACTTAAAACTCACCCCAGGCCCAGGTGTATTTTGTTTTCCTTTTTACTTTTGACTTTTTACTTTTTATTTTTGACTTTTTACTTTTTACTGTTTGGTTTTCACAGTTTTTCTATTAGCTGGAAAGCTGCATCCCCTGCCAGAGTCCAATGATGTTTTGGCATGAGCTCATCTCACTGTTTGTTCATAGCAGAGCAGACTGTTTCTCCTGTCCCTCACAAATATTTTATTTGCTGTAAAGATTAATAGCAATGCCATTTGCAATGCAATAGTTTTTCCTCTAAGAGAAACCTTAGATAATATTTTTTTTAATCTTGTAGAACAAAAAAGAAATTATATCAGCAAAATTGATTTCATTATATTTTCATAGATAACAGAGCTGTCTATCCTTGAGGGACCTTTGTATATTCTCTGTAGACCATTATTCTTGTGAAATGTGATTTCCTTGATCTCCTAGGTTATGGCCATCTTTTTTCACGTAACATGGAAATGCTTTACCCTTAAAAAAAGGCAAAGGCTTTGGGTATAGTGCTGTCCTTTTCTATGCCAAGTCAGACTTGCAAAGATGATACACAAGCCGACTTGATCCATCCTCTGTCATCTAATTTTTCCCCTTTATACAAATTGATCACTTAGAGCTTCTGTGGAAATGACAGACATCTCATCAGAAGTACTGGGGTGCATGGAATGCAACTGCAGACCTAATGTGGGGGAAAAGCCACTCTCATCAATTAATCTGACATGCCACTCAGAGAGCTTCAAGCAGGGTGCTGGAATCATGATCTTTTCTATTTTCTCATTCTTCAGACAATTTTGTACCTTTTGTTCAACTGTACCTACTGAAAAATGTGGTGACTAGGAATCATAGCTATTTTTCCACAAGTCAGTCAGTGCCTTTTTACAGTGGAAAAATGATGATGCACTAATAATGGTATGCCTGCAACACCCACATACACATAGATTGTTTTTCACTACTGACATGCAGCCTTTTCTATCTAAAAACCTGGTTGAGTCTGGGAGAAGACTCTATGCTGTATTCAGTAGATTTTTCTGCCATGTTATATAATGTTGTTTATGTTATATAATGTTGTTTTTTCTTTTAAAAGGAGTGGAAAATATGAAAACAAAAGATTTCTTCCTCAAGGAGCTCTCACTTACTTCATCCTCTTTGTAGGCAGAAGACCCATTTATTTAATTCAAAATCCAGTGCTCCTGTTTCATATAGTTATATAAAATTACCCTATTCCAAAAGCCCAAGAAAAAGCCAATGACTTAACAATTAATCAATGCAGAAAGTCAAGGCTTATTGCTTGAGTTCACTCCTTGTCTTTCATTTCCTTAGAAGACACAAACGCTCTGTCTTCCTCTTTTGATAGCTGCACGTCAATAGTGAGACAGAACTAAAGAGATACCACATGTACCTCTTCTATCTTTGTCCTGCTGACCAAGGACATTCAGACTCAGACACATTCCAGTATCTCTCACTGCATAAAATGGAGCATCTCTGTTCCTAGGCCATTAACTTTTCTTGGTTTTACGATGATCACAGTCGATTCTGGTAGCACAGTTCACATTAAACATGTGCCAGTATTACGTTAAAGTCCTCCAATTCATGCTGAGGCTGCAATCTTTCTCTGTTTTCTTGGTATTTCTCAGCAGTTTATATTCAGCACTGGCTGTCCAGGAAGTCTGACCACAAATCTCTAGGCTTCTTGGCTGCTCACCTTGCACACCTGTCATGTCCCTTAACAGCCACACAAGGTCCTTATTTTGCCTCAGGGGAAGTCCCATTCCTGACAGCTGTGACAACTGGAGATGCTTGTCAAAAAAGAGCAATGGTATAGAAAGTCACACCCCAAGGCTGCTGGAAGGATCTATGTGCTCTGAATATGCCCAAACTTTCCCTTCTCCAAGAGAAGACAAGGACTGCTGATCATCAAAACCACTTTCCATAGATTCATCATCTAACACCTGCAGCCATTCTTACAGAGTTCCTTCCACAAACCACATCACAGAGAGTGCAAAACAATCAGCCTGGGCTGCCTGAGATGCCTCCCAAGACATCAGCACCTTTTAAGAATAAGCCTTGCAGGCTGGGTCTGCCCAGATTAGAGTAATGTTCCCTGAAGGTTGCCTCTGGCAGAAGTCATGGTGCAGTAACTTTACCTTGGATTTCTGCTTATAACAGCTGAGACAGGATGTCCTCTTTATTGAAATCTCTTTGTAATTCTCCAGGGACACTTTTTTTGGTATTTGAACAACACAGTGCCAAATTCAGTGCTCAGCAACATGTTGATTATTTCTCAGGCAAAATTTTTACATTTTGTGCATTGTTTCCCAAGGTTCAGCTCATATCCAAGACTTAGTCATTGCATACATTTACCTTATTCTCATTGTCATTCTCATTCTCCCTGAGGTAATTCAGGTAGTCATATTCAGAGTCATAACATATAAATACTCATTTCAATCTTGGCCAAAACAAGCATGTCTTGAGAGCCTTCACAATCTTCCCACAAGGCTGTCAGTACCAACACCTTCAGTTCCTGCTTCAAGTCAAAAAGTTAACGCTACATCTGCTCCATTTTAAAAACATGAATGTTTACTAGTTGATACCTGCAGAGATTGCTCATTCACAAGTGGAGGAAAACTCAAAAAACAGCACAAAAGATGTTATAACATCCAATTTTTTTCACAATGGAGAAATTTCCTAATCTGGTTGCATCAGCATAATCATGTCTCCATTCTGCTCAAAACACAACATATTGAACTATTTTCTGCAACAGTCTAGTCCTATACAAGTATGTTAGACTGCTGGAAGAGTAATTTGGCTGCCATGACAATATTTTTCCACTTTCATATAGTCTATCCCATAACTGAGTTTCTCCTTAGTAAGTCTTAAATCTGCTTTTATCTGAGTTGATGGATGTGCCATTTTAACCTATAAATATATGTTCCTTCTCAGCAATTACTTCAGCTAAATGGATGAATGAGCTCCATGACATAGCAGACTACCCATGCATTATTTATAAGGAGGGTATCTTCACAGAACTACATCCAAGGTTCTTAAAATAGTCCACAAGTTTCATACCAAGAAAACCTCTTCATTTATCTGTGTTCTTTCCAGAGCTCTGTGCAGGAAAATATAATAGCATTCCAGGTAAAAAAACCAATGCTATTCTATTTGAAGAGTCAATGGAGCAGAATCATATAGAGACACTCAAGTGGAAGCACTGAGCACTAGCACATGGCTAAATAACAGTATGACCCAAGGTTTCACAGAGAACAAAATTCGTCTTCTGCAAAAATTCAAAACTTCAAATTCTCCTGGGAAAAGGGCTCTTTTTTTTTACAGTATCTACATCCTAGTCCTGAAGTAGATGCTTCCATTTAGTTGGCTCAAGAGATGTAATTCTTCACTAGCTCTGTTGACTTGCTCTCATGGCTTGGTTCATATCCCTGACCATAGAGATTTGGTCCATTTGAGCTTAAACGGCAGTTCAGCGGGGAATGGTTTCGTGTTATAAAATCTTAACAGGTGTCTCAGATATCCCAGGACATCCCCAATGACTGTAGATGCTGATGAGAGAGAAATAGAAGGAAGCTTTTGATCTCCCCTATCTTAGATGTATAGCTTAAATGTAGACACATATATGATGACAACTAAAGTTAGCTTTCAAATGGAATCTATTCTCTAAACCCAGATGAAATGGACTGCACCAATTATATATAAAATACAATTTTTTAGAGAGTGGGTTTATGCTACCAATTCACAGCATGTGTAATGAAACACCTGAATATATTCCCAGAAATTGTTCAATACCTCTCAGTAGCATTGTAAAGAAAGTATTTCATGTGCTTCTTCTTAGGAAGCATTTGTTAATATCAGTTATCATCTTTACATTTCGTGTTCTGTCAATACTAGGATGCAAATTTTAAAATCTCTCTTTTGCACTCAAAATTCGGTTACCGAATGTTGTATCCTTACTGCATTTCTGTTAGATCATTTAAAAAAAAAGTTATTTCTTTTTCTGTCATGTAAATATTACTGTCTAGTATCCATCTCTATTATTGTCTGACTGTATGTAAATTTGTTTGTATAAAATCACTTGCTGAAACTATTTGTATGAAGATAAACGCCACAAAGTCTCTGCTGGGTTTTTTTCAGTACATCGTAAGAAAGATGTTATATAAATTATGTAGACTTGCAGTTGCACCACATGGCCATACAAGTAGCTTAACAATCACACACTGGGACTTTTAAGAAGACATTCCCTCACTTTCCTTTCTCCTGAGAATCTAGTTGTATGTTTTGTATAATTGTCACTTGCTTTGTCGGCAAATACCCAGTTGCTTAATTGAGTAAATGGGATTTTATAGATACCTAAAGAAACAATTATGTTTTCAGTGCTGAAAGAAACTTAGTAAACTTTTGTAAGTATAATTCATGCTCTTAACATATAGATTTCACTCTTTAAATTGTCATACACAATCATGTACAAATCTTGAATATGAAACTTAGTTGAATTTTCTTCATAGAAGAAAAATAAGATTCTTTCCTGATTAAAGGTTTAGAGCTTTACAAGCTAAAACCTTTTTTCTTGGTTGATTAAATTAATTTACTGTCCAATAGCCCTCAGGACTAGGGAGGCTTGAAACTCTTAAAACAGATATTCTCAAACCAGACCAAACAGTATTCCACTCATAAATTAAAAATCCCAGTGGCCATACAACAGCTGACTTGCTGGACTTTAAGCCAAAGCAGACCTGATGACTGGACATATATTTAGTATTAATCAGCTTCTTTCAGCAAACTTTGACTCATTTGGGGCCTCTAAATTAACACCAGGAAGCCTAACTCAGAGCCAATTTAATGTATCCCGATAGAAACAGAAGTTGCACCAAGGACTTGGGTCACTCTTCCACGGGGTGCAGTCCTTCAGGCACAGCCTGCTCCATGTGGGTCCCTCCACAGGCTCACAAGTCCTGCCAGCAAACCTGCTCCAGAGTGGGCTCCTCTCTCCACGGGTCTGCAGGACCCTGCTCCAGCACAGGCCTCCCACGGGGTCACAGCCTCCTCCCAGGCACCCACCTGCCCTGGTGGGGGTGTCCTCCATGGGCTGGGGGTGGATCTCTGTGTGCCCAGGGACCTCCATGGGCTGCAGGGTCCCAGCTGCCTCCCCATGGGCTGCACCAGGGGCTGCAGGGGAATCTCAGCTCTGGCACCTGCAGCACCTCCCGCCCCTCCCTCTGCACTGACCTTGGTGTCTGCAGGGCTGTTCCTCTCAAATGTTCTCACCCCACTCTTCTCTGGCCACAATTTCTTCTGCACAATGACTTTTTTTCCTTCTTAACAATGTTATCACTTTACTGTCATTTCTGACTGGCCCAACCTTGGCCAGCAGAGCTGTCCTGGAGCCGGCTGCCATCGGCTCTGCCGGACATGGGGGAAGCTGCTGGAGCTTCTCACAGAAACCACCCCTGTAGTCCCCCCACTACCACAACCTGGCCACAGAAACCAGCACAGCCACACAAAAAGGGGTAATTTGGTCCTACAACCAAAACACAGCATTTGCATAGTTTTCACTGTCACAAAGCTCATTCAAACAGTCTGTGTATGGCATTAGAGTTTTGTATAATATATCTTAGAAGAAATTCTGACATTCAATTATTTTTCTTTTGAATGGAGGCAAAATGTTGAAATAGTCACAAAACCAGAAGGGTTTGTGGGTGACTCTAAAACTGAAAAAGTTGGTGTGAAGGCAAACGCTATGATTCTACTTCATGAGAGTGCTTGAAAATTTTAACTCAGTGGATTTTCTACCTTTTTTCGGATGTGCAGCTTGTGTGAAAATGCCTCTGGGAAATATGCTTGATATCCAGTAGCCTTCTGTGTCCTTTAGTACCAGCAGATACACAACATTGAAACGTTTTTCCAGTTGGAAGTATATGAAAAATTTCATAACTGTGAACATTTTCTATACCCAGAAAACAAACACACTAGCAGAAAATAATTATCACTATTGCTCACTCAGTCTGCCTCAACATTCTAGGGAGAGATTGGGAGGGAATAGGAAAGTTATCCAGTTACAAAACTATTTCATCATTGGCCTTTTCTCTAAGACTACAAATAAGATTGCAAGATACAAAGAGCTGTAGGTAGGGATTATGGATGACCTGTGATTCTGGGTAAATACTGCATTTTAACAAAAGTGAAAACAGTTATCAACTATGTCCTCCCACAAAGGACATCCTTTTGTGTATTTTTCTTCCTGGAAAGACAGCAATTAAGATGCTTTCAGATGTTAATTTCTCATAATAATCACCTTCTTAAATTAAGGGGGTTTTAAGGTCCCTATTTGTTTCCATACCTTCACCAAGTGATTAATAATGCTAAATTATTAACCTGAGTTTTAATGCAGGCCAAGCACTCAATTCGGTAGTATAAAAATGTCAATCGAATCTTGTTTCAAGTATTCAAAAAAAAGAATAAAGAGGGTACAAAATACCAGCTTTCCTTTTTTTATGATTCTCATTTAACCAACATGTAACCAAGAATGTCTTTTTTCAGGTTTTCCAAGGATGTGGCCAACCAAAACCAGCACCTGCCCTGAGATCTTCCCGTTCTGTCCCTGAAAACTTCAATACCCGGTTTAGACCATATATCCCAGAGGAGAGACCTACAACTGCTGCTGGCACAAGTTTGGATAGGCTGGTAAGGCAAAATATATTCCATTTTCAGATTAGTACAAAAGGCTTGGCCATATACTGGAAGATGGTCATCTCCTTATTTAATAATTTTATAATCACTCTTTATAATTTCTTTGCCAGCTCTTCCAGCATTCAGTAAAGCTTTTTTTCTCCACTGGAAATGGTATAGAATTTCACTGTAGGAGAGCAGTACGGCTCAGTTTTTATGTATTAGGCTTGTTAGAAGAGAATAAATTCTTTCCTATAGGCCAGAAACTGCATAAACTTTCACAGGTACTTTGCAGTATAAATTATGTGTCAAAAGTGATCTACAACAATATTTTCTATTTTTTTATCTTATAAAAAAGTTATGTGTTAAGGCCATTTTTATCACCTAGTTCTTTAACTTACACCCTTCCAAAGGCACCTCAATTTGTTTCACTTCTTTACTTAATTATAAAATTACCACTGTTTTATTTCCATCCATCTCAACAATTGACTTTAATCAGCTAAAACTTTAGTGATCATTAATCTTGCTTTACTTATTCAATCATTTTGGGAAAACAATACTTCAACATAAGACTATTTTCTTTACTACCAATCATTGGATTCACATTTCAGACTTCAATGTTCCTGCTATTTATACATCTATAGATGTATAGAAGGATTTATAGAAGGATAATTAGTATAGCTGTGAGTACCATCCCAGCAATCATCTGTAGGTAAAACCGATGAGCAAAACTGAGGAGCTTCTGATTTAACAAAGGCTGTATCACATGCCCTCAGCTAATTGCTGCACACTTGCAGAGCACTGTTCTGTCTTGCCAAAGAGAGTACCCAAATATACTAATGCAGATGAGGACCCAGGTATGTTCTTGATGCCATCATTCATCAAATTCATGGGATGTCACAGTAGTTTTTCACAGTGCCAAGTCTTTCCAATCACTTCTGACTACGTTTTACTCTATGTACTCTATTCTGTCAATTTTCATGGCAACCCAATAGGAAAATAACATGGCATTTCTAGTCAAGACTTGGGATTACACCGCAGAAAAAAGCAACATTTGTTAGTTCTCTACACTTCTGGAAATACTGTAGCCTGGCTATCCCAAAAGGAGAAGCAGAGAAGATGCTTACATCCATTGTAGACCCAGCCACAGCAGGATCATAGTGCAGTGCAACATCTCGGGCTAAAAATCTGACTAGCAATACTCAATCTGTATTTGATGGGATCTTAATTTTACCCTTTCACTTTAGATTCAGAGAACCAGTCCTTCTGCATTGCTCAGAACAGAGGCCTGGATCTTAATGTAGAATTGGCCAAGGTGAAGTGAAAGGTCACCAAAGCCTTTAGGTTTCAATCATGCTTTGTCAAATCTAAAGGTTGCAAACAGCTGAAATGGGAGGAAGAGCATAAAAAGGAAGGAGCTGGAAGCATGACTCAGCTTGGATTAGTCTGATGATGTAAGAACAGTTCAAGCATTTTTGTAATGAAAGAGGAAGGTTTAAGATGCATTACATATTGACATAAGAAGGATAGTTCTGAACACATTAATATCCTTTTTAAAATACTAACTTGCAAAATACTGAACAGCGCACTGAATAAAGCAGAGATGTGTCCTATGCTGCCAGCCTTTAAAGGCTGAAACTAATGAAAGTTGCCAATACAGATAATTCTTTATGACTTCTAGACTTTGAAAGGGGAACTTATCTCCATATGATTTAACTAGTCTTGTTCATGCATTATTTCAGGAAAAAAACCAAGGAGTTTAGTTTTGCTGCTGTTCATTTAAAAAATGTTCAAATCAAATTCCTATTTCCTGTTCTTGATGATGGTATCTAAAATAATTACTATTTATGGTCTGTTAATGATGAGTTTTGGTATCAAATCCATCTTCAAATGGCAGTGATGAATGTGTTGTCTCCTTCTGGGCTGGGACCAACCATCTCTCAGTTCAGAGATGGCTGCTGATCTCAGTGGAACTAGGAAAGGTAGTTTATGTGGATTAGAGCAGACAGCCTTATTTCAGAGCTGTAATCCCTTAGCAGCTCTCAGGAAAGGTCACTGCCTGCTTCTCACACCACCTTGGGTAATTTTATCCAGCAGGATATAAATGCTACACTCCTGCCTCACAGAAGCACCATTTAACCTGTGTTGGAACCTCAGCTTTCCATGTGCTGAATCATTCCCTGAATGACGTAGCTCTCTTCATTAACTGTAGCCAGAGCTTGGAAGACCAGCTTCATTTGGATACTCCTAATCCTTGCATTGTTAACAGGGTGTAAGGAGGATCCCATGCACAGCAGTTTTCTTCTCTACACACTGATCATTTTCTGTTGCTTACTTCATATAAATACACTGCAATATTAGTATTTTGTTGGAATTTTCAAAACACTTAAAGACCATTTTGATTGTTATAGGTATAAGAAACAAGTCTTTTCTTGTGATTCAGAAGACTGCTCAGTGCAACATTAATGCTTTTAGAAGTCTGTTCTGTAGTGTGCATTCATAAAGCACTGTCAGACCACTTGACTTTAAACTATCACCACAAAGTCCAAACATACAGTTACAAAAACCTCAAAAGAAGTGACAAAATATTCTGCTTTCATCTGTCTTTGACAGCAGAAGAAACCAAGTTTAGAAAATATTTCCTCTGCATCTCAATGTTGTACAAACATGCAGCGTATCTGAACCCAATTCTGTTTTAGTCCTGCTCATATCCCCACTTATAAGCTTAATTCAGTTGGGCATATTTTATCAGGTATGTTGCACAAAGCAGCCCTCATAAGAAGCCTACACTGAAATCACCAGGTACTCAGCCCATCTGAAAAAGCGCTCCTTCATCCTTGCCTGAGCTTATGCTATTAACCCAGCTATTCTGTTGCAAAAGGAAGGAAAGTGATTTCTCTGTGTTATTGTCGTAGCAAGTAGCAAGTAAAGCTTAACAATTAAGAAAGAGATCAAAATTAATTATAAGAAATGTGGGAAAATTTAAATATCCCCCAAAAGCTGTGGTATATGTGGTTTTAAAGCATCTGATGTATTTAGGAAGCTATGTGGAGCTTGAGAGGCTTGTCTCAGCATGGATGAAAAGCACCATCTGAGACATCATGGCGTATCTGAAATATGGGAGCAGCAGGGGACTCAAGGAGACCAGTACACTTCTGGGGCAGCAGAGGGGCGCTGGCTTGAATATACTACAGAAGCTCAAGCAGTTCAAGACACTTATGCTCCGACAATTCAATGACATCTTCACAGCACTGGGCCCAAAAGTCAGGTTCTTTCAGAAGTCAGTGGAGAGAGACACCAATCTTTGGAGAGTGATTCACCCCATCTGTCACAGACCTCTCTCAAAGACTGGGAAATAAAAGACTTAATTGGAATATGCACATGTAGATAGACAAGCCTGAAGTACCTTGGAGTATTTAAGTCATCTAACTGAGCTGGATGATAGAACAGTAATTTGAGATGCTTATGCTCCCCTGGATTGACATCTGAAGTCTGAATAGAACACCCTAGAGGATGTTCACTATGAGGCATCCAAGTGGGAGAACAGAACTGAGCCCCAGCTGCTCTCTGCAGGCTGCACCCTGTGAAATTCAGCTACATAAATATAGTCATCTAATGCTCTTTGAGGTGCCTGTGCTCTTCAAGATGTCCAAAGGTGAAAGCAAGGTTACAGGAGACCTGGTTGGAAGTTAAATGGAATATCTCAGAGGTGCTAAATTGATTTACTCTGCCTACATTTCAATAACTGTATTCCACCTTATACTGGCCGTAACAGCAGCAAAAATGAGGACTTTTCTGATTCAGTGTAGAATTCCATAGTGCAGACACTTAGAACCAGCTACCTTGATTTGAGTCCAGATTACTGTCATTTTGACTGTTAACAGAGAGAAATAAAGGCCTTAGTTCAGATATCTAAGCATGGGTTTAGGCAACTGATTTGAGATCACATATTTCTAAAGCACAATTCATCTCCTCCTAAAGTATACATTTAAACAGCTCAGAGAAATCTTTCCTTATTCCTCTATTACCAAGTGCCAAAAATGACAATCTTAGTCCAGGCATCTAGCAAGTACACCTGAAGATCAGTAAATTTTAAAAATTGTCAAAAATTACATAGTTTTAACACCCGCTTCTATAGAGCATGATCTAAAGTTTCTAGTTTAAAATCAACTGCTTATAAAGACTCGTTATCTTCTCTGTGGTTGATTGTTTGGTATAACATGTGGTTTATTTTGTTTTGTTTTGTTTTGTTTTTCTGTTCCCTGAATCTGTTTCCCTCTTGCTTCCCAGAGGACTATCTGGAGGACAATGCAACATGGTGTAAGCTTTGGTATTCTTATTCTTCACTTCATTCCCATTTGTCTTTGTACAATGATGGACAAAACACTTGTATAAGTTTCATCTTCACCATCTTTACTTTGTGTGTGTGTCTTATAGGTAAAATACTAGCAGTTCTTTCTGTAATTTTGCATTCTAATTTCATTTTGCCAAGTGCCCAGTGCTGCTGCTGCCTTCCAGTATTTTTCTATCACCTCAAGGATGATGCCTCATTCCCAGAAAGGAGCTATGTATTCCTCCAGTGAACTAAAAACTGATGTAAGCATCCTCATAGTCTCAAACCCCACAAGGGCATGTAGAGCAATGCAGACACTGCAGTAGCATTCAGCTCTGAGTCCTGTGCTTGGAGCAATGGAGATGAGCTCCTAGGCTTTCCTGGGCTCTCTCCCTAAAAATGCCCCTGTCTCGCTGGCCAATCTCCTTATGCTTTACAGCTTCATAAGTTTTTGTGGCTGTTAGAGATCCCTGGTTCCAGACAGAAAAGCCTTCCTCAGCAGAGCTCATTCAGCACAGGCCAAGGGGAAAGCAGAGATTTGCATTTAGCATGGACTTAATAGTCCAGCTTCTTAGCAGGACTAATTAGTCTACAGAGAGCACCATGCTGATACAGCCATGCTGCTTCCTATGTTTGAGCTGCCCCCAGTCCCTCTGTATCCACCACATCACTGTACAGCAGTGCTGTCTTAATTCAGCTGGAATTTCTCCCGAGAACATGCTGCAGCCTGACCTGGCTGGACGTGTATAAAATAATTCTGCATTTTCTTTCAGGAGGACACGGAAGTTTTCTTGATTTTTCACCAGGGAGCTGATGCACTCTTAAACATATAATACATAATGCACATGCATACTGTGGGGACAGGCAACTGAGAAATTGGCCGTGGCATTCATGGGTGATTTGCATTCACACGCAGTACGGCGGCTGCATAGATTAGTGGATGAGCATGCACCCCGTCTGAGAAAGAACACCTTTTATGCTCTTTACCCTGGGGAGGGGAATCTACTGTGTCACACTTGGTGAGAAAATGTCCTTTTAGAGTCCCTTCTGATTTCCTTAAAGTAAAAGCAGATAAAGTCTCAATTTCCATGAGGAAGATACCCTGAACTATCCTTTTTAGGAATAAATTCTGATGTACTTTAAGTCTCTTTTAAACTTTTTTATTCCACTGTGCTTTGGTTTTTGTTACAGTGAAAAAATGTGATGGTAATCTAACAAATCAGTTGTGAGCAACCTTTTCCCACTGCTCCAAAACTATATGAAATAGAAAATATTACTATATAATCTGCTTTGCATTTTAACTGTAAAAGACTAAAATTATCAGGACTGTATACAAATCAGAGACTGATCTGAATTGGCCAGGGAATCCTCCAGGGCATTCCTAAAAGTGAAGTTTTCATTTCAGTTTTGTTGGAGTCCGTTTGTCCTACAATCTTGAACTGTTAAATATATGCCATAACAGCACAATTTTCCTGGGATAGGATGTTTATCCTCAAGATTGTTTTTTTCCCTCCAAAGACCCTAGAACAAAATCCAGAAGGTATAAATCTTAAAGGGTTTAAAGTTCTGAGATTAATTTTCCAAGTATCATCTACATACTGAGGCCATGAGATACAAATAATGAGCCTGTATACATCATAACTCTGGAGTTTTGGGTCACACTCTTAAGGCTGAAGATGACAGGCTTGCACAAGTGTTTTAGAAGTCTAGTGGCTTCCCACAGGCTACTACCCCAAAGCCCTTAAATGCTGTGCTGTTGGATTTGATAACCCTGTGTGATGTTAATCAACAGATGATTCCTGAAGCGTACAGCTCTTCCAGTTTTACATTTTGTAGTTTAGACAGAGTCCTGTTTCTTATTAGCTGTTTGGATGCAATATGCAAAATGAATAAATATGTTTTACCACACTTGTTGTGGTCATTTGGTGTTAGGCTTAGGCTTTGATTGGTTCTCCAAAATAAGTGTTTGCTTAGTATCAAGTTTCATTTCATCTCAGTTTCTGTCTCGCAGCAATATCTAAGTTTAAGTCTGTGCGATCATTTTTTCCCTCATGGTTAATACCAGTTCCAGGTGGCAAAGGTGGATGAATGATGGTGGCTGTCAGAACCCTCCTGGGAGCCCTGACAGAGTCCTGTTTTTAAAAATGGTGATATTATTCCGTCCCCCAGGTGAATGGTTGTGCATGCTGCTGTATCCGACACATTGCATTCCAAACGTGCGTGAGGTGGTTGCTAAGACAGAGCTTTGTTACAGTGGTTGCCTCTGTCTTCAGGTGGAATGGGTCTGCTTGCTGCTCAGACCCTGACTAGCATGGGCAAGGAAAGGCCATCTCCCAACAGGGACAGGAGCCACAGACATCTACATTAATTAGTTATCAAAGAAAATGCAAAAATCTTGACTGCCAGGCAGCTTCTATCTTGCCTGAAGAGTGTTGTCTCATGGAACATGGTGCTTGCATGATCATCTTATTTTGGACTTTTCAGTACTAGTTGAACTTCCTTTACCTGATGGGTGTGAAGACCCTTTGGGAATCATCATCTCATTTCCAGGAAAGTCATAGGGGTGTGAATGGTACTATGGATCAGTGTTAGAGAAGTGGGGAATAAAAAACCTGCAGATAGAATCCACTCCTAATCACCAGACTTTCAGCAAACAGTAAGATGAAGAAATTGCACAGTTATGGATCTTCACTAGGGGTACATTGAAAAACTATGTCATTGCTGAACTTGCCTGTTAAAGGTAAAGAAAAGTAAGATATCTAGGCTAAAGTTTTCACATCTGTGCCACATCAAACTAGATAAACATGATGTGAGATTTATTTGTCCTAGCTTTTCATGTTTCTAGTGTTACAGTTAAGTCTGAGCTATCACTTCATTCCTTTACTAATAGATGGAGATAGCACCTCCAGAGCTTGCTAAAAATACTCATTTGGAGAAGACAAGAATGTGAATTACCCCCTTCTCCCTACGGAAGATGAATAGAATCTGGATGATTAATTCAGAGATCCAGTTTGTAGATGTCTAAATGTGACCATAAATCTTGGGGTTGGAGCTAGGCTCTATGAATCAGATGTGCACAAAGGAGATTTTGGTCTATAAGATATCGATACAAAGTTCTTATCATACTGCTAATCATACTCATTGCCATGGTATCATCAGGTACCTAGAAGGATAGCTAGACTCAAATTAAAATTGTCAATTTGAAGGCTGCACAACTTCTGTTCAATGGAAATTTCACCTTGTAAATCTGGACTAAAATCTACTTCCTTCCATTTGTTGTTTTAGCTTCTATTCAATAAAGACATGGGATTTTTCTCCAATATACAGAAAGTTTATATTACCAGCCTCTGCAAGAATAATCTGAGCAGGAAATACATTTGCACTGCTCTTTCAGCTGGAAGACAGATCACATTTCATTTCATATGTCTGTGCATGAATCTGTGCAGACAGAAAAGTCAATTCTTAATGTTCTTGTTCATGATAAAGAAAGATAGTAGCTATGTATATATCTTCTGCATTTCATGTTTTGATAACATATTAGGAAAAAAAATATGGTTTAAAAATTAGTGGCGGGGCTTGTGTCCCCACTTGCAGTGCATAAACTATGCTCATTTAGATGCTTTCAAGAAATATCACTGTAGCAGCAACAACTTCCTGCCTCCCTGGAAGGTGCTACACTGCACTGAATTCTTGCATTGCTAAGATGAGTGCAGCCAATCAGTTCTAAGTTTTCATAAAAATGGGTTTGTGATATATCATCTGTTCATCTACCACTAGAGAATTAGAGGGTCCTTTTTTCTGCAAGTGACTACAGAACATAAAATGTCTTTCTGCAACAAAGTCAGTTGTATACAAATGTAGACGCCAAGAGAGAAATCAAAACTTTGGTAATTTCTAAATTAGTTGCAAATAGTGAATCTCACTCTCCAAAGAAAAACATCTTTTCTGTTTTTCTGGCAATTAGTTTTCTCCAGCCTTTGCAGATTATTTTATTTGTTAGACTGCAGCACATGGATATATTGTGAGCTTGTAACAGAAGTGTGCAGGGCTGGACTCCACTTGGAACAAATAGTAGGTTACAGCAGAGTGAAACTAATTTCCCAAACTAAACATCTCATATGTTTTTCTTTGATTGTAATAGATAGAAAATGGCACTTCATGGACTTTTATGTGTATTACAGTGACTAAAGATAAGTGAAATACAAGAAATAAGAAGGTTTATCTTCATTACAAATGGTGACCCTTTTGTGACCCTTCTTTAGTCAAAACCGAATATTTTACATTAGGAAAGATTTCCTGGGGGTTTTTTCTGCTCTTATCATCCTTCAATATTTACCACCCCTCAATCATATCAATGTATCAATCTAGGTTGATGGACTAGCAATACAGAGTGCTTCTATAATGTAGAGCTGCATGTAAACAGTAAATTTTCAGTGGATAGTTACAGATGTTTGATGGCAAAGCCAAGATGATTAATAATTCTGGGGAAAGGAAAAGCATGGATTCATCACATCAAATTGTATCCACCATTAACAGAGGAAAAGCCTAAGACTGTTCATCTCTGAGCAAACCCAACAGCATTTTCTGGATCCTAGGTCTGGGTGTAGACCCTAGCAACCTCACAGGTCTACATAAGGGCAAAATGAGTAGCTAGATATTATCAATTCAGATACTTAATCAACATAGAAAATGGGAGAATACCTGCCAAACACTTCAAAAGACCCTGTTCTGGACCCTGCCAAGTACTGAGGTACACAGTAACAGAGAACTCCTCCTACAGGATTGAGTAGTATGGACTCCTTGCACAGCTGGTTAGAAAACGGGTATTTTCAGAGGGTAACTCCCAGTCTAAAGTAGATTTCTGCCAGAGATTGCATGAATAGCTCTGTGGAAGTGCCAATCTTCCTCCATCAGCTATGAAGAACTTTAGGCTTGACAAGATATTTAGGTTAGAAAGGGCTAGAGCTGAGTTTATCTAACTCCTTCTGAGCAGTCAATACTTGACTTCTCCCCAGACAGGCCTACCAAAGTGAAAGTGACTAAGACTATTACAATTAAGACTTAGATGCGGTCAACTGAGGACTCAGTAGACGCTCACAATTTCACCCTGTTCCAGTGGCTCTGTGATCTGGTGGCAGCAATCATAAATTACCATTGTGTGCGTGTCTTTTTGGTTTCCTTGGGTCTTGCTGCTTCTGTACTGAATGTATGTCATGTAAATGTTATTTCTGGTATAAAAGAAATGGACTTCACTCTGTCTGATTCAGTGTGTCTAATACAGGGAGTCTGTGGACCTGGATTTGTTAATCTTCCATGGTAGCAGTGGAGAGCTAGTCAAGGGGGTCAGTAACAGGGAGAAACCATTGGCTGAAACACAAGTGTCATGATGAGTGACATGCCCTGAACTATCTAGGCATCTGCAAACAGCTAAGAGATGTGATAAAGGCCATACAGAAGTTCTTCCATCTTCTAGATGCTCTAGAGGACTCCAATGTGGCATTAAATTAATTTGTATCTATATTAAATGCGGGAGCTGGGAGATGCTCGTAAGATCTTAAATTAGACCAAAATGAGACAGCTGGCAACTTGAATAACTGTCTAGATGCTACTGACTAAAAAGTCACAGCCTTTCGAGAGAGAAACTTCACATGAGGGTCTCAGGTATGGTGCAGGACCTATTTGACATCTGCTCTGGAAAAGAGGGAAGGTTACCAAATCAGTGGATATCATTCTGCAGGCAGCTGAACCTCACTCCAGGTCTCCACCATCTGTGGTGTGTTCTTAGACACCCAGCTGACATGTCAACACCCATACTGATGGATTTAAATTCAGGCAAGACTAAAGCACTGCCAGATCCTGATGGACAGCTGACATTACTGTTCATTTGTATGGGAGCAAACGGCACTGCTGATACTCAACCAGCTCTTAACAGTCCCTAGGATAATTGCCTTTGCTTTAAAGTGCTGAGACTTTTCCTCTCTTATTATATTTTTGGACAGCATGAATGCTATGTAGGAACACAAATGAAAACAGACCAGAATGAAAGTTGTTTTCCTCTTGAAAAACTCAAGGCCATTAAAATATCCAGTACATAATAATAACTGTGTTACCTAAGTAACTGCTAGAGAAAGTAAAGTAAAAAGCTAATTGCTTAAAGTGCATTGTGTTTTTAATATAACATACCTACAGTGCTCCTATATTAAAGTGCAATATATATGGAGAAGTAACAGGAATTTGAGTAATGTATTTCTTCTGCTGAAAAAAGCATCAGTCATTTAGAGGAAAAAAGTCACTGCATAATAAATGAACCTGTGAAAAACTTCCTTTTCTGTGATCTCACAATGAATGCTAATGGGCTTAAAAAATCAGAGAACTAAAAGTATTAGAAATAATTTTTACATTAAAAAATCAGGGAACATTTTTAATATTAGAAATAATTTGTACATTAAAATCTTTTCAACTCTTATTCCCTCATCCAGACAAAATCCAGTTGACAAAATGGGGGTACCTAACCCCAGAGCCGACAGATAATGTATCCTTTGGTGTCAGCTGAGAGAAACAGGCACTTTCGGGGCACAGTTGATCTGAGCTACTTTAAAAATCTTTGTTGGATTAAGTAGCACTTGTACTCTTGATTTCCTGCGTCTCACCATTGTCTGCAGAAGAAGAGTTTGTAGCTTAGACAGGAACAATGACATCATGTCAGATGAATTTCATTCACAGATTCTTCTTTCTGGACCTCATGGTCTGGATAGATTAGGAAATTACTATCATACACCTTGGTAGTATTTCTAGTTGATTTGGTTTGGCAACAAGGGGTCACACTGTGCTTGGCATTGAACACATATTAAAACTCAGTTCCTGTCTTGACCACCTTAATGAGCTCTATCTTCAAAACTTTTCTTCTGAAGACAAAGATGCAGGATTCCCAAGCATTCCTCATTGCCTCTGTATGGTTTTTTTAACCATTCACTTGCGCCATGGGAATGGAGTGATCCAGAAAAAAAAAATCAGCTGTTTCTGTAAAGTGTGATATTCCTAATACCCAAGTTGACAAAATTTGAACTGCAACCTGTTTGCCTCACAAGAGAAAGAGGAGAAAGTGTACATAGTCTTCCCCTTGTCACTTACGCTCAGGCAATCTCCAAGTGCAGAGCAGTAGAGATGGAATACTGTCCAGGGTGCAAGACTCCCAGAGACAGGGAATATCCTCCTCTTTGTCAGGTACAGAGCATTTTCACATGTAGGCATGGGACTGGAAAACCATGGCTGTTTTTAACTGCAACCCAACCCATATCTCCCAGATTATAATGTTTACATAGCTGGGAGAGAAAAGAGGACAGCGCCTGTCTCAATCCCATCCAGATTCTTATTCTCAGTCCAACTTTAGTTCTCCTAGGTAAAGACCTTCATTGTTAAATGGAAAATGGATAACTCAGCTCTTTTCTGTCTGCTAAGAGAGGCCTAGATTCATCATACTTTTTTCAAGTCGCCCCTTGCTCGATAAAAATCAATGTGGCAAAACCGGATCCCTTAAAAATCTCTTTTATCATGAAATCAGCCGGATATAGACATACAGGGGAAAGATGGATTGGAAAAAAAGTACTGCCTGTAAAACATGCAGCTCACTTGGGAATGTGACTAGCTGAAAATTGACTTGGTAATGTTCTGGGACAAAACCTCTGGAATTCTCAAGCTAGTTGTGGAAGTACTTTTAAGAAATCCTATTTTCCACAGGTTGCAATGTTAATTTATTTCTGTGCTAAAATGTGAAATAATATGGCTGGCAAACACGCTTTCAGAAATCTAGAAAATAGTTAGTGATATATAGGGGCATATTCTTCAATGTCATTTGTTCCTTAATGTGTCCCCATGGCAAAGGCACCATAATCACTTCAAGGCCACTCATTCTCGTGCTAAAACACTCTCTCTGCTCTCAGCCATTCACTTCATCAGAGAGAAAACAGAGATTAGAAGAGCATCATTGTAAAAGGAAGATCTGAGCAAGACACTTATGCCTTATAACCACCCAAAATTTAACTCTGGCCTCCTAGACCGGGGTGACCAAAGCCAGACTCTCACTACAGGATATGAGCCATCCTCTGGAGGTCCTCAGGGCATGCTAAGGACACAAGCCAGTTGCTGAACTTTGCGTCCAGAAAAGAGCTCACACTCACTCTGGAAGCTCTCCAACAAATGCAAGTGAACTTATCAGGCTTTCAGGAGTGGTTCTGGTGCTGCATGGTGATCACACAGCTGACTTTACATGCACACATCAATATTTTTTTCTCCCATTTGAAGCACCAGAGTGTCTGCTGCTTAGAACCTCTGAATTTGTTTTGCACTTATTCAGGTAAAGGAACTGGGAACTGGGAATCCTTTTCCACTATTACTAGTGACACATAGCAGGATTAACATTAAGGTTCTCTTTAGGATTTATTGCACTTCTGAATGCAGTGCTATCTGATTTTGAGACCTTACTCCTCTAGCTGTTTGCTTGCTGAAGTGTTTTCTAACAAAGAAAGTAATACTCACACTATGATCCAGACCAAATGACTAATTTCCAGCAAGGAGTCCAAGGCTCAGACTTCATTTGCACAATTCACCATTTAATTTTAATGGATTAAATTGCATAGTTGGGGGAAAAGAGCAATGATAAGAACATACCTGTTAATTCTTGCTGCAGTGGTGGAAGTTGCCATAGTAACTTATCAGGATTAGTTAATCAAGCTTTGCCTGTTATCAGAAACCAGATGGAGCAAAGACTCCAAACTGTGGATCTTTAGGCAGCTATTAAAAGTCAGATTGATGTTCAGCTAGAGGTAAATAGGACAAGGGTGCAAGGGTCTTTCAGACAGAAATTGTAGGCATAATATGTTGCTATAAAGGAATTACAGAGAAAAATGAGGTTATGAGGCACAGCAAGAAGTGGTTTAAATTTCTATTCATAATATTCAAATACTATTCTGATTCAGAAAGTATGTTTATTTAAATAAGGTTCTGATATTCCATATGGTTTGCTCCATCCCTTATATGACTACTGTCATATTTACTTAGTCACAGCTATTTGTCTTCTCCACTCAGTCTTCCAGGGGGAGCCCAGCAAAAGAAAATCAAATTGTTCTAGTCATCTTTCATATGTCATCATTTATAACCTGAAGGAACCTACCTGTTTTTCTTTTACAGTACCTGTCTATTCCTGGGGGCTCATTTGTGAAGGAGAAAAGCAGTATGATTTTCATAGGCCAGTGTGGGGAGCAAAACTTGTTTCATGGACTATGACAACAGAGAAAGATGCTGCATTTCCCACCAAGGGTGCACTGGAGAGAGGAGTGGGATACTAGGGAGAAGTTTGTTTCTCCATGTGTGAGCGTGCAGGCTGAGAGGTTCAAGATGGCCAGGAATTTCAGTTATGGGAATTGGCTGTATGCTCTGGTACAAGTTCAGGGAACACTAAAACTCTCGAGACTTTTGCTTGGAAACACCAAGTGTGTTCTCCTCTCCTATTCCCAGCAGCCAAAGAGGGCATGCAGTAAAGTTTTTACTTTTTCCCTGTACAAAGAATTTTCAATTTGCCTGTAGGCTTCATGTATGAAAGGCCATGACAGTATGGGAAGAACAAGGCAGTGTTTAGTGCCCTGCCCCTGCTGGTCTGTACCATAAGGGCTGGCAGCAGAAGCACTGCAGCCTGGTAAACATATCCCACAATTTTAAGTGCGGAGCATGTTATGCTGGCTGCTAGCAGGGCAGCAAGATGTTACCCTGCACTGCAAATTCAGGGGAGGGAGGCTAAAATCATGAGCCTTATGTAGGCTTATCAGTATAGAAGAAAAGCCAAGAAGTGCTTTTCACCAACACAGTCACCAGCTTTTAGCCTTTGGGGTGCATAGTACAAGACAGCTTGAGATAACTTTGCTCTTCATCAGAAGAGGTACTAGTCCTGAAAGGATCCACAGGCATCAGATGAATTTGAATTTCAACAAGCTAATCAGAAAACCCAAGGTTAGCCAGGCTTGGGAACCTTGGGAACCTTGGGAACCTGCTGTTTTATCCCTGTGGGTCCACTTGTTACTAAGCATCCATCTAGTTTCCATGAAGAGCACTCATCTGCACATTTTCCTTTTGATAGTTTGCCAGGTTTTTCTAAGTAGAAAAATAAATGAGATAAAAATTGCTAAAACCACCTTGAAAGGAAGTGTAAACATCACAGAGATTTGGCTTGCATAGTACATTTCTTAAAGAGCTGGAAGCCATCTGTGGGATGATGTGAGGCAAGTTATATCTTCTGAAAATAATTGAACCCAAGAAGCATAAGAGCAAAAAAGGAAGATGGGTAATCCAGTTCAGATAAAATGAAAAGTGATTTTACCTTTTTTTCCCACACCTCATTGAATTAAACCATTTTGCACATTGAAAAAATCATGCTGCTTTTTTCTTATTTATTTTTATGGATACAATTGTTTTTAGGAATCCTGACAAGAGGGGTCTTTTATCTAAGAGTTGTACAAACATACAGCTTTGGCACCAAGAACTTGAGTCAGAAATTAATTCAGATGCCAACCACCCCAACCCTTGGCTATCAAACCACATTTTCTTTGAAAACAGGCAGGGGATATGAGTAAGGCAGACAATTCTTTCTTGTTTCCTGTTTATCTGGGTTTGGTCAGGACTACAAATAAATAAGCAAATAAATGAAGTAAAGCAAGCTCCTGACGTAGTCTGCTATCTGATGCTGAAGTATAATTGCAGCTATATTTTACCGCTTTCAAAGGTTCAGAAACATGAAGTACTCTGGTTTTGGGGTGGTCTTTAAAGCGCAGCTTTAAAAAATAATCATCACTTGGTATCTCCTTGCTTTCGTGCATAGCACTGCAGAAACTGGAACACATCTGTAGGTCTGCATAGTCCAAGCAAGAATCCTGGAGAATGTCACTCCCATTTAGAGACCAACTGCAGGATTGCTCTGAGAGCAGTCCACTGATTGCTCTGTTACTTGTCACCTTTCTGGTTCTCTATTTCTTCTGTTTTTCAGATTGCCTTCTTGCATATTGTAATTCTTATAGAAATTGTAGTCAGAATGGTAAAGTTCCCCTGGATTTTAATGATTTAAGGCTCCTTCAGGGATTTTATTGGTGGCTTGGGGTTTGGGTTTGTTTTATTTTTTGGTAACTCTTGTGACACAGATTTCCTTTCCTCTGTAACCTACAGTGGAGTTCTAACCCTTTGGCTTTTCCATCACAGGATGAAGTCATGCATACAGTAGCTGAGTTATAAATTCAGCTTCACAAGCTGTTGTACTGTAGAATAAAATAAGACAGGCAAAGCACCTATAAGAAACAAAACTTGTTTAGATGTAAGTGGCTTTGATCAGCAAATGTGGCAAGGGCATGAGGAAAATAAATAGGTTTGTCTTAAAATAGGACATAGTTTAAAATCATTCCCACTGTGAAAGCATTCTCTTTGCACAGCTGAAACATAAATAATGTAAGATCAATGTTAGATGTTGGCTGGTCTATTCTGAAAACGAGACTGTAGAAACTGTGCAAAATAACCACCACCAATAAGTTTGCTTTGCTGTATGCCTCAAGACAGAGAAATTGAAAGAACATGTAGAACTAGGCATGAGTTGATGGAGAAATTAAACTACAAAATGACAGGAAGACAGGAGATGTAATGACCAGCATAGACCGGTTCAACTGGTTGTTTGAATTAAAATTATTACATATGCAGCCTCAGGAAATAAAAGCTCCCATTCCATTCAACACAGTTTATAAAGTTTTGCTCCAGTAATGAAAAAATGGAAATTAGCCTCTCTAATGAATTATAGCAATTATCTCTCTGCTGGGGCATGACAACTCAGAATCCACTTGTATTCCCCCAAGAAAAGAAGCACTGTGTGCTGTTATTCACCACACACCTTGAGAAATTCAACAACATTTTCTTGTTATTGTTTTTCTGAAGCACAAGGCTTCTCAGCTGCCAGCTTGTGGTGCTTCTGGGTTTCACACTCTGAGTAGCCTTCACTTACACAGGCACTCTCTGTGTATGAGCAGCAGGCTGACACAGAATCAGGTTGATTTCTTACACTGCTACATGGCAGTAACTTTTTCATGGATTTTGAATCTGGTTAAAACAAAATCCAAGTTGTTTCTCACTTCTAGACCTTAGCTGATTTATGCAAAAGGAAAATGGTGCAAATCATATTTTTAACAAACGCATTTATTTTCTGTGCCATCTGTCATGAAGAAAAGCAATGCTGGTATTTCTATGTTAGTAGAACTTTATCTAGATTTCCTGACTGGCATAAGTGATGTACTAAAAGTACTATGATTAAATCCAACTGTACTTTATTTTACCACACGTTCATTTTCTCACACACAAAATGTTTATATTCAAACTGCCTCAAATACATTTTTGTCCAAAACCATTGTCTAAAACTTGGGGACTTTGCCCAGGAAATTAATTGAGCAAATTGAGCAAAAACGTGAACAAACTATTATGGGTAAATAACATTTATTGCAAGTTAGAAAGTGTTTTATGTCTTGGGCATTTTTTTCCAAAGAAAAAGCATATTCAATGTGTCCTCTCCTATAGAATTAAGTTGATGTCTACTTAAATCAATGAAAACTAAAATGTTTTTTTCTGTGAGATCACTATTGAGAGATTTATACAAGCTGTTCATTGGCAATGTATCACAGCTAGGCTGGAGCATTATTTTTAGGAAAGATATTAGGTTAAATCCAAGACATTGGGAGCATCTGGAAAGTCTTTATCTGAATGTTTTCATGTGATAAAAGCACAGATATATTTGTATCATATAAGGACAAAATATGTTCATATAGCTGAGTTTTTCAGAACTTGCAGACCAAAAACTTCACAGCCTAAACAGAGATGTTTTGAGCACCCAGAAAAGAAATTTTTTAACATCCCATGCCTGTACCTCTATTCAACTGAGAACAACCTCTGCAATTAACTGTTTAAAATGAACAGAGCCTGTTTTCTCTCTTTCTTTTGACAGTGACAGATTCTTTGCATCATGAACAGCCCTAGCTATAAATCTCACTTAAGGCCAAAGCTGTGCATCATCTCATTGTCAGTGCTCAGCCACAACACACCGCATTCGCAGGCTCCGAGCTCGAGTCTCAGAATTCACAGTCTTTCATAAAAACTGGACCAGGAGCTGTTGCCTCAACACACCAGGATAATCCTAGGTTCTGGAGGCAAGCAGGTGTCATCCTGCAGGGTGAGTGTTCCCAAATGGTGGCTGGGGGAGCCTGTGGCCACCAGCTAATCAAGAGGCTTACAAATGCTGGGGAGCAAAACAAAACAAGCAGGAGAGCTGTGTGCCTCGGGAGTTTGCCAGCACTTTGTACTGTAAAACAGGGAGAGCTGGGAACAGTGAGACTGGCTAATTTCCAGTACACTTCCATGATACTTTATTGAAATGAAAATAGACCTGAACAGTGTAGGAGAGGGGAAGAAGCCTGAGGTTTCATCTGAGGAAAGCAGAGTCTTTCTGTGACAAGACTTCATCCTGTGGCTGCTGTTTTAGCCCTGTGGGTCCACTTGTTATTACTGTCCATGAGTAACCTATTGGCAAGTTGCCATCTCTTTCAGGTCTTTTTTTTTTTTTTTCTCCTCTCTTTATGCAAAATCTTTAATGGTTTCTGATCTCTCAGGGAGATATCACTGCTCTTTTCCCTCCCGTTTTGAACTTTACAAGTAAGAATGTGTTACAGGTCAGCTCTGTGCTCTGCAGTAACTCAGCCTAAAAAGTCAGAAGCCAGCTCTGGGTGAGCTGGTGTAACCCTGCCACTCACCATGCCACAGCATGGGAAGCTGCCAGCTCACTGGAAGCAATAAAGATATTTTAGCACCATTCTGCAGCTCTTGACCTGCCTCTCCACAGGACTAATTCATTCAATTGACATGTCTCTGCATCCAGCCACCAGGTCTATAACAAGCCTGGTTGGGGTGATCTCAAGGATCTCTGACTTCTATGATGTAGCTCTGCTCCTTGTCCATCCTCTTTCCCATTCAATCCTCTCCAAATAAGGGCTTTCTGTGTAATTTTTTTCTCATTTATAGCTTTTGTGTCTCCTAGAAGAACATACTTGATGCTGTTGATGTTTTCTGTTAGACAGCACTGCTGTACCCAAGCATGTATTGTGCGGGGCCTGGTTTTGGTGTGTCCAGCTTGATGTGTGAATTGTAAATTAGCTTAGCTAACTTGTCCATGGTGTGAATATCACCAACAGGGCAGCTCTTTCCATAGTCTGAGATGGAATTGCAGAGTTCCTGACTCAGGAAGATCTCAGTAGAAATGTAATAAGCCAAGAACTTGGAACAATCATGGTGTTCCAAGTTTGGTGTCCAGCCTTGGTGGCCTCATGAAAACTGTTTCTCAGCATGATACCCAGCCTACAACAATTCTCAAACCATGCCAAAAAATTGGTCTGGAGAGCTGGTCCATGCCAAAACTGTTCCTGTGATTGATCTCACACTTTATCTGTATGGACATTCAATCTTCTGTGTCTCCAGGGATGTTCCTGGCACTCTTGACTTAAGAAAAAACTACCAGGCTAGGCCCCAAAATGTAGTAGTGGTAAAGAGTTTTATTTGATCCCTCATGACCCAGTGATTCTTTCTCTGCCCTGTAATTCTTTTCCTTAATAAAAACAAAACCAAACAAGCAAGTAAAAAATATCCAAGAAAGCAACTATCTGTAGATGAAGCCAGTGTCCAGAGACCTTAGTCTACAGATGCAGTGAAATGGCGAGAGGGCAGAAATGAACTCTCTAGTGGGGATAGCATAGGATTCACTAGAAAATAAAATTGCTAAGGGACAAAAATGCAGATATCTGGTGATTTTGAAAAATCTGATTTAGCCCAGTTATACAAAAGGACTGAAGAGCATGCAGTAGGTCATCAGATAGTGAGAACAGTAAATGTGAGCTTGTGAAAGTACGGAAAAATTTTCTCCCAAGGTAACGTAGACAACTAAGAGCTTTGACTGCTAAAATAATAAATAAAATAAAATTATTTCTGAAAAGATATCTCAATTATGTAAGTCAAAATAGCATTGACATGGAAGAGAATAAAATTACAATATTAAGCATATAAAATTAGCAACACAAAAGGGTTATTGACAGAGGCTGATTTGACTTTAAAATATATACTAGAAATTACTGTTCCACTAAAAATTACTTCAGGAAAAGTAGTATGGCAACAGTTTGACACCATTTCTTTTAAGCATAGCTTAAATAGTCAGAATTCCTATATAGAACTTACGGTTCAAGATCAGTCTTGTAGAAAATGCAAAAATCTTGTACAGCTGGCTATAAAAAAAACCCAAAACATGAGAACTATGATGTGAAGGCAATAGTTTGCAGATGACAACTCAGAACATCTCTATCTGCTCTTGATTTTCACAAAGATCAGTTCTGTAATCTAGCTTAGTAATGCATCCCTGTTATTTTAAGTGACAACATGTAGCATCCTGATTTAAAATCTTCCTTTAAAAAACATGGAGAAAACATATATTAAAAACCTTAAGAATAGAGACAGATTTTTCAAGATGTATAAGCACTTCCTGTAATTTCAAAAAGAAGTATCTGGACTGACTAGCTGCCTTACTGTTTTCAACAAATAGAGGCAATCACCATTTTACCAAGCAACCATGTTCTTCTATGTAACCATGTGTTCCTGTGCAAGTCTGTGAAAACCAGTTATAGATCTTGTATAATTCAGTGTTTATGTTGGTAAAATTCAATATGAGCCTTGCAGGTAGCACAGACTGGTCCCATAATATATATTTGACAGCATAGGACAGCCCAAGAGAGTGATCTAAATCACCTATGATTTCAGTCCATTTAGATAAAACATATTTTGATAGAGCCAGATACAAGGTCATGTGTATGGGAGCAATGACTACCTGCCAGACCTAAAAAATGTGAGACTATCTAGCAAAGGAATGGCTTAAGAGACCTAAGGAGATAGCAAGAAAAAGCAAGAAATGTCCAGCTGCTGTTGCAAGAAAGGTTAGCCATCACACACCAATCATGAGCTATAACTGAGGATTTATGTCTTTTTCTGAATATGGAACTGATGGGTCTACTTGGATCACTGAACAAAAAAAGACTTGGTGTGTTGAAGGGCTGGACCAAGGGTCGCTCACTCTGATGGCTGATTCATCAGCTGATGGTGGCTGATTCATTCCCCACCACAGTTTTGGCCCACACCAATAAATACCTTCCAAGACGTGGACATAGCTTGAAGGATATCAGGAACCATTCCTCAAAGCCAGCAGATGGGGCACAAAGTCCAACTGCCTTTGGCCTCCCTTTTCTAGCCTTTTTTCATCTCTAGAAAAATCCAGGGCAAAGAGAGAAAGTTCTTTTGCAAGAGGTTAAGACTGTGTTCTGTCTGTCTGTAACATCAACAAATCCAGGGCTGTTAATTCAGAAAAGAAAAAATATTCCTTCCAGCAGAATGGATAAAATTTGGAATAGATCTTGAAAAAAGGCTCACTGCTAGTATAATAGCACAGCAAACCCCAAAGCAACATGTAATGCATTCTTGGCATTTTTACATTCAGCTTAGTAAGCAGTGAGACTGTGGTTATATTCCATGCTTACTCCATTTTTCAAGTGAATTCTATATTTCACTCTAAATAGAGTCCACTACAATAATCCACTCTTGAGCTGACAAAGGTATGTGGCAAGTTTTTTTAAGGTGGAGAGGTTGTGTTTGCCTTTACAGGCAAAGATGGCTATGTTATTTGGGGCTATAATTGCAAGCTAGGCATGCAGGAGATTCTTAAGGTATTATATCACACTCAAATGGCCACCTGCCACCTCCCAGAGCACAATCACACTCCTTCAGTTTTGATGCTGATCTAATATTTGATCAGCATCTCACCTGAACTTTGCAGTTTGCCCAAGTTGTCTCAGGTGATGTGTAACACATCTGCAGGCAGCTAATCGTCTTTAGCAGCCTTGCTCATGGGGGTGCTCTGTTAGTTAGCTCGTTGCACCAGCTGGAGCCAATGGGACAGATATGGAAAGTTTCATCAACATGCTGTGTGCAGGCACCAACTCCCCCAGTCTCGTTTTGAGCTAGCTCAGTTGTTTCTTTATTGTGCCTGTAATGCAATTCATTCAGAGCAGGAAATAATCCCCAAGTTACAAATAAAGTGCTTGACTTTCACGTTTCAAGGGAGGACTGCTAATTAGCTAAAAATCTCACACCATTTTATTTATATAGAAAGCAAATTTGATTTTGAAACTACTGAGAAGCAATAAACACAGAACTTTATGATGTCACTACTAAAGAGATGTTTTTTCAGGCTTTATTTATGACCTAATTTTATACAAAGCGCCTGCAGTGTTGTGGGCATATAGGAATACCAACTAAGTGCAGGGAAATCAGAGGCCATTTGAAAAAGTCATTTGCTCAGTGATCCCCATGGGCTGATTCCAGTAGAGGATTCAGGTACTTGTAAATTATGTCACAGAAACGCCAAACTTTCAGGCTTTCAAGCAGCTGGATCCTGGTGATGAGTCAAGGAGAAAAAAAAAAAAAAAAAAAAAAAAAAAAAAAAAAAAAAAAAAAAAAAAAAAAAAACGCAAAGCCAAAGAAACTTAGAATTATGATTTAAAATATGTGTGCTGAGTAAGTGGTGAAAGTGCATTGACAGGTGACCTGATGTGGCCAAAGGACTATTCTGTACCACAGAACATCATGTTCAGTACGTAGAAGGGGGGGAGTTGGCTGGAAGGAGCTGATCACTGCTCAGGGATCAGGTGGGCATGGGTCAGTGCATGGTGCACATCACTCATTTCTCTTGGGTTTTATTTCTCTCTTTCCTTTTCCTTTTCATCGTCATCATTTTTTAAATTATTACTATTATTATTGTTGTTCACCTATTAAACCAATTTTCTCTCCCATCCTACCAGGAGGAGGGCAGGGGGAAGTGAGCGAGCAGCTGCATGGCACTTCATTGCCAGCTGGGATTAAATCATGGCAGCAGCCAAATTGCTTTCTGAGGGGAGAAATATACATTTGAGTCCACTGTTTCTGTTTGAAAAAAAGTGCCACCTTGCCATAGGAACTACACACCTCAGTATATAATATATACTAACAATGGCGATAAATATATTAACAATGGTTCAACCACTGCTTTGCAGAGTGGGGCACATACCCACTGCGCCCACATTTCTAGCTGGCTAGGTTCAGGGGGGCCCACCTTCCACAGTGTGAATTTTAGGGTAGCCTTTGAGACACACCTGGCTTTGCTGAGCTGTGTACTCCAACCAGTCCATCTCTCTCTCGCTTTCTGAAGTGCAACACTTTATAATGCTACACTAGAAGCAGCCACATCAGTTCTCACGCCCTCTGGAATAAAAGCTCTTCTGGGGTGATGATGCCTCTCTTCAAGCAGGTCTTGAATTATTTCTTAATTTAGGAAAAGAGGGAGAGCAATTTCTTACATGGGTAGATTTTGATAGGACAAGGGAGAACAGCTTTAAATTAAAAGAGGAGAAATTTAGATTGGATGTTAAGAAGAAATTCTTCCCTGTGAGGGTGATGAAAGACTGGAAGAGATTGCCCAGAGAAGCTGTTGACATCCCATCCCTGGAAGTGTCCAAGGCCAGGCTGGATGGGGCTTTGGGCAACCTGGTCTAGTAGAAAGCATCCCTGCCAAGAGCTGGTTGGAACAAAATTATCTTTAAGGTCCCTGTCCACCCAAACCACTCTGTGATTCTATGATTCTATTACTTCTAGATAGCTGTACGAAGTAATAGAAGAGAGATTAGTATCTTGGTGAAGATTACTCTCCCTCACACCCTAACTCCAGGCCCAGGACACACTTTCCATTGAGCTATTAGCAGCAGAAGGGATGTAAATGCAAAACATACAGCTCTGCAGGGTGGTTGTACCATATCTCACAGCTTATTTTAGCTATCAGCCAAATGATAATGACAGGTTATCAGCCTGTATGTCACACAGACTCCATGGAGTCAGATTTCCTCTGTGTAAAATCTAAAACAGAGAACAGAGAACCTCTGGGAAGTGAGGTAAATTTCTCACAAGTAAATTTCTCTTCCAAGTGAGGTAAATTTCTCTTCCAAGTACAGCATACTCAGAACCATGCAAAACCGTCTCTTGATTTTTTAAGGGTTTACTGCTTAAACCATTTTGGTCATTTGGAGCCTAAAATGTAAACACTGTCTCCAAACACTTCTCTTCTGGAAAGATGTAAAATCACTTGTCCCAGAGGGAGAACAAGTCATCCCCTTATCTCCACTCAAGGCAATGTTCAAAAGTTTTATTCATATATACATCAGCTTAAATCTCAGCTTCAAGTGGTATGACCCAGCTGCAAAAGCTGCCAACTCACAGATGTTTTTTGTCTCCAGCTGTATACTTATCTCTCAGAAGACTACCCTGGGTCAGGGGATGGCAGAGATTATCCATATTTCTTTCCTACATCCAAAGCAATAATTTTAAAGCTGCCCAGTCTTTCTCACAAGCCCTTGTCTGGGTCTTGTCTAGGTCATATATTACTACTCCCTATGAAAACTGCAGAGTCTTACTAGATTGACTATAAAATATCTTCAGGTTGCTGCAGGTTTTTGATTTGTTGCACAGTACTAGATGAAAATCCTTTCAGCTAAATATGAATGAAGACTCCAGGTTTATATAGCAGCCTTGCAAGAAGAGAAGGTCATCATAATTCTGTCTTCTGAAAAGAAAATGAGGGCTAAAGGAGTGTAATTAAGAAATTTTTCTGCAAGTAGAAAGTAATCTCTGTATTCAAATGGTTTGAGGGAGTGATGGCAACCACTGACACTTATCACACATTTTGTCTTGACAGGTATTTGGGGTGATGCCAGCAGTAATTTTTAAATTTTTAAAAATATATTTGACACCAGCTGACAAAAAAGGTCCATTATTAGTGCTTTAAGAGAAAGGGAATGGACTGCAAATCATTTATCATTGTAAACCTGAGAGAGGCTCGGTGATCTTCATTTTGAGGATTTGTCATCAGAACCGAGCACGATGCTTAATGTCGTGGAAAGCACCGAGCAATGTGTGGAGATCCATCATGCCAGTAACATACACAGGTAACCAGGGCAAAGTTACTCCTTCCCAGGCAGGCTGGCAGCACATTTCAGGAGAAGCAGGAGGGCTCCCATCCAGCTGCAGTCCAACCACCCCATGCAGAGAGCAGAGTGTTTTGCGAGGTTTCTGCCTGAGCTGGTCCTCAGGTCACATGGCATCAAAGCTTCTGCATGGACACACAGACTTCTTCTACCAGAGATATTTTTTTCCCAGTTCTTTACCCCCTCCTTGTCCTAACACTGTTCTTACACAGACAGACAATCTCGGATACATCATAGAAGAATAAATATTGCAGATTTGAGCTGGATTTATTTTTTATAGCTACTGTCACCTGCTGTGTTTGCTGTACAATCTGCTGGCCACAACCACTGCCCTGCTGAGCTACCTCTGCCCACCAACCTCCCCACAGGGCTTCAGTTTAATCAGAATGGAATAATTTGCAACAGGTTTTTCATATAAGCTTTGCAAGAAAAGAGACATTTTCCTTGCCCCTCATAACAAATATTAAAAAGCAGCAAACTGTTCACCCTTTCAACAAGGACAGTCTCATCCTACTGATTAATAGGGGTATGGCAGATATTAGGGTGCATTAATCGGGTATCCTGATTAATGCAGGGTATGGCAGATATTAGGGTGCATTTTTCTTGTCCTGACTGCCAATGTTTCTAAATGCATGGGCTGTGGCTCCCTTTCCTGCCCTAAATACCTCAATTTTCACTAAAGTACTAACACACCTTGTCTTGTCCAGTTAGAAGCCCACAGACACACTAACACTGCTCAGAGAACTCTCTCCAATCCCTGCAAGAAATGCTGCCCACTCATTCTCTTCACTCTTCCCAGGCTCCAAGAAGTAGCTTACACAGAGAATAGATAATTATCAATTTTTCATGTCTGTAAAGCACCTGGGTATAGAATTTTCCAGAAAAATGTTACTGACACACATGAAATTTATTTCATTCATATATAGAGTTAAAACATAGAGAATAAATTGATTTTTTATTTCTTTTCAAATTTAACTTCTAGTTACAAAAGATAAGATGATGATTATTACAGTATTATTATTCCCATGTCAAAGATTAAAGCATGGTATGACTCCAGCAGCACATATAAACCCAGTTCACTCCTTCCATACCATATTTTTTATCATCACCATGGCTACATAGAGTCTTTAATGGTTATTCAGCTTTTTGGCACTGTAAATTTATGTAGTGGACCTCCTTTTTCTCAGAATCCCTTCAGAATTTCGTCAAAAAGAAATTGTCAAAACATTTCTGAGATACACTTTTCATTCCCTGTGTTTTCACTCCATAGTAAGTATGCTTATGTAAGTAAGTTTTATGTTTCCACACATGGAAAGCATGGTCTTTCCTCTAAAAGAATATAATGGAACTGTATCCTTCTCATCTGGTCCTGTGATCAATTCTATCCTATATTCTTCTCCACAGAAACAAAAAGAGGAGTCTATTTTACATTTCAGACACTAAGTACTTTAACTGTTTGAGATTATGACTCAGGACTAAGTAGTAATTCTGTTAGGTTAGGAAGTTTAGTTAGGAGCTCTTGTCCCCAAAGGTACACATTTTCAGATAGATATAAATCTGTGTAACATCTACACTTGTATCAGCTGGTGCTTGTGGCCCACCTGTATTTCCTAAGACTTGGAATTAGTTTAGTATCTAAAAGAGTCATTGTAAGGACCATGAGCAATCAACAAACAGATTATTTCAAACTTTTCCCTCATGGTAAGTGAAAAGTGTGCAAAACTCTAAAAGGCATTGGAGCAAAGCTTAATCCTTGGACACTATGCATATATTAACCTCTACAAAGACTTTGATCAAACCCTTAAATGTCATCCGCCCCCTTTCTGTTTCTTCCAGGCCATATAACATCACACACATCATGAGAATTGACCTTTATTGTTTGCAGGCATGCCCGAGGATATTTGCATCATCCACACACAGCCCAGAAATACCAGTCTCTGTTCCTTACAAGATCTAAATAACTCACAGTGCATGGAAAGCAGAATGGCATACCCGTACAATAATTTAGATTAAAAGGGACTCCTGGAGGTCATCTGGTTCACCCCTGCCACCTCCTCTTCCCATCCTTACTTGGTTCAAAGCAGAGAGAACTTCAAAGATGGGTCTATCTCCAAGTCAGATCAGGTTGCTCAGGGCCTTGCCTCCATCAGGTGAATGAATCTGTTGCTACCAGGATGGAGAACCCAATTGGTTGAACATGTGAAAGAGCACAAATTCCCCACAGCAGCATTTCAATGTCTAGCACAAGCAGCTTTCCCAACTCAACCATCAAAAACAACATAGTCACAGACAAAAGCAGAACCAAAACACTCCTCTTCAGTCTGACACTGAAGCCAGTGCTTTGATATCAGTATATGCTCTAGGAACACTTTATCAGTGATGCCCATGCTGCCTGCAGAGAACAGCAGCTGGAAATCTCCAAAAGCATTTTCTCCACAGGGTATGAGTGGAAGCTCTGAATTTTGATTATTCTGTTCCTTTTTTCACAGGTGGGGGTGTCTACCCATGAACCCCTCAGTAGACAGCACAAGCAAGATGTGTCAGATTTTGCTCAGGGGGCATCAGACACAGAACACCTTTGTAATGAATGGCCAGGTCAATTCATATTTGCATCCCCAGGGATTTCCATACTGCTGAAGGCTCTGAGAAAAAATAATGGAAGAAAACAGCTGTTTCCTCCATTGTGTAGCTCTAAACCATCTTGCCTACAAAGTGCCTGACCCTTCAGTGGATTCTGTGGGATCCCAAAATACACCTTCTCTGCTTCCAAACAGAAATGCAAGGGAGCCAATTCTCATTCAAATTGTTTCATCTTAAAACAAAGGAACAAGAAACCTGCTTCACTCACTGCTCTTAGTTGAGGATGCTGCTGTCACTCTCCCCTGCCCAGCAGGCACTGCTGGGACACATCTCCCATGGGCAAGCACATTTGCACCCCTTTGTGCTGAGCAAAATGCACACAGAGGTAACACATGTCAAAGACCTTCAATTACTGAACACGTAAGTAACTTTCAGTGCACCACATGATTGAGTCCTAATTGAGCAACACATTCCTCCTGGATGCAAAAGCAAACCATTATGGACAAATGAGTCAAAAAGCCAAAATAAAAATCAGTCAGATAGCTCAAGCACGCCTGACAGAGCTATTTAAAGGATTCTGACCATTAGCTATCACTTCGATTATATCACTTTTCATGCTGACATGAAAGGTGGCAGAGGAGCTATTTTCTCAGTCACTTGCTTCTTCACAAAGGGAGACAAGCATCAGGCAAAAAATATTCAGAAAAAAATGTTAGCTGTCTTTGTTACCATTTCATCTTCACTTGACTCTAATGTTATTGTCTGGGGTGGGGATAACAGCCAAATACTATTTTTAAGGCTTTCAAATAGTCTGAATAGGAAAAAGATATGTCTACATATGGATGACTGCACTGGTTTTTAATGCTTGATCCCCATATATATATATTTTGCTGGTGCAACAAAAAAACCCAGGTATTTATATATATATATATATGAATTTATATATATGTATATGTATATGGCATCTTTTCAATATTTATGTTTCATGGGTTTATATACAGTTGTCTGCAAGACTGTGAACATCATAAGTTTACTTCCTCTCCTGTTTTCCAAAAAAATTGCTGTGTTTTAAACCAATCATAATCTGTGTAGTTCAAAGCCTAGTTTTATGAAAAGTTAGAGAATGCAATTTGAGGCTGGCTTTGCTTGAAATTAGGCCATTCCTCAGAGTATCTTGTTATCTGTCTTCTTTCACATACATACACACACAAAATTCCTCACAGTAATGCCTTTCCTTTTGATGAAAAGGAGGGCAAATACAAATAATAAGTCTCTCACTTGTCCAACCAAATGGGTTTCTATCCAATTAGCAATCCATTCAATGACTGCTGTTTTCACTGCCATAGGAAAGAGGGGAGTTCCCATATAAACCTCCAACTAATTCTAACTGCAAGGTAGTCAGGGGGCTGGAGTACATGGCATACAAGGAAGGTAGAGAAGTGTTCTTCAGGCTTAAGAGGTGAAAGCAAAAACAGAATCATATTGCTGCCTTCAACTACCTCATGAAGGGTTAGTAAGAATATGGAGCTATGTCCTCATTGTAGCACCATGACCAAAGAATGAGAAGCAATGGATACAAGTAGCAGTACAGGACAATCCAATTAGATTTTTATTTTTTTTTTTTGGCGCAGTGGAGGTGACAGAGTATCAGAACAGACTGCTAAAAGACTTGTGGTACCTCCCTCTTTGGAGATATTCAAAATCTGAGAACCCTGATCTGACTTGGAGATAGACCCATCTTTGAAGTTCTCTCTGCTTTGAACCAAGTAAGGATGGGAAGAGGAGGTGGCAGGGGTGAACCAGATGACCTCCAGGAGTCCCTTTTAATCTAAATTATTGTATGGGTATGCCATTCTGCTTTCCATGCACTGTGAGTTATTTAGATCTTGTAAGGAACTGGTATTTCTGGGCTGTGTGTGGATGATGCAAATATCCTCGGGCATGCCTGCAAACAATAAAGGTCAATTCTCGTGATGTGTGTGATGTTATATGGCCCGGAAGAAACAGAAAGGGGGTGGATGACATTTAAGGGTTTGATCAAAGTCTTTGTAGAGGTTAATATATGCATAGTGTCCAAGGATTAAGCTTTGCTCCAATGCCTTTTAGAGATTTTAAAACCAAAATCACTTCCCTCTTTTGACTCTTGGCTGAACCTCCTCTTTTACTGAGGTTATGTCCTTTCTCTCTCTCAATTTATATTCTTTCTTTTCTTCTCAAAAAATGAGGTATTAAAGTCTTCATTTTCTAAAATTAAATGTTTATCCTTTTGGTAATTTACCTCATCAGTACTGCTCAATGTAAACACCAATGATACAACATGAATGACAGTTTTGGGGCTCTGTGTATCTATCTGTTCATTAGGACATGGCCCAGTGCCAGTAGCAATCTTTCAGTGAATTTTGAATCAGATCTTGTAGAGCTAGATGCAAAAAGAGTGGACACACTGAGTGAGCCCAGAGCTGAATCCACATCTTTGAGTCAGGCATTAGCATTACTTATATCTGGGGACAGATTTGTACCTCACTGTGAGATGTGACACAAGTTCCAGAACTTTTACCACAGTCTGCAAGCTTGGTCTCGGAAACATATTAAAAAATTCCATTTAGAATTTTTTCAGTAATTTGTTTCTAAAAACTACCCCATGGGAAACCAAACTTTAGCAGTGATTTATTGACTAAAAATATCTGGGAGCCACTAGCTAGAAATAGCCAGTCATTGCTCAGGGCAGGCTAATATTTTATATGTTAGCCTCCGATATATTTGGTGTTTTACCCATCAGCACCAGGAAGCACCTCCACATATTACCTGGATCATTAATTTATATGTGTTTACCATAACATCACCTTGAACCACTAGCAGAGGTTGTCTTCCAAAATGGACCTCAAGCGTGACAAATATTCCATTTAGAATTTTTTCAGTAATTTGTTTCTAAAAATGACATTTCTCATTATGACAGCATTCACAGGCACATGGAAAGTCCAGGTTTAATTCCTTTTCCTGGCTGATGAGATTGTAACCTACCATCTTCCTAGAAAGAGGCTTATCCATCACTTGTCGTCCATCCTATACGAGAACATCCTCCTTGATGAGCTCTGTAGCACGAAGGAAATGCATTGAGATGTCTTGGGATAAAGTGTGGGAGTGTGAATGAGTCTGGCTGTGAAGTTCAGTGATGAGAAATCTCCCATACCTCCCAGTTAGTTAGCATTTAAGGTGGACTTACCCTCCTTTCAGTTTCCCAGCTTCTCTTTGGTTGTTGATCTCTATGCCAACAGCTTGGTTTGCACTTGATGAGAGCTTGAGCACTTGAACACTCCTTGGGAGCATATTCCCACATACTTTACTATCACCCCCTTTTACGTGAAGTAAAAGGGACAAATGCAGCACAGCAAGAGTGACAAATCCAAGTTTCTTTTACTGTTTATCAGTGGAACACTGATTGTTTCAGTGTTGTAATTAAAGAATATTAAAACTTGCCAATAAAGTTTCTTATTTGTTAGGGTTTGGAAGGCAGATGAAATACGTTACTAAATTGTGAATGCATCCTCAGTGTTGTCTGTTCTATTAGAACTAATGGTAGGCAGAAAAGATACAAAAAATGTAGCATAAAAAATTATATTGCCTGTTTTTGACAAATTGTAGCTTTATGGTACCTGTCATTTTAGAATGCCTTCAGTCTGAGGAACACTAAGATGAGGTCATTTAGATATTATTGACTCTGCCATTATGGCATCAGTCATAAGTATTTAAAGCATTTAGCCCTCCATGAGGAGCTTTGAACTATAAATGGCATTCCATAATAAGGACAGCCTGCTGTTTTATAGCAGTGACACCAGATGTGTGGTCCCTTCCTGTGGCTGCCTGTACTGCCACAGGAACTTCTGTGGGTCTCATGGTGCTTGGAACAGCACTTTCCTTGAAGACAATGAAACTATACCCGTATTAGGATATAGCAAGCATCTTTTTATTTGCCTATATATTTGAACTCGTTCTAGCTAGATTGGACTGTCTTTTCTGGAGTGATTTTAATGGAGTTCAGAATCAGTGAGCAAACTAACAAAGTCTTGTTCCAGGTAAACAGGAGGTGCAGAATACATATTAATACAAGACATCACATTCCTTTACTAGAGCCCACAATTAGGCTAATAACACTATACTCAGCTTTTTCAGCAAATGGCCTTGTTTTTCAGCAGGGCTGAGCACTGACTGTTACAGTGATTTTGCAGGAAGCCTCTGCTCATTCATCCAAAGCGTGCAAAAGCAGACATAGCACATTAACTCAGACACCCTCTTAAAACGAACCTGGGCATAATGTTCACAAATCAAACTCTACATAGGAAAAGAAACCTAGAGCTTAACATTAAGTTCAGTGAAGTCAATATAAAAATTTCCACTCATTTTCTTAGGTTTTCGATGAGTCACAATGAAGATTCAGTTGGTGTTCAGAGCATGAAGTTTTGAATTTCTTGTGGTCCAAGTGTAAACCCTGAAGTACAAATAAAAATGCTAAATACATTCAGTTCACAGAGAAAGCCTTTCTACTAACCACTCACCACTAGCCTTTCTAATTTAAAATATACCAGCAATTAAGTTTTCATCCCAGTTTGCCTTAAATAAGCATGATATTTTTACAATTTACAATTTCCAACTCTCTGTGAACTTCATAGTTTCAGCTTTCCTACTTGTGTCCATCTGTAGTCTGTACCCAGACCATCTATCTGAGTTACTGGCAAAGAAGCACTTCCTAGATGCTGTTCTCAGTGTCAGACAAGCATGGGATACACAGGTATTAGACATTTGAGCATTTAGAATGCAGCTAACTTTTTCACTGTCAGAGCTCAATGTGTTTGCTTACATGTGGTACCTACTGCCATTTGAAATTATGTAGATCATGTGAGACACCTGCATGTGGCACAAAGTAGGTGTCACAGCAGTGCTTCTGTGTGAAAGCAGTCATGCACCCTTCTGAAACCACAGCTGACATGCAGATAATGTTCTCTGAGGCATCTCCAACAGCAATGGCAACATTTGGGCAATTGGACCACATCCACCAACTGATCACATCCACCAAGTTAGGCAAAGGAGTTTTCATATGTGTGGTAAATATCAACCTGGGCTGCCTATAAGGGTATATTGATGCCACTAAATAAAGAACAGGCTAGGATATGATTCCTGGCATTTTGAGGCTATGCAGTGAAAAACTGTGCCTTGTTCACACTGATGAGGACTCATTTCCACAGAAGCAAACTGCCTGCACCCACAGACCACACCTCTTGGTCCTGGGAAAAAATTATGACTCCTGTGGGTCAGGCATTGTGTTGCTGTAGTCTTAGAAAATACTGATTTTGTGTGTTTGTGTCTCCAATTCAAACAAAGTGAAATAATTGTGAGAGCTGTGCATGATCCATCCATGTGGCAGCACTGAACTGAGCATATGTGTCACTGCACCCTTGAACGTGGCAGGAATGATGTATGGTTGTGCAAGAGAAGGCAAAGCCTGCCAGGATAGCATTAAAAAGCTGTACAGAGCACAGGGTATCATAAATATGCAGTCTCATGTGCAATTGCCTGCTGGGAGCCATCTCTGGAATGAACTCTCCACCAAGCCATGTCAGGACATTGCAATGGAGAAAGCACTTGGGGTGACCAGGGAACATGTTAACAATTTAGCACCATGAACTGCCTGAGGTCCCAATGTTTGGGCCATTTCTTATTTTTATGAAGTAATGTAGATCTAATCTTCAGTGGCTACTGGTTAGTATTATTGAATACTAGGTTTAAAAATGTATGCTTATACAAACATACGTACATTTGTAACTTTTTAAAATATAAGAGAAATATCAATTAGAGTGTGCTTGAAATTTTGGTATTTTATCCTGGACTCTGTCCAGGTTCAGTAGAAGGAGGTGAGGTGAGCAATTCTGCTCAGTCTCCCTGGAACTTAGCATGCCAGCTCCCTAAGCACACCATATAAAGCCATGTTCAACAGCACTCCTGCCTCAGATGCGTGAGACTGGTGTACTCATTGATGTAACCTACATCTCATGGAGAGTAGATGGTCTGTGGATAAGTGTTATGCCGCTCAAAAACTAGAGTCAGTGAGAAATTAAGCACTTAATACTGGCTAAAATCTGTTCCTGGCTCCAATAAAGCTAATCTAAATGAGCATTATGATGCACTACTACTTTAATTTTCAGCAGCCTTCCTGTTGTGGGAGTGAGAGTGCTCTGGGGAAGCAAATCATCAGGACATTGATTTAATATCAGTTTTGATTTAGGTTTCTTGAAACACAGTAGGTTATGCTGGACTCTCAGCCTGCATGTGCTGTTATTTGGATTCAGGATAAACAAAGCAGTGTTCATTAGAAAGACATTAGTACTTTTGCTTTGACTTCTCAGGGGAGGAGGAAGGGGGAATATGCCTTACATTTGCTGTCATTTTTAAATTTTAAACACTGAAAATCATAGGTAATTTATATCTGATGTATTTCCATATCAGCTCAAAATACACTTCATGAATATCACTGCTGGTAGAGGAGCCATGCTTTCATATGGCTTTGCTGTTTCATAAACAAGTTTTCTTTTTCACAAGTGAATACACAGATCATTATGTGACTACTGTACTGCAAGCTTCCCACAAACCTGAGTATTTGTGCCTTTCACAGTATCATTACTTTTCTATGTGAGGCATCTCATCCACACATGTCTGCAGGATGTCTGTATGCATTGTGAATATTTTGCTTGTTATGAGGAAATATCTCTTGGGTTTTCAAAGATGCTTTAATCCCCAAGTATGGATTACTACTATTTTTTGAAAAAGTACTTTTTCTTTGCTGAGGTAAACACCTAGGAATCATCTGTCTGCTGAGAGAAAGCAGCTTAGCCTTGTTGTCCCTTAGGACAACCAGAGCTATCTGCTCCCCGTATTGTACTGGGGAAAATTATGTTTATGATGAAAATAACATTGGCCTGAGCTGTAATGCAAGCTACCACTCATCATATTCAAGCAAGACCAGATCTTGGTGTTCAGAGTCCAATTAATGCAAGGAAGAATGATTTCAGCATGCTATGAATTTAGTCTGCACAAAAATATTTTGTTCTTCATTGCATAGGATTACATATATCCACTGTACATTCATCAAAAGAAATTTTTAATTCTATTCCTAGAGTTATCAGGCACATCTTTCTTTCTGTAATTGAATTTATTTACAGTTTGACTGCTGGACTCACTTGAGCTGGCCCTGTGCATTACTTGCCCCATCCCTAGCATTATAACATCTTGTTTCTCTTTTTGGTAAGAATACTTTGTGGATTTTTCATAAATCTGTGCTATCCTTATGGGAGGTTGTTCAGTCTGGTTTTTTCTGTTTTTTTGTTGTTGTTTTTTTTTTTAACATTTTCTACTTACTGCATTGCTTTTGAATTTCAGAGAAAAATAAAGATCATAGCATTGATACCTGACTGTTGCTTGACTCAGAAGGAAAAAATTAAATCATCTACAAACTGTACCAAGAATCTGAATCCAACCTAGGCAGCATCGCTGAATCTAGCTTGTCAAGCCTTTAAAAAATATTGAAGCATAGAGCTTTCAATGGGCTTTGCTTTTGCAGTGAAGATGTTCCTCAGAAAGTCATCAAAAAGTAGCACTGGTGACCAACAAAGTATTTTGGAAAAAGCAGTTAACAGAAATATCACCAAGATTATGCTGCTCTGAAATTCTTGTTCAACCACTTTTTCATTATTACAGCATGATCATCCAATGGATTGATATGAAAAGAGACAGAAAATGTATTTTGTGCACTAAGGTTTGTGTTGCTCCTAGAAGAGTTTAAAAGTAGGATTTTCAGTGCCTGTAGCTTCCAGCCATATTCAAGGGCACCTTGATTTAACTGTAAGCAGTGCCCCAGTGTATAGTCATAGGGTTATTTCTGTTCTTTGGGGAGAAAATCAGGCTGCAAATGCACACATCCTTCATGGCAGAATATCTGTCTAGAGAGAGGAAAGCAGATATATGTTATAAGGGTAAAAATCCCAAATATAGCCTCTAATAGGTGTGATAATTATTTTCAGGAAAAAGTGATAAGATGCAGTTTAAATCCATTGGGCACATTGTTCCAATGAATGTGCAGTGTATTTATTAGGGTACTCAGAGGATTTATAGCTGCTCCAAAGAAGTACATCTGCTCTATGACTACAGGCAACTTTAGTTTTCTAGGGGAAAGTTTCTTGAAACTTTTTTTTAATATGCTTTAACCTCTTGCATGCTGACTTGACTGGATTGCCTCACACAGCCTTCACAGGACAAGGCTTAAACAATAGCATCCATCTGCTCTGGATGCTCACACTGGGCATCTAACAATTCTGTCTTGGCACCATCTCCAAATATACACCTCCCAAAACTTTTGTAATTCCTGATTTCTGGGAGAGGAAATCAGGGTATGAAGACTGGATGGAACTAGAGTATTTCCTGTAGTGTCTGATTTAGATGACTTCAGCATGCAGTAGCAGTTAAGTATAGGGGGAGTTTATGAATATGAACACACATGGAATGATCTCTTGGTGCTAAAAAATGGGTATGTTTGGCAAAACAGCCCAGCAGAAGCCCATGTGTACATTGCACAGCCCTACATGCTTTGACCCAACACATCTCCTGTCCTTTAGCTATGCTCACGCTGGCAGGCCTGTAGCGTGGGGGTGCCAAGGAAGAGTCTCTTAAGCACCTCTCATGCCTGCAAGGGTTCACTCATGTTTCCCCTCAGGTGTTCACAGACCAAAGCTGGAGCTATCACAACCCTAGGAGCTGGTTACCAGACCGCAACCCCCTGGTTACCCCAACCACACAGAACAGACAGAGTCAACTGAGACAGCAGAAGAAGGAGATACTGTGCTGCACAAAGGAAGAAGAAAATGAGATAGAGATAAAATTGAAAAACCAAAAGGAAAAAATTATCCAAGTAAAATAAGAAGTAATGAATTTTTCATTATATTCCAGTGCAAGTTATTACCACTGTGACAAAAGAAATTTTGAACCTCATCGCCTCTTCTCATAGTTGCTGAATAACTTGCCCTCCTCATATGTGCCATTTGTGGCTCAGGATGTGAACCAGAGAGAATGAAACTGCTTGCTTGATATTTAGGGCAGGGCAGTCAACAACTGTTTGCTCTGCTGGCAAATGACCCATAGGTCAGGCACAGATGGATGCTGCCATTCAGAGTGCTGACTCAGGGAGAGCAGGAATGCCAAATGAATGAGCAATCGTCGTGGTATTTTGTTTAGCATGGAAAACTCAATTAGAATTCTGTACTTCTCCTGCTTCTTGTTCTTCCTTGTGGCAATCTTTTACACAACAGCAAGATGTTAACAGTGCAGAATAAAAGGCATGCTAATAAGTATAATTTCCCTTTTATTTTTTCCCCTGAACACCACATTTGCTTCATGTTCTTTATTCCGTTGTACATAGCAATTAAATAAAGAAAAAACGGTGCTGGGCTCTTTCTTTCTACAGGGATTTTAAATTTTTCAAGCCACTCCTCTCTGAGCATTTTGTACATTTGAAAGCAATTGTACATTTGCTCCCTTTCCTCCACAAACACCAGGTCCCCTCAAGGAAACTGCTGTTCTTGTATGCAAAGATGTAAGAGCAGTGAATAGCAGTGGAACACTCTGTCTGAAACCCATTTTTCATCTGTTTCTTTCCTTTTTTATCCCAAGTGTTATCTTATTCATTATAAAATATTTCTGTTCCTCTATTATATTTTTTCCTTTTCTTATTTTTTTTCCAAATTCCCTGTGTCTACACAGGTAGATGTGGCTTTGATGGACAGATGATATATGATAGTTTGAGACATATTTGACAGAATATGACTTTGGCCTGCATAAATTACTGTCAGGGAATTTTTCAAGGAAGTACTGAAATAAATTTGCAGTGACTCAAAAATGTGTTATAAATTATAACATAATCCCCACCATGGAATGATTTGATGCTTAAAACAATTAAGTGAGTTTTTTACTTTAGGTGAATCCTCATAATTTTTCCTTAATAGTTTTAACTTCTCAAACTGCTCTGAACCCTTTGAGGAAAATATTTTAGAAGGGAAATTTTTCCTCTCCCTTGCCAAAAATCATATTTCTTTTTTGTCTAGCTTGTGTTTCTACTCTCATAGGTAGTTCAGAGATGGCAAGGTTTGGCCTTTCCTTACATACTTGTATCAATTCCTACAGAGGGTAACTAGGATCCTTCTACATTGTGCCACTACCTTCCTGATCTTTTTCTCCAAGTCACCAAATCCCAGTTTTTCAAATGGCATTCTTGAAATACTCCAATTAAGAAGATAAGAAGTGAGAGTTTGTGAAGCTCAAAATCCTATGGGATCTTGAAAATCTTCTTCAGGCAGTGGCCTATATTTTATGCATTCGGTATCAATGGTAGCTTTGACTCAGTAAGAGTAATCTCTTTTGTCTGCTGAAGAGCTCCTGACTGGAAAATAACTAAAATAGACAGAAAATGTGAATGTTTCTATTATTATCTTTAGCTCCCTTATGACACTACACTTTGTGAGGGTGCATATTCTTTTTTTTCTATTTTGAGTTTTTTCGACACTGTGAAGAACTCCAGAGTTATTTTTATAGACAAAATTGCAAATTTTCTAGATTTTTCACTCCCAATCCTCTGAAACTGCTTTTCTTAAAATCTGCAGTCCTCACTCTTATATTAAAACAAATCAAATTTTCCAGTTTTTGTGACTATCACTAAACTCCCCGAAACATGGATTTCAAAGCTTCTCAAATTTGGAGGCAAATAAACCGCAGCAGTCGTTACTTTTATAATGTCATTATTTTTATGATAGACTCCTGACCATGATCCCCAAATGCCTGGTGTGGCTGAAAAGCACCAGCAGACAAAGGTGGGGTAGTCACTTTGAAAAAAAAGCCAAACAAATAACCAGTGCTCATCTGCCTCCACCATGAGGGGGGGCTGGCACAGGAGCTGGGCTGCCTTTAAGCTCCTGCGTGCGAGGAGCAAGCATCGATCTTCTGTCCAACTCCTTGCTTCCATCAGGAGCAGTAACTGGCAGGAGGCTGCCTGCCAGCTCCAGGCGGCTCTGCAGCTCGGCTATACCTGTTTGTTCTCAGAGACAGCTGGGAAGAACAGGCTGGATTGCCCGGGCTTCGAGGGAAGAATGAGACGAGAATATTTCGCAGCTCTTTGTGAAGTGACTCACTTGATATCCATTGCAAATTGATTGCTCTGAGTCCTGTAGCTTTCCTTTCACCACCCACCCTGCCCTCACAGCCCACAGCAGAAGATGCAGAACAGATGCATTCCCATTTTCCGTTTGTGTTTGGAAGTATCCCAGTGACAGCATCCTTGTCCTGGCAGGACCACGCAGCCTGTCTTCCCCCTGCAGCCTCTGTGATGCTGGGGTCTCTTGCATTTGCACTAAAGGGAGGGGAAGGTACATGCGCAGAATGAAGGTCTGTACATGTGGAAAGCAGAAAAAAACCCCAACAAAATCAAGTTTACATACACAGATGCACAGCTTCTTCTTGAATCAGGTCTCTTCCCTTGGCAGCATCCAGAAAGTGTGTCCCCCTCAGCAGTGTGGTGACAGAGTTCCCAGATGCCAGCAGTATGCTTGTGGTGGCAGGGAGATGGAGGGCAAGCTACAAAGCCTGCCCAAGAGCCACAACAGATATTCAAGAAGTAGCACCAAGCCTAGTTGCACTCTGTGTTTACCTGCTTGATTTAAATATAGCTTGAATTGTGCTATATTATCACTGCTTTTAGGTAGACGTGTTGGGAGAAGTGGGGAGACTTTTTACCTGATGCAGAATTCAAGAAGGGAAAATAGAGTTTTCATCATCAGGAAGGTGCTAGAGATGTAGGGAAATGCTTTGCTTATCCAGTGACTCTCTGATTTCAAGTAATTTGCTTGGTATATGATTATTTTTCATCTATATGGGGTCTTTCTTTTCTTCTCTTAATTTTTCTATTTGGAATAAAAACTCTTTGGAACAGAGAGCTCATTCAAATTCACACAGTATGCCTCAAGTGCTGGAAACTGTGGTCATTCTTATCCATCAGTGTTTGCTCTTTAAATTGTCCTGATTAGATTTCACAAATGGTTTTTGCAGTGAATTGAATTTATGGCAGAGGTGAGTTGTGCACCTTGAATTCATACTGCTCACCAAGCCACAGGGCTCAGACTGAGGACTCCAGATACACATATCTGCTTCAAAGAGAACCAAAGAAGGGGTCCATTTCCTGATTCAGGATTAGATTGAGCACCAATTTTGAAAGAGTATCTAAATTCATGACTTTGCACCCAGCCGCGGCAGAAAACAGGGAATTGATTAGTCTCATAAGATTTTTGATGCTTTAGGATAAAATCTTATGAGAACACCTCATTACTTTGCTGTACTTCAATCTGGACTTCAATTTTGTCCCTCTTTTGGCGTGTTTCTTGAACACCAGCAGTAGCTGGACCCACACCCAACCTGTCCATCTCCTGTCTGCATCTGGCTGGGTCCCTGGCAGCCCTGAGGAAGCTGTGTGCAGTTGTTCTATGAGGATCCAGGGGCTGGGGTACTTAACCCTATCGTGAAAAGACAAGGGAGTGCAAGGCCACCTCAGCTCCCCTGCTCAGTAGGAAGGCAGTGAAAGCCATTAGTGTATTGACACAGCAGATTGACATTACCAGGCTCTCTCTGACTCTGATTGTTTTCCTGATAAGCACTTTCCCTGCTGAGCCTACTCGCTCTGCTAGAAATATCTTTTTACATAACTTTGTGTCTCTGAAAACATTACCTTTTTCATTCGCAATATTTTGTGATTTTCACTTAGATGTTTTAACAATTTACATTGCATGTGATTTAACACCAATTTGTTGATATCTTTCTCATCCCTGAAATAACTCTGAAAATGAAATTGTGGCATTTTCCTTGGAGTCTAGAAAGAAAATTTGGCAAAAAAAAAAAAAAAACAAAACTACACATGACTACAATGAGCAATTGCAATATCACAAAGCCTCTATGCTGACTTTTAATTTTTTCCTGGCTGTATATATTCACCACTTGTAATAATGTGGATTTGTATGTATTTGGATTAAAATAATCCAGAAGGAAAATATCCAGGCCATTGAAACCAAGCTCCAGCTCCAGAAGGGAATGACTGGCAACCAGAAGTGTTAGGGAAGGGAAATCTAGCAGGCATTAATTTTGGATGGAATAAATTGTGATGTTGGAACAAGCAGGAGTTTGCATGATACGGCTGGCTGTAAGTTTGAGGTGTTCCCATAGATCAGTAATAATGGGAACATTATTAATCTAGATTATGATGTGGAGAAGAGCACTCTACTGTTCTAATGCCATGCTCTCTGCATCTGCTCTCTCTCGGGCTGAGTCTGTGGGACCTGGGAATCCCCCGGGATAAGAGGGCCTGAAAAATTTGGCTTTGAATCATTGAGAGTCCTCTGTGAACATCTTCAGTTTGGAAAGCAAAGGAGCTATGTCAAGAAGTAACTACTAGAAGAAGTGAAGTTAAATGTAAGGCTACTTCAAGTATGAAGTACAATTATCCTTGCTCTGTTATGAAAGGATATATCCCAGCTCTGGCTGCCCTTTGAAATCATACACTTCTCACGGCTCTTAGGAGGCTTCAACTATTTTTCTGCTGTAACACATGCAGCTCCTTTTAGACTCTTGAGTTTTAACAGAAGAAACAGACACTTCAGGTACCAGATGAACATTTCCAGGACAAATTAAATTCTATGTAAGCTTGAAATACTCTATTAGTAATTGTTTACATTAGTTATTAACATTTTTGCTTGGAAATATGAAGGACTGTTCAGAAAGAATCAGTGCTTAATGGCTTAGCCTTGCCACAGAAAAGCTTCTGGCATTTTATCTTTAAGATTCCAACATATTTCTGTTGCTACTTTAATACTTATCTGCAATAAAAAGCTGATTCCTCCAAGTGCTTTGGATTTGCTTGAAACAGATTTATAGATCAGCTTTTTAGCGCTGCTCCTAGGTATTGCAAGGAAGGGGAAAGCTGCTTCAGGTCCTACAGATTTCCATTTCAGGGCACTGATGTTTCCAGTACCTTCTACCTTCCAAAAGCAATGTTTTTATTTACTCTGGGTCAAAGTGTAGCATTTAAATGGAAATTATGTAAAGGAATTTAAGTGGAATTTATGGAAAGGAGGACACATTTATGGAAAGGACACTTGAGCCAGGTTGCTCCACCATTGGACAGACTTCTGTCCTTCATCTCTCCCCAGCCAAAATGAATGTTGAATGTGGCAGGAGTTTTGTTTCAGGCTCTACCTGCCTGTAAGCAAAAATGTCAGTGTTTTATTAAGATAGAAAGGTCCATTTGATGATGTGAGACAAGTGCTTTCTCTGCAGGCTGTGGAGACTGCTGAAGGTAGGATCCCCAGGTGTGGGTTAAGACACAGAAAGGCAGCAATGCCAAAGGCACATGCCTGTTTGCTTGTACTCTTTTGGAGCACAAGGCTGTCAGCTCTGAGCAGTGACTGTCCAGCTTCTACACAAGCAATGGCACCTGCCCCTGGAGCCAGCAGACCTGAGATGTGACACCAGCATTTCTGGGCCACAGATGGCAAGGAGATCTCTGCGAGATAATGTCAGCTCTCATGCAGACCCGCAAATTATTTTCCTGAAAAACATGCAGTAGGCAACCTGGATTGTTTTAAAATGCCTGTTTCAGGTCAAAGCTCAATGAAATAAAATTCAGCTAGGTCATCCAAGACAGCACCCTGGGCGGTCACATATAAATCACAAGTTGCAGGAGACTTGCCCAGATCGCTGCAGGTGTCTCAAATGGCACTAGAAACTTGACTGAGTCTGTGTTGGGTTTCTGGGGATTGTGACATGAATGCAGATACATAAGTGTAGGATTATTAGTGTGGAAGCTGAATGCACCCTAACTCTCTGAACTTATATATGTGTTTTTTCTGAGAATTCAGTAAGGTTAATATCCATTCTTTACTGCTATTAAAGGCCCTAATTTTTTCTTGTCAGAGAGGTGATAGCTCTCAGAGACAATGACAGCAAAAAACTCCTTTCATTTTACTTTAAAATGCTCTGATGAGAAAAGTCTTGCTTTGTAAAGTCACCTGGCTCATTTGTTTTATTTCACAAATTACCCAGGTGCTCATTTGTGCTTCATAACTGGGATTCTGCATTAGTTCTTGATTAGAAGAGGTGTCATCTGCTTTTCTGCAGATTCAGAAACATGAATCATGAGCAGGCAGTTATTGGTAAAGCTCCGGATCATTTCAAGTCACAAAGTCAGGGGGAAAAAAAAAACGGTGGAAAACAAAAAGCATTTGTTGAGCAAGAAGACCTGGGTGAAATTCTCAGAACTTCTCTGCCCTGAGAAAGTATCAATAACCATAAAATTTCACAGCCCCCTTTTTAGAACCGCAGTCTTAATGTTTTGTAGGGAAAATAAAGCTTTGGTTAACCTTGGCACTGGCAGACCTCATTAAAATAACAGCCTGTCACTTTCGAGTTTAAAATAACAGGGTTGTCAGTTTTATATTCAGCGGAACAATCTACGGTCTCATTCTCTGGGAAACACAGCGGGTGCGCCGAGGGGGGCTGGCAGCAGCATCAACACTGAGCAACACTGCCATCTCGAGGGTCCCCCAAACCCAGGGTGCTCCCTGGCAGCTGGGGCAACGCGATGCTCAAATCCTGCTGCGTCCGTGTGGCACACACGCCTCACTTTTTAAACAGCTGGAAATAATCCGCCGTCAAGTGCGTGGCGGTTTGGCAACTGCTTGGCATTTAAATTTATTTTGTGTGAGAAAGTATGGAAATGTATAATGTATGAAAAGAAAAATTTCCATATAGAGCAAATAAAGTTCTGCCTCGCTTGTTTTATGATCGAAGCAAGTCACCCTCACTGAGGTGCCTAGTGTGCATTGAAATTTGGGGCACCTAATGAGCCATTCTAAACAAAATGTGTGCATAAGCTCCCTATATCTAATCAGTGGAGAAATGAAGGTGCCTTTAATAAAATGTCTGAGAGAGATCCTCTTTAGCTAAATAGCTGGATGAGATAGAGGGAGCCCAGTTCAGTAGCTTATACATAAATGCCTATTGCCTCCGAGATATCTATATGAAGATGAGAGAAGTAACAAAAGACACACAGGAGACACATCTTTCTTGGGGGGGCAGTCCTAAAACTTAGTTAACTGCTTTTCATTAAGCCCATTTTTCAAGGAAAACTGTGTGTCAGTTAAAATACCCAGCTGCCCTATACTATGCTGCTTGTGACATGTGATTCTTGCCCTGACTGTGGCACACAGGTGCAGCAGACATATAAACATAACAACTTAGTTAGAAACAGTATATAATATGTGCTTGCTAGACTAGTCCTTTTAAACAAATTGTTGGCTGTTAGTCTTAGAATGCTTTCAGGTTAAATCCCTAATGGACATAAATCGATGTATGAAAGTCTGGCGCAGTTTCCTGCTGGATGGCAGAACACAAATCAAATGATGGTGAACCGTTTGTTTTTCCTACCTGGCCATGCCCATGATGAAGGGCATGCCTCTCACAATTCCACACGCAGCTCAGGTACTCAAGCACCATATCCACAAATCCATTATCCAGCTGCCCACCATTATACAAGGTCTACATTGCTTTTAATAAAGACTGCAAGAGTGCTGAGTGTGTGGCTGGGTGTCTTAGACACTCCTAGGGCAAAGCAAGCAGCAGACAAAAAAAAACGCTTGTCTGGTTTTTCACTGGAAAATAATGCAGCATGAAGAAGTGGCATTAGTTAAATTTTGCTTGTAAATGAAAGGGCAAAGGAGTCTGTGACTAAAGAAACTGAACAGCTACAAACGTGGCTCGAGATGGCTGCTTTCATGTCTGTTCTCTGAAACAAAATGTCAGACCTCTTTCCACTCGCTGTCTGTAGCTGTTCTGTCAGTGTGACACACTGTTGGAATATACTTTACATACACGGCCTGAAGTGCCTGAAATTACAGCACCTCATCCCAAGCAGCCACTCAAAACCTCTGCCAAGTGTCTTTGCTGCCACATAAAACCCACAGACAACATCTGGGGTGGCACCCTGGTACCCCAGAGAAGCAACTTCCAGTGAACAACCAGAAACATTTGTACATTTTTCCAGGTCATAAAGGCTTAATTCACAATGGATGTTGCATCAAGACATCTCTGAGCATCCACAGGGAGAAGGTGTTGACAGAAAGGCAGACTGAATATTCTGCTTTCACTTCAAAAGGAAAGTCTTTCCAAACTGCAGAATAAACAAGGAAAAAAATGCAATTCAAAAACATCAGGAAGAAGAAAGAGAGGTTAATGGGAAACATTTCTTCTTAACGTAAAGACTCCATATTATTTTATTTCATTTATTGCATTGAACCTATGTCAGGTTTGTGTGCATTTCACCATCTTTGAATATGATTTTAGCATCTTCTGATAGTCCTTTATCTTTGAAAGTAGGAATCATATGGGTGGGGATGATAAATCTGGAAGGAATATGAGATGGTCTTGACAGGGGAAGATTTGGCAGAGCAGGACAAAAAGAAAGGAATTTACTTTTTAAAAATTATTTTAGGGACTCCACATTTAAAATTTGCTTTTTGTCCCCAATTGCTTTTAAGCATACTTTATTACACTGCCAAAGAAGCATTCTTCCATCAGAAATTAAGCCAAAGAAATCCCATTGGCAATTGTCTGCCTCGTTCACAAGCAAGGGTCTTTCTGCAATCTTTCATCCCTTATGAAACTGATATTCGGTACACTTTTAATTTTACATGGTTTATTCAAAACTTACTTTGAATTCTCATTTTATCCAAATGTCCTGAAATAAAGCAAGGAATATAGGGTCTGATTCCTGCTGAAGTGAGGGGCTTGCTTTTAGCTCACTTCATGACTTTGGCATGAAATGTGAGTAAAGACAGGAACATGGGTCAGCTTTATTTACCTTATAGCTGAGCCCATGCTGATAGGCCTGGAACTGAGCTCACGGGTGCCTTTCCAAGTTCTGCTGAGGAATTACATGACATACGTGACTGACTTGGTTGCGTAAGAAGTCAGTGGCAGAAATACAAAGCAAACTGCATTTCTCAGTGTAGGGTGTGTAGCTATACCATTCCTGTAACTCTTGATATGAGTTTCTCTTTGCAAATTATGCAAATACTTAACTTTTCTCACTTACGTTAATGCCTTTCTTCTGTTAGCAATTATAGATCAAGACGAAGTTGTTTTAATATCCATTTTTTCATGTTCTGAATAAATTAAAAATTTAACTTTTTGCATATTTCTTGCTATATCTTTTTTCTTATGAGAAAGTATTGTGATTCAGAACAAGTTTCATACCTCCAAAGTAGCTGAAAAAAGGGTATTTCAATATAATATCAGGGCTATGTCAGGAAGATAACTAGGGAAAATCAGGCTAGCTAGAGCCAAAGATTTCCAGCTTTCTTAATCCCTATAAATCTCTGCTAGAGCAAGTGGAAAGAAAATATGTAAAATATCAAAACTGCATATGTCTCATATTTAAATGTTTCCACAGAAGTCTAACCAAGCTTGAAAGTTAATCTTTAATTCAAAGAATAGGAAATACCGAGGAATCATTTACAAGGCCACAGGTCACTGGGGAATACAGTAGTCTGACTTGATAAATCACAAGCAAGCAATGCTAACTGAGTCTTTAGTGGGTTCTATCTCATTTTCAAGGGTCTGTACATCTGTTGCATAGTTTTTAAATGCTGGTGGCGATGAAAACAATGTACAGAGGAACATGTGTAACCATGGGGACTAATAAGAGAATTTCTGTGGTCATGCTTGACAAGATCCCAGAACTGAAGCCTCTGAAATCCAAAGGCAAAAGTTTAACATGTCATGGCAGTCATTGCATCTGTTAATTCTATTCTGCATTTAAAGTTACAATTAAGTACTCCAAGGTCATTGCCTGCTCAAATATTCATCTCACAGATTAATACCAGGCCATCAGGCTACTCCCTAAAAGAGGAGATGAATCAGTGTTCAGAATTCCTTTAGCAAAGCCATCAGACACCACACTGCACTTCCAGAAAGTCTCAGGATGAGGTTCGAGGAACCAGTTAGACAGATGTGCAAACTCCAGTGCTAAAAACTGAGGATTAACAGAGGTCTGCTCAGATAGCAGGAAAAGGCAAGACTCCAGAGACTGAGTCCACACAAGTTGTATAAAGCTCCATGGTGAAATAAAGCAATAGGAAGGTGTGAGGTGGGAGATAGCTGTGAGGGGAAACATCTGAAGGACATAAAAATATTTTAAAATGCACCAGAATCCAAGGCATCTTGAGAGGCTGAAAATGGTAACATTTCCCTAAGCTGTAGTAATTTTTACTGTTGCTGCCTTTTGTGAGTCATGTAAATGTCTGCTACTCCCAGGCTCTAAAATGGGAATAACACCTCAAAAGGATGCCTCTGAGATTTAATTTATTGTCATTTACCCACAATCCTAAGACCATCTTGCTTTATCAGGTGTACCTCCTTAACACAAATTAAAAAGAAAATCCGTTAGGAAGTTTAATGATTTCTTATCTAATATAGAGTATGCAGACACCATTTAATATCTTCAGAAGAGACTGGGGAATGGGAATCCTCATTTTGATTTTCATGGAGTATCTGGAGAGCATGTGCAGCATGTGAGCTGTGAGAATCTCTCTCCATCCTTTTACTGTGTTCTATGAAAAAGCTTCTACTCCAAATTACAGCCCTTAGAAGGGTTGGGGGGAAAATCACTTTCCAGTAGGTGTTGAATCACTTGTTGAAAACAGAAGTCTGCAAGTCTAGAGAACCAGCTCTAATTTGAATATGGGCAAAATCTGAATGTAACTCCAAACACATGAGTTTTGAATAGCTTTACTTAACTTCCAGCAAGCAATGAAGTTGCTGCTCTGAAAGCTAATTACTCACAACCAATATCAATCAGATTACTTATGAAAATAATCAGCCAGGCACAAGCAATAGTAAGAAAATCTATCCCTTTGACTTTCATGTTCAGCAAACTCATATTAATGGATCCTCCACCCTATAATCTTTATTCCTTACACTTTCTATAAAATTCTTCTATTCTCACTGTGTCCTAGCAGGAATTTGCACACCATGAACAATGGGCAGTTTAACTGAGTAGCTTGTGCTGGTTAGCTGTCCCAGTAGAGACCTGGGGGTTTTTACCCTCAGCATGAGCACAAAGGGAAGAAGAGGGATTGCTATCTCCCCAAAACCCCTGGTCCTATGGACAAAATATATCAGAAAGGGCAGGCACCCTGAGACCATCTCCACTTCTGCCAAAGCCTTGCTCACAGCCTGTAAACTGGAATTTATTTTTTGGCTTGACAGGGCTCCCCTATTGAGACTTTAAAGGCTTGCAAATGCCACTAGTATCTCATGTGAAAAAAAAGCAACTAGGGCTTGGCAAGGGGTGTGGAGGAGATTTATAAGGTGTCTATCACGGCAAGAAACGCTGTCAACAACCCATACAGAAAAATACTGTCCTACTTATCTCTTGTGGATGAAAATTCAAACAGTGCTTCTGAAATAACATCCTCAGCTGTTTCTATCTCCTGACTTATAAAGTGACATTCTGCAGAGTTTAAGCATGGCAAAGCAGCATAGGCCATTTTTGAGGAGAGCTATCATGTCCTGAGAAAAAAAGATAAAAGAGATAAATAGCCCAGTACAATATTGTACCTCAACAAGCTAAAAGACAATCTCAAAACTGAACGGAGGAATGGAGAGCTTTTATTTCTTGGTTTTTTAAAGAACAAAGCTTAGTGATTTCCTTTAAAAGCTATTCAACAAGCTCCCCTAAATCCTATTACAACTTAATGTGAAATGCATCTGTTTCCGTAAGACCCACAGTGGCGGCATTCATCCTTTGTAGTCTGTCCTTTGTTGTTTTTTCTATCTACTCTTGTCGATTTCTCCACTCTAGTATACCATACACAAAGCAAGAACTGATAAAATTTTAGTCAGAGCATTTATTTATTAAGTTGATGCTGGAAATTCAGTTTTTTCCTGCTTGCCACCTGAATCATGTCAAATTAAATTACTGTTCAAGGAACTCAGAAGGTAAAGAAACTGTTTCGATACTGTCCCAACATTTCTTGCATGTGGATTCTGTATTCAGCTACAGATATTTAGCTACACATAATAGCAAAGATGAATATAGCCTCTGCATGACTTCTCACTGTAACTGAGATCCAAATGTACTGCAATGTATTCAGCCCGTGTATCTTAAATCAGTTCAACATCAGCTCAGCACTGCACCATTTTTTAGAACCTGCACATGTAGCTGTCTATATAATATTTTTCTAAGACATGACCAAGCTGGTGGGTTTATCTGATGTACACTATTTAACTGAATTCACATTCAGTGGACTGTGAGGCATATTAATTCTTAAAAAGGTGTATATTTAGAAAACCTTAGATAAATGGAAACTAGTAAGCGCAAGATGCAACATGCTTTTATTAATGTCTTGCCTGTGGAAAAAGGTGACTTTGATTGTTTGTATGTTCTGAACTCAAATGCCGGGTGTCTTGTTTTTAAACACAAAGAAATTAAGTTTTAGCACCTTTAGCTTTTTTAACCTTCACCATCATCACCATTACAAATTTATACAATGTATTGTTTAACATTATAATTAGTGTGGCTGATGTTTTTTAATCTGTTTTCCCTCTCGTTGTCTCTTAATCAGGTAACAGACATTAAAGAAAAGCTAAAGCTGTCTAAAAAGTTCTGGTCAACACTGCCCTACACAATCTGCAAGGATGAGCGAGTGACAGCGGGTCCGTCCGTCGAGGAGGACTGCTGGAATGGCCACACCAAGGCGAGGTGAGGTGGACCCCTCTCCACCCCACCCGGCCCAAATCCCCACCTGGCCTGAAGCATTCATGAAACTGGGAGTCTTTCACAAAACTGTTTCTAAGGGTGAAACAGAAAAGGGGAGAATAAGTCATTGTCCTCACGCCCCTTGTAGCCAAGATTACTTATTGTCAAAATGCCATTAAAGCCTGAGTGTGAGTCAGGGTAAATGTGCACAGAGGGTCAGCATGTGAAGGCAGAAAATGTGCATTGGTTCAGCTCCAGAAGGATAATTTATACTGAGATTTCAAAGAGCTCTTTAGGTCCATTTAGCATCCCTGTGTTGGGACTGACAGCTTGTGAAACAATTGCACTCTCGGGATACCATACTGGGATGAAATAGAAATTGGAATTTCAGCTCTGCTTGCTATTGGCTGGCAAAGCTTAGGGCTATTTACTGGGGGGGAGGCAAAAAATGAAAAATCACCGCCAGAGAATAAATGTAGCACTCCTACTTACGTTGTGTAGAGGATTTGACCTTATGTTACTTCTTCAGAGGTAACTGTGATCATCTGCCCATGTTTGTGATGAGTATTCTGTGACTTATAATTTTGAAGTTTACTTGGCCCTGGCTGCAGCAGAGCAGGAGCCAGCAGATGAGCAGGTGTCTCCAAAAGTCCCAGTGTGGATTCATCAGCTGACAGAGAAGAGGATGTGATTATCCCTGCTGAGACGGGGAGGAATTGGCTCGGGGACCATGCCAGGGGCATGGTTTCAGGTGTGCAGCAGTATCCTGTGCTTTTGGGTAAACATGGGGAGTGGAGAGGTTTGAGTGTCTGGTGACAGCTGAATCTCGAGAGAAGTGACACATTCTGGCACTCAGGGACTGGAATCTTTATTTTCCTTTTGCCTGAAGATACATATGAAGACAGAATATAAAAACGAGCCAAAAAGAAAAAACAACCAACCAATTAAACAAACAATAGAAAAAAATGAGACAAGCATGTAAAATATAAAAACAGTGAAAGTAAGACAACATAGGAAAAAAAAACTTAGAAATGTGCTCAGTGTCATTTTAGACAGATGTGTGGATGGATAAATAGATTGCACCCACCTCACCATCTCATCATCTGATCATTTTGATAAGGAGCACAGTTTACAGGAGGAAGTTTCACACTGAATGCACACCATTTTTTCCTTGCCTTACTACATAGCCTTCGAAAGAATTCATTTTGCAGACAGGAGAAGGGGGTTGTTTGGGATACTGCTAGCCTTTTGAATCCACTTATGGATGCATGTGAACATATCTGTCCAAAAGCATGAGCCACTGCTTAGTTGCTAAGTCCCAGATCCAGAGAAAGCCCCTGGGGATTCAGAGAAGTACTAGGAGGAGTGTCTGGCTATTACAGGACTCATCATAAAGGAACGGTGTGAAAAGAGAAACAAAAATGCGTGGTTTCTCTTTCTCTATTTTATCCCTTCTTGTTATGAGCTTTGAAAGACATGAGCTCAGGCCTGTGCACTGCCAGCAGTTAAGCAGAGTTTCAAGGCGTGCCAGCTAAATGCCATGAGACACATCAGGGTGCATACATCAGTAAGAGATATATGCTACTCTTTCTGCAAAAGAGCAGCCAAATCCCTTAATATCTATCTATTCCTCCTGGTTTCCATGCTTAACACTAGTGTGTGTACCACATCTGGCAAATACTTGGCAGCTCTCTTCTGCTCCTGCACTGAAGGGCTTGGCACAGCTTCCACATTTGTTGGGCGTTAAGGAGGTACATTTTATGCATACAGTTTTTCACCCTTCTTATGCAGAATTTCTTATGAGAAGCCTGGGTTTCTTCATTATGCCTTCTGAGATTAATGTTCTGGAGAGAGAAGAGCAGTCCTCTGTTAATAATCTCCTTGGTAATTGAACACAGATGTCTCACTGGATGTAGAGTGACAGCTTCAAAATATCACCTGAAGATCCCATTTAAGCAAGTCCAGCCACTGCTCCTCTGCCCAGTTTCTGTTTAATATCCATTCACAGAGGAAATGTATAGTCATAGTCTTAGTAACAGAATTCAATAAATGTTTCAGGTGTAGGCAATAGTAATAACTCAGAGAAACACCACAGAATGTCATGGCTGGATATGAAATAGTATTAAAAACAATATTGAAAATAAATAGCTCTAAATGCAAAATCACCTCTTGGCCGGTAGACAAATATTTTTACTGCAGCAGAAAAAAAATAAAGGTTTCCTTGATCAGACTGATTAGTATCTGATATCAAATACTAGCTCACAACAACAAGCATAGCAAAATCTGGCCAGTATTCATATATATATATATGTGTGTGTGTGTGTGTTCACTGTGTCAGCTGTCATAAGCACCCCTGTGCTATATGAGGAGCTGCATGTTGAATTCCAGAGAATATGACAAAAGCCTGTGATAGATAAAAAAAAGGAAACTTAGCCACTTCCTCTCTTCCTAGACATTAATGCTGTAAGTAAGAAGACAATATGGTGTTGGCTACCATTGGGAAAGGAAATTATTGCTGGGGTTTTAATCGAATCCTGTTTTGGAATAAAGAATTAGAAACTTTGAATTGCCAGATAGACATTATGCCTTATGTTTCACTTTACACATCACCTTTTGATGCTGCTTTTACAGGGGAAAAGAGTTACAAACCTGAGATCACAGAGAATGAGAGCTTGGCTTTCTCCTGAGAGAGGCATTACACCAAGGTCATTTGTGGTTATTACACTCCCTAAATATCACTTTGGTGCCATGATTAATTTACAGTGACACCAGGTCACCAACTGAAGGTCGCCAATTCACAAGTAATCATGGCGTAACAGAGCCATCCATTTGGTGTTCTGGAAGGGTGCACTTGGCTCATTGCTGATCCTGTACAAATAATGGTTTTAATCAGGTCACATCACGTAGAAACCAAGTTCTGTGGAAATGGGAAAATATTTATTAGATGGATGAATCTCTTTTTTTGAAAAATCCTTATTAAAGGTAATAATAATAGATACTTCAGACAGAGTGCCTTTTAGAGAGATGCCCAGCAGGATTTCTCCATCATATTTGTATTCACAAAAGAATGTGAACATAATTTTATGCTTAAAGAATTAACGTCTTCTACCAGATGTGCAGAGACAGATTTCTGAAAGCTATTTAGGATCTAAAAAACAACATTAAGATCAAACTTTGAAAATTTACCTCCCTCCCTAGATGCAATTAAACTCTTAACAGCAGCTGATGGCAGCTTCACTAAGAGGTATTCTTCAGAATTAAGGAATTTTCCCAAGAATTATGGAAAATCGAGCTTTAGGACTTAAACCAAGTCCAAGGTATCAATCCTTGAATATATGACTTTTACTGAAGTAAGAACAGCGACCAAATCTGGAACCCTCTGATGTTCAGGAGAAAAACCTTGAATTGCTCCAACCAACTCAGCCAGCTCATTCCAACCAAAGCATCTGAGAGATTGTGCTCATGCACTATCATCCTGGTGCTCATGCTTACCAGGGCTATAGACTTAATAATATGTCTTAGCTCTGAAAAGCTGTAATCCATGGAATAGATGAGACCTGCATTCCTTTCCACAAGGAACCTATCACTCCTCCAACAGAAGAAGAAATAGAATGATATATGAGACAGAAAAATAAAACAAACAGAAAAACATAGACAAAGGTAAGGAATAAAAGGAAAATTGAACACTATAATTTTCAATATCTAGCCAAAACCTCAAGGTATGTTACCAAAGCAAACAAAGGGTAGAGTCTCAGCTGTCCTGACATTCTCTTCTTCTCCTGCCACACATATGGGTGTCTACTTCTGTGGCGAAGAGCTTTTAATTTCTGGTGAAATTTAGTGGGAAGAAAGACTCACCAGATGAGTGTTTGCACTGAGAAAGTTGCTCACTGCTGTCCAGCAAAGCTTGCAGTGACAATGAGTTGAGTGTCCTTTAGCTGGATGTAGGCACAGATGACTGTTTAGCACCTCTATTCAAAGGGGGAATAAACCACTTCCCACTAAGTGTGAAAACTGCTTATTCTTAATTGATGCTCTAGTTTATTTTTATATGTTTAAAAAAAAAATGTCAGAGGGATTTTCTCCCTCTCCTTGTGTCTGATCAAGCTTTTCTCCAAGATGGAGGGGAAAAACCAAACTGAAAATATCCTATGGGGATTACCTCCTGAGCAAACAGAATCAGATGAGGTGAACTAGTTAGCCAAACAAGCCAATTTTCCACTGCACTTATCTTTCTGGACCAGATGTGACTGACTAAACCCAGCCCAGCCTGAGTAAGCCTGTGCTGTATTTTGTATTCTATTGCCTACAATTCTGTGCACCTGGAATAACTCCAGCACTGCCTAGGTGGCATGCCCCAGTTGTACTGTAAGCAGCTGCTGTGGCAGCAAAGTATGGAGAATGTTGCCCTTAAAGAAAGATTATTTTTAAAAATCAGATTCCTCCTTTCTTTTTTTTCTTTTTTGTTTGGGGGGGTGAGGTGTCAACTCTACATGCTTTATAAATGCGATTGATTCATCAATCATTTTTAGACTTGAAAAGGAAGCAGACACCATGGAACATTAACAGGTTATTAAAAAAAATAAAAGAGGGGGGGAAAGAGAAGTGGTTTTAAATAGGCTTTGTGGTACTTGGCTATGATGTGCCAAAAGACATCTCTGCTGCATCTGCTGAGACAAGCAAGAACTGTGGAAAGGCTAAGAGGAACAGAAAGCATTAATATTTTAGAAAACAACGTAAATTACACTAAAATCCTGACATAGCTGAGCAAGGAGCAAACACCACAAAACAAACAGTATTGTTCAGCTTCTCTATACTCAGAGGGCTAAGAAAGCTTGCTTCTCTCTTTTTCTTTTTTTTTTTTTTTTTTTTTGCAAAGAGGATGGAAAGAACAGACACTGATTCAGGTTGGCACTTCTCTTCATATATAATGGGCATACAGTTCTTGTAATGGCCAGGCCTGCAAAGAGATCATTAAGGAGAGCAGAAGCAGCAGCAAAGCTTAAAATTCACAAGGGTGTCTCAACTTATGGAACTGCAGCAAAAGCAGCTGTGTTCAACAACTTTGCCCAGCCAGCAACAAATCTTCTGTCAAATCATGGTCCCAAGACATGGTTTTCTATTCGGTGTGACTTAACCCTACCCCACACGCATCAAAATGTTTTTGTCAGAACATGTGTTGGGCTGCCTCTCCGAGGCTGCCACTCACAAAACACCTTGGGCTGCCTGTTCTCATATCTGCATCAGTCCTTTACAGAAAGATATTTGAAGATATTTCATTCAATAGAGGCTTTTCTGTCTTTCCTCTCCCCCTGCAAAGAAGCAGGTGAACTAGTTCAGTAATGAGGGCAGAATCCAGCTACATATTCAAACATGTAGATTCAGGTTCTTCAGTATGGGTGAGACAATAAGGGGTGTGTTGCCCATGCAGTTATAGTATCACTGGAGATTCTTTGGGCTGTCTGGGATGAGTGTGACACAGGACACTGCCTCCCCTCTGGACCAGAGCCTGGGCTAAAACTGCTTGAGCATTTTTAAAAGCACCAATGTTAAGATTCCTGAAAAGACCCCCAGTATCCTGTCAGTGTACTCAAAGAGGCAGTTTTCTACTGCCTGAATACACTTACCTACTGCTATGTAAGATGGTCTAAGTAGCCATGACACCTTCATGGAACTGGGAAATTAGACCCTGGACCTAGTGGATATTCAAACCCTACTGGAGTGGCAGCATGACACCAAGTAGCCCACATCCTAGTGGCTAAAGTGGCATACAAGACTCAATTCAGCTGCCTTAAGAAAGACACACACTACAACTTTAGATGCCCCCGACGTCCAGGACCTCCCCCTAAATCCTGCACATATGATCCAGAAAGCCTCACCTTTCAGAGCTCACCTTTCAGAGCTAGTGACAAGAAGAGGAGGAATAACTAAGAGCATTCAAATGGCACCAGCTGTCTATGTTTATGCAAGGAAATCCCAGCAGATGAAACATAATGAACTAGTCATTTGGCCAAAAGCTCATGGGACTCTTAACAGCTGTCCCTGCTCCACTGATGAATAAACTCCTGACTAGCTGTGACTGGATCTGGTGGTGGCCAGATCTGGTGAGAGTGGAACTCTGCTTATGCCCAGACACTTGCATTTGAACACACAAGATTTGGTATGTGTGTAAACCTAAAGATTCATTTCCAGCCTTTCTAATTCTTTTGCTGTTATGTCCTAAATGCCAAGGGAATTTAATCATCCAACTAACTGTGAGGCAACATTCAGGCTATGGATTTCTTGTGACCTACACCAAGTACGTGTCTCTTACACACCTAAGTGAGGTACGTTTGCCAGGAATGCTTTGGGGGTCACCAGATCCTGGGCAGATAAAGCAGGGTGTGTGGCAGTTTGACAAAATCACTGAATCGGCTGCCCCATGTAAAGTTAGACAATCCTGAGAAAGACATGAGACGGACACTGGTCACAGTGCAAAATACAAACCTCCATGAAATGCACACACCAGAGCACTCTCTAATTGTTTTAAGCCAGTACATTCTTCCTTTATTATTGATGGTAAGACAAAATGAAATCAGAAAGAAATCAGTCAAAGAAAGCCTGTGAGCTGCCCTTAGAGCTATCCTTAGCTTCTCATGGACAGCTTGCAATAAAGGGCTGCTAACTCTTCATAAACAAGGAAATCAATCCACATGAATATTTAGCAATTTCAGATCACTCGTAGCTGCTAACAGCTATGGCCATTGTCATGGACAGGATACAGAGCAAGACAATCATCCTGTCTGAGGCAGTAGTTCAATTCTTACATTCTTGCTTTTTTAATCAATTGCACCTTGAAATTGCTGATTTACTACTAGGCTGAGTAATTTATCTACAGCAGCCCTTTCATTGGTAGAGACGTGTGACAGATGGAGATGCTGTTCCTTTGCAGTCCAAAGCATCCCTGCCTGCCAAGGTCTCCATCCTACTGCCTCCAGGCAGCTCTGCAGAATTATTTCCTATTCTGTCTTTAGTGATTCATAACACCATGGCCTGCAGTCTTCCGTACTGGGCGAGGTAGCTCTGTGTTCTCACCACCGCAAATCTGACTGTAGGAGTCTGGATGGGATCCCCACAGCAATGTTATTTCTCATCATGGTACCAGTGAAACAGCAGGATATGAAGCTTGAGGCTGGGTATTTTGGCAATCATGTTTGGTTCTTCAATGTTCACACACCCCCAGGATTATTCTCATGTAAACCTTCAAAGGCTACTGGTGGCAAATGAGACTCATCTTGCAAAGCGAGGACCCATTACGCTGAGACTAAGCCCTTCCTTGGTGCAGCAAAGCATCTGTTGTCTTGTGAGCCTCCAGAAGCAATGCAGAGCTCATTTTCCCTTCACCATGACTTCAACAGAGAAAGTCCTTTCATCTCCCTTATTTTCACCTTTATTTTCCAGATATATTTATTTTTCTAGCCAATATGAACAATGCTGTCATCAATGCCAAACTTCAGTGCTGGTAGAGAATTGGGCACGCACACATGACAGTGATGTGAAATACTCACAAACAATATTTGGTACCAGGCATCATGAAAGTTTGTCTTTAGTAAGCTAGACTGTGCTATCAGTACTTATTGTCTGAGCACACAAGCACACAAGGACTCCCGCAAACATCAGTAGGGCAGCCTGGTATGCAAACTAATTACAAAATAGATCATATCCTTATAAAGAACGTAAACAAAGGATAGGTCTGCCCAAGATCTCTTGCAGCCTAAAAATGAGACAAAGATAGTAGGAAAACAGACAAGAGAGAAGGGGGAAGCTGTGATGCACTATTTTCTCAGGGTGTCATGCCAGCATAGAGAAATAATGTCAACCTTTTTCAGCCTGGCAGCTGTAAAATGCACTGATAATTTTTGACAGAAATTCGAAGCAGGAAAAAATGTAGCTTTGCAAAAGCCTACAAGGAGAGCTTCCTGAGGACTAAGAACAGCAGGGGACAAAGAGTGCATCTTTAACAAAGGGTAATGGAGATTTTTACTGTAGGATGATTGGAGGCATGGGTTGCTTTTTGTAGGAGAAAGATGTGCAAAAGCACGCTTGCTGCTTGCAAGCAGCCCAAGACTGCATTTTTCAAGGTCAGAGAAGGGAATGCTGCAGTAATCCAGAAATTCTAAGGTAAGAGCCTGAATAAAAGATTCAGATTTCTGGATAGATAGGAAATGCCATACCCTAAATGTTATGCACAAAGTGCTTGAGACATGAAAACATAGCCTTGTTTAAAGGAATAATGACCAAATCAAAGAGAATACTGGAGTTTGGTAAAATTATAATGCTTTTTATGGGCCTGGATGTTGTGTAGGCTGGAGATGTTGTTCATGGAGCTCTAAAGAAGAGATGCAAGGAAGAATTAGAGAAAAAAATTAAGTGCTCTTTTAAACTAGGGAAGCCATAATACCTCAAGATAGGCTTCTAAACTGTCTCAGAACAACAAATATGCTATATACAACAAAGGACTTCATTTTTTAAGCAGAAAGAAATAAAAACAGCAGAATACACTGTTAGATACTTAATTTAGTGTGCAGCCATTCATGTCAGCAGAGAATATGAATATGTGGTGACTTACTGCTGGCTTGTGAACCTTTTCCATTGTTCACACAGTCATTGCTCTTGCTGGGGAGTATATGGAGTGTTAGGAGGTTGAAAAACCTAAATCCTTTCTGCTCCCCATGCAGCTGTGCTACCAAACAGATCCTTTGGAGTCAGTAAAATTAAAAACTATATTTTTAAAGCCGTTTCAATGGATCTGTTTAAGAACTGCATATTGAATTTCTTAGCACATCATTTACTGCACAGTGTTTTATTTCTGGAATTACTGTGCCTCAAACTAATCTTTCATTCTGCTGCCTAGATACTTGCCTGAGATTATGAACGATGGCTTGACCAACCAGATCAACAATCCAGAAGTAGATGTGGACATCACAAGGCCAGACACCTTCATTCGACAGCAAATCATGGCCTTACGTGTCATGACTAACAAACTGAAGAACGCATACAATGGGAATGATGTCAACTTCCAGGACACGAGTAAGAAACCATTAACTGTCATTACATAGCTGTTACTTTGGAACCCATTTATAAATCGTCTCTGCTGCAATGACTTTGTGGTCTTTGTGCTCTGCACTGCTGACAACATAAAAAGGCTTTTTCTGTTCCATGAAATTCCAGTTATATAATTGTTTCTTTTGCTTCTCTTGCTTATCTTCATGTTTAATACATCCAGACACTGAAGGCTTTCCATAATGCCAGCAGTCTGATCCTTTTTCAGAAGAGCACTTAATCACCTAATTAAGTCACAGTGGGTTTCATTTGGAAGCTTTACTGAATGAAATTTAGCACCACCAACACTTCCTCATTCCCAATGTGTTCATCCCCACTGGGGTGCCAAGTGGAAGGGAGAAAAGGGATGAAGGTGTAAAGTGTATCACTCACGCTGTTTCCCTCACTCCTTTGTGCCAGGTGACGAAACCAGCGGCTCGGGCAGCGGGAGTGGCTGCACAGATGACATCTGCCCCACCGAGTTTGACTTTGTCACCACCGAAGCACCGCCTGTCGACTCGGACAGGAGGGAGGTGGAGGCTTCAGCCACACAGCCTGGCTGCTCACTGCAGACATTGCTCCTCATCTTCCTCAGCCTCCTACTGCAGAGACAGTGGAGATAATCCTGGATCTAGTCAGAGAAACTGTGTTTTAGCTACAGAAACAGCCTACTTTCTTCTTTTCTTATACCCTTGGACAATGGACCATGCCACAAACACTTGCAGTTTTCTACAAGATGGCAGTTATTGCAACCTGCTTCCCATTTTAGTTTTCCCAAAGAGTACCAGGTGCCAGACTGAACTGCTTCCTGCTTTTTTCAGATATCTCTGAAGACAATATCCACTCTTGAGAGAATTCTTTCTCAATCCTTTATTACAGGAGACTTTCTGAGCTTCATTTCCTTTTATGCTGCAAAAGGGAAAAAAGATCTTACAGTATGTGTTTTTCCCCAGTGAAAAAAAAAGCCGGGGGAAGAAACCAAGAAAGTTTTCTTTCTGAATCAAGCCTGACTCAAGGCTGCTGCATTTCAACAGAATATCAACAAAACAAAAAAAAAAAAGACAAGAAAGGAACAAAAAAATGCAACCATTCTTCACTGACAGCCAGGTTTCCTTTAGGAACTTCTGTAGGATGATTCAGGTCATCAGAATGATCACTGTTATAGGGAGGAAGGCTGGATTTTTTTTTCCCCAACACTAAAAAAGTATGTCTCAGCAATGAATGTCTTGCACTCCATCTGCCAACCACATCAGATTGGTATGAAGGTAGAGAAGCTGAAAAATAAGTTTATCTTTTAGTATGGTAGTAGCTCCACTAGCTTCAGAATGTCATGTTACAGTTGCTTAGGATTTGAATCTTAATGCCCAGTAAAAATATGAGTAGTAGCACGATTTCACCTAGTTTCTTTTAGGATTTATCCATGTTATAGAATTGTCACAGTTTTCCACTTAGCTCACCCCTGTGAGCTCACCAGCCACAATGGTAATGTTAAACAACTCTCTTGACCCCTCACGGGTACAGACAGAAAATAATCTCTTGTGATGTAATCTTTTTCCTTTTGTTGCTGTTCTGACATCGATTAGAACTTTTTGCTACTATGTCCATTACCCTACCAAGACAGCAATTCTCTAACAGACTAACAGCAACTGGATCAATAGCGTGTTTCACACCTAACTACATCCTTCATATCAGTTGATTTCAGTGTCGCAAGGATTTATTCTACAAAATTTCAGATCAAGCAAATATATAGTACTGACATGGAGATTTCTTTCACTTTTTTAGTCTTAGTATGATCATCTATTTTTATATATATAAATATATATAAATCACAGATTTTAACTTCTTAATTACGAGCTCAGGGTTGACACTTCTTTATAAGAAAAAAAATGTTTGGTCAACCAACTCTTCTGTTTTTTGCTGCTCTGAAAAGTAATCCTTTAATGACTGGTGAGCATGAAAATCAAAGAAGAGAATTTTTTACATATCCAGTTGTCCATTTCCTAACAAGTTTGCAGGTTGGTGAAGAAAACCTCTCTCATATGTGTGTATTTTGTGGAGGGGGCAGGGGGGAGCATGTGAGTTTGTATGATAGGCCTAGAGAAGGACATGGATGTTAATTGTGATGGTAATTGTACTTCAGATTCTTCAAGGATACATTGCTTTAATAATCATTGTCTAAATGGTTATGGTCTGGGATAGAATTTCCCTAATTTGCATCTGGTCATAAAACCCAAGATGGAAGCTGTTTAAATCCTGGACAAATGTGTGTCAACAATTAGACATCAAAATCTTTCTTCTTTAATCAACCACAGACAAAGGATTTTTGGGGCAATTCTGCGTGGTGTTGAAATGATTTGCCATAAATTTATTTCCTGATTCTTATGTTGACTCTGGAAATGGTATACACAAATTTTGGTAACACTGTAAAGCCAGCCAACCACATTCCAATTTAGCAGCAGAGCAGGTAGATCATATCCATTGCAATCGCTTTTTCTTGTCAAATTATAATTAGCTATTGATTTAGGCATGAAATTAAAATAGAAAACACACAGCACGTTAGAATAAAGTATACTTGAGCACTTTTACCAAAAAAAGTATTTACAATCTATTTATATAGTATGTCTAATAGCAAAAAGCATAAGTTTTGAGCCACTTGTATTCAATTCCTTTTCTTCCCCATTTGTTTACCTTGAAACATAATGATAGATAGCATCATAGAATCATAGAATCATGGAATGGTCTGGGTTGGAAGGGACCTTAAAGATCATCTAGTTCCATCCTCCCCTGCCATGGACAGAGATGCCATTCACCAGATAAAGTTGCTCAGGGCCCCATCCAGCCTGGCCCTGACATGTGAGCTGTTCTTCTGGGCCCAGATTAGTATGTCATTGTCTAAGTGTGCAGATCACACGGGTCTTACATGGCCATAGCAACGCTTCCCGCTTCTCCAAATGTTCCCCTGGAGCAGGTCTTCTGATTGAGCAATTACTGTGTCCCAGAAATTCAAGCCAATTCTCATAGGCTTTTTCTTTTGCCCTGGTACAGATGGTATCAAGCAGAAGGTCTTTGCTTTTATTTTTTTTTCTGAACTTGCACATGAAGTTTTTTACAAGGAGAACCCTTTAAAAATCTCCCCTGGTCCATCTTTTTCTACCCATCTCCACATCCTCTCTATATCCTCAGCAACTTTGTTTCAGGAAGAGTTAAGTTTGATTTTGATTTCCCTGGTTGTGTGTTTATTTGGTGGTAACTGATTCTATATCCATCTGATTATTCTGGATCTGGAAGTTTATTGACAGGCAAAAGTGTCCAAACCCTCTGATGCAAGTCCTCTGCTGTACTTGCTCCACCCTGCTAGTGAAGGAGCTGATGGACTCATCAGGTTTTTGTATTAGCCTTGGCACACATGTAGATGATCTGATGACTGTTTTCAGCTGGTGCAGCCAAGGTGTGTCCAGGGTGCTCTCTTCTATTTGCAGACTTCCATGGACTTTTGCTCAAGGAGTAAGTTGGATCCTTTTGGACAAGGAGTAAGAAAGAACTAGGAGTTCACTGAAGACACTCATCACTGGAGGAGCTTGCCCTGCTCTTCTTGAACTAGATCTTATAAACTGCCACTCAAACAACACACCAGCTTAATCTTTACCAAAATGTGATTCTTGCGGGAGTTCTGCCAGAAATTTTTGTCTTCCATATTATTATTTCTCCTCTTATTTTGCTACTATGCATAGTCATATTTTGTCAGGAGATGGAGATGCCTCTGTGTGAAGTTACTGTGTATACATTTCTTTAATAGTCTCTAAAGGTTGAATACACTCTTCATACATTGCATTTTTCTGAGATTAAGAGAGCTATTAAATCTACAGAGAAAATTAAATTGGGAATGAAGGAGAGAAAAGAAAAAGCATTCATGTTCATAAATGTGAGAATCTACATAATTTCCAATTATTCTATTCGCACATCCTTTGCATCCAATAGCTCTTCTTCTGAGGTAATTTTTTGGTGTGCCACAATTTAAATATTTCTCTTCTGTTAGCAGCAGATAAAATAAGAAATTATAAAGAAGACAAGTACATGTTCAAGAAAAAGGAGCTAAGTTCTAAGGAAATGTCCTTTGATTGTGTAAGCCCTCTATGCTGCGCAATCTAGAATTTCTTCACATGTAATGTTCTTTTAAAGTGGAGGCTAATAAAAATTATATGCAATTAATTGGTAATGGTTCATTACGTAACCATTGCTGTAGACACCTGTGAGGTTTTATCTTTTCAATATTAACTGAGTTGTTTTTGCATCATCTCCAAATTTTTCATGTTCATTGTACTGCAGATTTTTCTTCTGATGACTCAGTACATAGTACTGTAAATGCAGTGCAGACTACCTGGACTCTGGCCAAACTTAGGCATTTCAAAAGAAGACAATCAGAAAAAAATTGAAAAAAGAGAATAGAGATTTCCTGCAAAAGAGGAAGAGGAAAGGAAACTGTGCCTCAGTGTTCTGGTAAGGGTTGATCTATCCCAGTTCCCTAAGAGGCATCATAGACCTCTGTCCATGGAAAGCTCTGAAAATCTGAGTCTCAGATGCACAAATCATCCCAGTTCTGTGGGAGTTTTAGGAAGAATGATCCCCACAGATGTGTGAACCAGTTGAGCTGTTTCCATGCAAAATGGCTTTACTGTGCATGTGACTGAGCACTGGCACAGATTGCTCAGAGAGGCTGTGGAATCTCCCTCATGGGAGATATTCGGGAACTATCTGGACACAATCCTGTGCTGTGTGCTCTAGGATGACCCTGCTGGAGAAGGGAGGTTGGACCAGATGACCCCCTGTGGTCCCTTCCAACCTGACTCATTCTGTGATTCTCTGATTCTATAAGCTGGAGATGCTCTTGGGAGGAGGACTCTGTGCAGTGTCTCAGCAGGCAGCAGCTGCCTTCAGTTTACTAACTGATTCTGAATCATTATCAAATGTAACTATACTTATTCACTGAAACTTTTATTATTTTAACATAAAAAATAAATTACAGCACTGATGCATGTTGTGTTTTTTGTTTTTAATTTGCTTCCAAAGATAACCCATTAGAACTGAATACAGAAAATTTTAGAACAATTATGCAGGTTTCTACAGATTTCATTATGGGTATTTAGAAGAAATCCACATTTCAAAGACCACAAAACTAATTTTACTATATTAACCCACAAATGTTCAAACCTGCTAGGGGAGAATGGATAGCGTTAACAACAGTGAAATGTTACATAAAATTGAAAAAACCATAATTTTAAAGGGAAATTCAGCAGTCAAAGGCTAAGTCTTAGTGTCAGTACTGAGATTATGTTGTCAAAACATAATAGACTCAGCAATGCCTACTTTCAAGAAAAATAGGGCAGGTGATGCACTGAACATGGCAATGTTTTCATTACAACTACTCAGAGGGACTGTGAGGATCATATTAATATGTGTAATTATGACCCTTTTTGGATAAGATAATGATAAAGACCAGAGTACCATGGTAACATGGCGTGTGAAGCATAAATGTTATGATAGTAACAATTTCCTCCTCTGTTAAACAGTGTAGGAGACACAATGGAGAATGAAAAGCTTTGATTTTTAAAATAAAGTTCCAACATCAGACAAGAGTGATGGTCTCAAATTAATTTAGTCTGAACATTTTGCAACAGTTTGTCCAATTCAAATCTGCTGACCAATACAAACAACCAATCACTTGAGGGTAATTTGCCAATGTAACATGAAGTGCTCACTTACAGGATCTACTTAGTTCTTCTGCTAAGCTGAGTATATAGTTAATGATTCTGATTGTGCACTATTTGAGGCTGTAACCAGACTTGTGCATTGCACCTGTGTGAAATCCTGGTGCCATGACAAAGCAAATGGGAGCTTTGTCATTAACAAGGATTTTGACTACAATCAGGGAGAAAAATTAAGTCCCTTTTTTTCTGGAAGCTGTTCATGTGTGGTTTATTTCTGACTCTTAATAAAACAACAACACTGTCCATAAAAGAAGTGACATTAGCATTGTCACCTGCAAGTTTTCAACATTTACTCCAAAGCAGTTGCAGTCATTCTGCCTGGTTCCCCCACGGCCAAGGTCTCTGGACTTTCCAGGATTTCAAGAAAGTCATGTGTTCAAGAAAGTCATTTGTGTTTTGTCATATGTGTAGCTTAAAGTCTACACAGCTAAAGCAAATAATTTCAAGAAGTTGGGTCAGTATTTCAGTCAGCTCTTATTTCACCTTCGTGTATAATTATGTAGCATTGATAATTAACAATACAGCACACATGAAAGGCTTTTGTCTCACGGTGATGAAAACAACCATCTTCCTTTTCCTCCTTTATTCTACCACCAAGAAATCTGTGCAGCTTAACACTTAAAGCAGTTGGCAGCATCTGGTGTGTAGTTTGTTTATTAAATTCAGAACAGCTGTATTACTAAGAGGAGTTGTCTTTTTCCTGAGAGGGAATAGGGAAAGAATGTGTCCATTTATCATTAGCAAAAAAGATGTAAAGAATGTTGACTATTTATCTTAGATATAGCGGGGGTCCATCTGTAAGCATCTCTGAAGATGTTTAAAGTCAAATTTCCAGGGAAGACAAATCTACTCCCACTAAAACATAAATCAGTATGATTTGCTTCCATGAAAATAATACAGAATGTGTGGCTTTCAGTTCCAAGCATTGAGGAAGTTAGAAAGAAATTTGATTTCTCCAAAGTGGGAAGCTGGCTATTTAGACAACTCTCTTTCTCTCATCTCCTGAGCCCCCACACCGATTGTCTGAGGCAGGGAGCCTCCTGGGTAAGCAAGTTGTCCCTGCCAAAAATGGAGTTTGTTTTTCCAAGATGAATAGAAAGACACCTGAGGAATGAGCCAGGGCAGAGTGACTTTAACACTGAGACCCAGCAGATATACATGACTGTGGGGGATTAGCAATAAAATCAGGTGAGGGACAGCTGGAGCTGCTCACTTCTGTCCAGCTCTTCTTTTCAACCTATTGCCTGTGAATTTTCAGTGCAGTCTGATTATAACTATCTACTCATGGACATAGCAAAGGCATAAATATTGCTTCACAAGTCAGCAGTGCTTTGGTAGTCTGCTGCAAAGTTTCTCTCTCTCATTTTCCTGGTAGACTGTCTAATTCTGTATCTTTCAGAGTCTGAGGAAGAGCCTACTACCTAAAACAGATTTCTGTGTGTCAATAGTCAGGTTTTCATGTTTAAAAAGTTTTATTTAGGCACAAAAGTTGTTCACATGTATCATAAAAATTACTCAATTTCACTATGCATCTAATGAGTTTTCTTCTCCAGTCTGAAAATGACACTCAGAAGAGGCTTTGGAGAAAGCCCAAACTCCATTAACCCTCTAAGTTTCTTAGAGGTCTCCCAGGTTCCACTAAATACCCCAAATACCAGGTTACAGGTGGACAGTGCTCCTTTTCATCCCTCCTCACTCCTCACCTCAAAGTATCATCCTGGCCTTGAAAACCTTTCAAAATAAATACTTCATCATTTCAGCCAGTACATTAAAAAAAAAAAAAAAAAAAAAAAACAAAACAAAACAAAACAAAAAAAAAAAAAAAAAAAAAAAAAAACAAAAAAAACAAAATCTTCTGCCTTAGTGTTTCCTGATGATAAATAATTCTAACTAATGCTTCCTGTGTGCCACATGTCCTATCTGTGTTTGAGTCACCAGTGTTGTCTATGACAATTTTCTTCTTCAGGCTGAACTGTCTTTTCTGTCATTTTTAGCTTATTGGATTCTCTATCTCACTTCACCAGATTTCTGTGCCTTTGGTAGCAACTACAGCTTCTATTTTCAGGCAGAGGAAGTAGCAACATGGAGATTTGGTGCACTTATTTGGGAGGCTTCTATTGGTCTTAATAAACCCCACCTTTCACTTTTATTCTCTATTCTAAACATGCTTGTGTGGATTTATGTTCTGGATTATCTGACATAAATCCTGCTGACTCTTTTTTCCATCTATAATTAGAGCTTATAGACTATATTTTGGGTTATTCATTCAGCTGTGGCAAAATTCCACTTCTTTCTTATAACTATTGCCTGAAATTTCTGTTTTGTTATTGTCTGGTATGCTGATGAGCTAGGAGGCCAATGCCAAAGAACTTGTGGATTTTCTATAGCAAGATTAACTGAACAGGCAACAGCTTCTGGAAACAATACATATTGCTTCTGTAATTGATTCTTTTGGGATCTGGTGTTGGATATTTTTTTATTTAATTTTATTTTATTTTAACATTGTGGGCTTCATTTCATTTACTTCACGCATTGGCTACATGTATATTACATGGTACATATGTAGTGTAACTACAGATAAATTTTTCAGTCTGTAGATCACACAGAAGATTTTTAAGCAGTTGGTTAATCTTAGGGGGTTTTTTAAAAGCTACAGAGTGATGATCAGTGTCAGAAATTCACCCAAAGAATAGTCAGAGGTCTTCAGATCTCAGCTTCATGCTATTAGTTGAGTTTGAGGCTCCAATAATATTTTGTAAATAATTTGTGAATACATGTGTGTACCTGGGGGAGGAGAAGGGAGCATTTGATCTCTGAAATATTCTGACACTTCTTTTCGATTTCTGCCTAATCTTAACACAAATCTACAAATGAGGAATTCACAGTCAGATGTTCAGGGAAGTCAAACTAAATCAATTGATGGACATTTATAGACAGACTCCCTCCAAGTTACTTTTTTTGGCTGATGAGCAACATCATTTAATTTCCATGAGCAATTTTGTTACATTTCTCAAATTCAAAGAAAGGGTGTTGTTCAAGTAGCTCAGATTTCTTGGTTTGGGTATCAATTGACATTTATACTCGTTTGTTAAACTTTTATGACTACAGACATATGAACATTGCTTGAAAGCATGCAAATTGTTAGCTCTGGTTTTTATGCTATATTTCTAGATTAGTATTTAACATAGCTAAATGTGAATTTATAGGGATGATATATGAATGCAAATTAAGTTTAGAATAAAATTAGTTTTAGAAATGGGGTTGGGTTGAAAATATATTAATTAAATTTTAAACCTGCTTTTCTACTGATCTGGTTCTAACATTTCAGCTTAATCTGGCACAACAAAAACCCAAAACCAATTTATAGCTCATACCTGAAAGTAAATAGTAGTTTCAAATTTGGGGGTTTCCATTCAAAATGAAAGTTAGAGAAAAATCCCAAGTTCTCCCATCTCCAAGCACCACTTACAAAGATAGAATATTTAGCAGCATATGGCAGTGTATGTGTGCATATATATAGCAGTATATCAAGGCAGGGTTTGAACTTTTAAGGGAAAGATTCTTTATGATTTTGTAACTTCAGAGAAGTATTGTACCACAGAAATAGACAGAAATAGAAAAATATATACAATCATTTTGATACATTTGTGAAATAGGTTTCACAGAACCTGATATTTTGGTGCAAAATGCCTTAAATCACTTTATGTAGGGCTAATGCAATTGAATTTATTTCTGTATATAGCCTTTTATAGTAAACACTTCGGATGCAACACTAGACTTTTCTTTCCACTGCAGTGATATACAGCCTTATGATTACTAACTATAACAGAGAGACAATGAAAGCTCTGCCTTACTAGCTGTGAATGCCCTTTCAGTCCACTTGTAGACTGAGAGCTTGGAAGCAACAAGTGGTGACAGTGCCAAGAGCACCAAGACCTTCCTGGTGGGCTATGCCTACCTTCTCTCAGTCCTTTGCAACTGACTCTTTTACCTCTCATGCCATCTGTCTTCATGAAAATCAGCTGTGACTTAAGGCCTCAGATCATCCCACCAAGCACTTCAGGGAGCACATTGTCTTTGTAGATCTCTAGTCAGTCAGCAGAGATGGGCACCTCCACACCTGGGAAGGAAGGGGCTTACCTCCCTTCCCAGCACAGGCTGCCTGGGATGACAAGGTTTGTCATGGAGAAATCTCACTAAGTGCCTGGAGGTAGATGCCACTAGTGAGACAAGAGGTCCAAACTTCACCCAGACCTCCTCTGCGCTTCTTTTTTTTTTTTTTTTTTTTTTTTTTTTTTTTTTTTTTTTTTTTTTTTTTTTTGCCCAATGATGGCTCTTCTTCACACCAGGGCTGGAGTGATTAGCCTCGAGAGGAATTCCACCTGGAGAAGTCACAGTACAATGACACTGTTTCTGGGCCAAACTAACCCTGGTGTAACCAGACATCCAACCAACATGCATTTGTTGTTCTGAATGCTGCCTGACACTGCTGTGTTTATATTTTTATTTATAAGACATTGGAATCAGTCAAATATCCTAGATTCAAAGAGGAAAGGAGGCTGCCTTCAATGCACATATGCACAAGGGATGGAGTTCAAACAGGTCTTTTCTGAAATCCCAGATGTCTTTGCAAGGCTGGTAAAGGCAATGCACAGGCCTAAAGCCAGCTCAGACAGTTAACAAAGATTATGATGCACATAGCCAAAGGACAGGAAGCAAATTAATGCAGTGCCTCAAAGAGTGAGGAACTGTATAAAAACAACCTTTGGGTTGAATCATTAATGCACTTAGTTGTTTGTCAGTCTCAGCCCTTACTGCGTCAGTGAAAGGAAAACACACATCTAAGAGGTCAGTAGAGAAAGCAAGGTTAATACCTGCAGGTTAATGCTGACAAACAACTAACTCACCTCTTAAAAAATAGCTGAGTGGTATGACAGAAATAACTCATGAAAAGCTGAACAATAATTAAGTACAGCCTCATCTGTATCCCCCTCCACCTCTTGAGACTCCAAATGAGAAAATTATTTTTCCTTCCCCAGAATACTTCTTGGGGGGTTGGTCTTGAAATGTGGCAGAAACCAAAAGCCCTAGCTGTGAATCACCGATTTCAGTCCAATATTCTAGGCCTCCTGCTCTTGTTTTCCTTTTGCATTTCTGAGAATGGCATATGCACACAGTGCATGTGAGGATTCATCTCTCTCCCTGTATGCACATACATACGCATATGCATGTACACACATATATGTATCTCTACAAATAGACCAGTACATTTCAAGTACCAGTACATTTCAAGTACCACATATGCTATAAGAGAGTATTGGAAAGGCTCCATTTACCACAATACTTGACATAGGCCTAATGGGAAGAATCCCAGACAGGGAGCTGGGCTTTAAATATGTTTATACCTTGTATCTCTATAAGTGTTGATAAAATTTTCTGAAATAACTGGAAAAGAGTGAGCTTGCAGAAGTTAATTTGGCAACATCTGCTGTTACTAGTAAGGAACAGATAAAACCCACAATTTTCCAGATAAAAACAGCAACCTAGATGGTATTTTGGGGCTTTACTGATACGAATTTCATTATTCCTTGGTTTCTATTTGTGCACACAAACAACCCTGTAGAAGCTCACGAAGCTTTTAAGAACCCCTACTTCCTTCCTTTCAGGCTTCAATAATTGTTAAACGATGACTTTTCTACATTTATGGAAATTTGTTCTTTAAAAATGAGTTGGGTAAAATACTGGTGATCAAAATCATCATCCTAGTTGGTGGGAGTTTTTTAAAAAGTGAATTCATAATGCATGGAAAGTGGCTCTTACTTCTAATAATATCCTCTGCCCCCCCTTAACTGAATTACAGCTTTATAATCATACTGCCACTGTCCATCACCCAAGAATGACATGACACAATACCCAACAGATTACCCCTACAGCAATTGGGTCTTTTTCATTTCTTTCTTCTCCACATACTTTCCTCCAGGAAGTTTTGATTAGTAGAAATGCATTCAGATTTCCCTGTGGATAAAAAGAAGGGAAGTGTTTGACATTTTCCAGGCAATCTCAGACAGTGCTGCTCAGCCCATTGCTTTTCCATTTCCCCCTGAGTCTTTACTAAGTCCAGTGCACAACAGCTAATGTGCTTTTCACAAAACAATGATCAGTAATGTAAATACCATTTCTTCCCTCAAGATTTATAATGAATTCTGTGTTTCTTAAGCTTGTTTCTCTCACAGTTTTTCATGTCTAAGATGATATTTGGAAATCACAGAACAGTTAAAACATAAACTGCTGTGTTTCTGTTCATTAGTAAGAGAAGTTTGACTGCAAGGATATTTTCTTGGCAGGGTTGTATTAACAGTCACTTACATGCATATATACTTGTACAACATATGTAGAGCTGCACCTGCTTTTTTCATAGACCTTAAAATTACTACCAGATAATGAATGTCCTTCTATTAAACTCATTTTCTGTACTGCATCTTTGTGAAATATAGACATTAGAAGACCTTGGTGCTCAGCCAAGGCAATTTTGCCTCATGCAATATTATGTTAGTAGACAAAAGCATTTGCAAAAGTCATACATTTTATTTTCTGAATCAATACTTCTTTTGCTGCCTGCTGAAAAGTCCTTTTTTTGTACTTAGAACACATCTGAGAGCTGGAATAGGATTGTAATATTCAGTAAGAGACTGAAACAATAACTAGCATTCTTAAAGATTAATTTTATTTGCCCTGCCTTTTGCCTGCAAACATTATCCACATAATGCTTTTCAGACAGATTTTACCTTGTTAGTTTCCCTGCTTCATAGTATACATATATTAATGAATATGTATTTCCATTGGTGACAGTGTAAGGCAAGTTATTTCTCTCATAGCGTTATTCTACTGTTTATTCATGTGCATATTTTAAATTTGCAATGGCTTGTTGGAAATTCTAATTGATTGTCACTGACTACCAGCCAGAGTTTTCTTTTGTTAAGACACCATTACATAAAATTCTGATCATTACATGAGAATTCACTTCTGATTGTTAGATCTAAATTATATTCTTTTCAAAATCACAGCAAACTCCTTATCAATGAATCTCCCCTAAAACATTTTGTTAAAAATGTCAGAAAACACAGGTTTTCCAATTGTCTTCATAATAAGAAATAAATAGATTTTCTGAATTAAACAAGAAGATATATTGACCTTTATATGAATCTTGCCATAATTTGCAAAGCATTAAAATATAGAACTCACAATTCACTAACTCTCTGTGCAGAGAGAGGAATAGTTCAGCTAGAAAATACCAGATTGCTCATGAGGGAAGTCTTTTTGATACAACACACAAAGTCACTTGCAGACCATCTACTATAGGTATCCTATAGGTGCTACAACTATAGGTATCTACAGGTATCCTATAGGTACTACAAATACTGTCAGATGTAGTAGAGAGAGTTCAAACTCTCTGCTTCCCAGTGCCATGACATTTCAGCTGTCTACACAATCAACAGACAGAAACAGGGAAACACATTCTTTCCACCCGCTGTAACTACATACACTGTAAGTTGCTCTGACTTTTCTCTGTTGACAATAAAGGGTATTCTTGGTCTGGCGTCACAGCATGACAAGCTCTGTGACTGATTCATTGTCATCTTCAGCTTAGAAACCTTTAAATACGTGCACAATGCCATAGGAGGTGGTTTGCACTCAGCCCATTAATCCAAGTATTAAGAGATAGGTGACCAGAAGTAGTTCTTTGTGGTGAGGTAACTAAGTGTATGGATTAAGACTTCCCAATGTAACTCATTTAAATTCAAAGTTCAGAAGTGTTCCAGCAACCTGGACAATGTCATTTATGCCGTGTGAGGACTATGCAATGGAGGATCAGAAACACCTTCCCCAGCCTCTCTGGTCCTCCTCCCAGTGAAGCTAGTGAGTTTGCCATTGGCTCCAGTAACAGGAAAAGCACATCTAACAAGTTTGATACTAACCATTTAAATCTGTGTTTATATCCTCAGTGTCTATCTCTCAAACAACACTTACTAGTTCATAATTACAACAGAAATAAAGTGTGGACTATCTTTTACACTGTTACTTAATATTCAGTACTGTATGTATATATCTACTTGACACCTCAGTGAAGACTTTGACATGCCTTATTCATTCTAGTTATTTTTATGGTACTGGTTTTGTTAGATTGCTTTCCCATATAAAGAATAAAACTATAACTGTTCTGACTTAAAATTGTCCAATTCATTTTTATCCAAGTTTTGTTAAACCTAAATCATGTTCATCAGTTCTTCTCATTCCCATCACCCTTCACTCACACTAGGAAGGCAATGTATATTGGTGGTTTAAAAACAGGTATTTGATATTCTCTGATGGACTACAATAAATATCTGAAGTAAAAACCTGCCTCATGTCTTGTGGTTTCTTGTCTGCAAAATGAAAAGTGCTCTCTTCAGACCAGCAGTGCTAATCCTATGATTGTCAGCTTTTGGAGAATCATGAGGTTAAATGAATCTTTAAAATAACTTATGAGGACTTCACTCTACAGCATTCTTTTTTCAGCTGCATTTATTTGCCAGTCATATTCCCCTAAAATCTGTCAGAAAAGTGAAAAGTACCATGGGAGTGTCCAAAGTCATGACATCTAAGGATAAATTTCAGGCAGGAGTCCTTTATTTACTCTTTTGCAAAAGGTAAGATCTTTCTATGTTACACATAAAATACTTCTAAAAGTTATACTTGATTGTTCAATCATATTAGGAGCTAATGTAATGGCAGTATTTAATTGAAATAGTTGAACACCTTTTGTTTTTTTTATTAGACTGCTCATGATCCAAGAGTCTTAAAATGTAAATCAATCTTGGTCTCTAAAAAATGTGGGATCTGGCAAGTTAGAGGGGTCTCTTTCTCCTTTTTAGTTTGGCGTATTCTAATTTATTCAGTGGAGTCTAAGATTTCATACTAGGTTTTCAAACTGTTAGTGCAGCCTCTTTAAAATCCTTCTGTTGATCAAGTTTCAAGTTTAAGGGGTTTGTTCAGATGCCTACATATTGCTATCTGACATCACTGAAACAGTTTAAATTAGCCAAGGCATCTCCCCAGAGCCAGCAGACGTGATAAGACCGGCAGAGCCCTGCATCCTTCCAGACTGGCAATTAGCTGTCCAGATAAGATGGTCTCATGAACCTTGAAATTACAGGCCTATGTTTAGGCAAGAGAACCAATTTCTTAAATTCAGGTGAGATGAATCTCACTCTAACCTGGTAAAAACCTAGACTTGGGCAAAGTAAATCTACCCCTGAGAAGGGGTTTAGTTGCTTAAATCAAGGCAATGTTGCCGTTCTGGGTACAGCAGGGTTTGGTTCAGCTGCCTGTGTTTACATCTTCTAGTCCCACTGCCTTGGAATTTCTAGGATATATGGAAGAGCGGTGGACAATTTTGTGAGGCTCATTGAGTCATAGCTTGCATTCAGGATATCTGTGTGTACCTGGCAAATACACAGAGCAGCAGGAAATCCGTGGCTGCCTGGGACAGCAGCTGGAGCCAGCGCAGGACACACCAAGCATCTCCAGTGGCACTGCGGCACCTGCCTCTGGTACCCACACCAGCTCTCCAACACAGAGGAAGCCTGACACCTTCTGGGCGTGTCTATCATTGAACTGAGAGAAACCAGCTCATTTTAAAAATTATTCTGTGAAGAAATTATTTGGGTAAGTTTGGGAAATGTACTCCTTTCTTTAGAGTGGACTGCTGTGTTCCCCATCCTAGACCAAAACACTGCGTTTTCAAGAAGGAAAAAAATACTTTATGGTGTTCAGCCTCTAAAGAAGGCTGAAGAGTGATTTCCAGCTTCTAATAATTTTGTAGTATTCTTTAGCTTATTAACACAAAACAAACCTTACTGTGTCTGTTTTCTGACAAGGTAAAAGCAATCGCTTGTCATAGGAGAGTTTAGTGAAATCAACAATTTAAAGTTCTGGTACTTCCTTGAAGAGACATTACCTGAAGCAGTGCATAGAGTCTTCTATGAATCATGGAAAATCTATCTGACAACAAATAACTTCTTTTCATTATTATTCCTTTCCTGTGCACCAATGAGAAGATTCTGTTAATTAATAGTGCTTCACTTTAAATCCTGCTGGAACACAATGAAAATGTGAATTGCCAGGGATTTGATTCTGTTAAGTGTCAAAAATTTACCTGCCTATTCAAACAGCACTGAATCCTTTAGTCTAGAAATACTATCACAACTATTTTCTCTGCCAAACTTCTGATACTTGTTTCATGACTGTATGAAACATTGCAAGTCTATTTTGATTCTTTTGTCTCATCAGAATGCAAATAAAATTCAAGGAGAATGGAATGTGAGGAAGTGTTTTTAAAAGTGAAAATACAACCATCAAACTGTTTGAAAACACCAGATGCTTTTATTTGAATGTCAAGTAAAGGTTCTGGTCGGTTCTATTACAATTTAGAGATGATATTTGAACACCAGCCTTAGCACCGAAAGTATAGCGATATACTAAATTCTGAGGCTTTGCTGAATTTATTAGAAATCCTGGTGTAATACACTATTGAACCTAATATTACATTTGTATCTGTGGAATGCATATCCATTTACCTGAATGTTTGGGTAGCGTCTATGGCAAACATTAATAAATCCAAACGGCTGTTGAAGTTAATCCAGTGGCCTAAGAAAAAGTTTTCTGATGCATTGCTAAGCTCAGGCATACCAGAGAGCCATCAGATGCAGATTCTCAGCTAATATAAAGAATGTGCAGGTGTCGAGTTCTTGCAACATGAGCTAAATGCAAAATACCTCCCCTGGGATTGGGATCTGCATGAGGAATGAGGTTGTCTTATAAAGAGAGGGATGATGGCCCATTTTTGAGCAGCTCATATGATGGATGATGCTCACTTCTGCCATCAGCTTCACCTGTCCAAGCCCAGCCCACAGGAGGGAGCAGAGGGCTGGGCAGCCCATGCAGGCAGGAGCTCTGGGGACAGGGCAGTGAGGGACAATGGGGGAGCATGAGGGGCTTGGAGAAGAGACCAGCCTACTGCAAGGAGACATCTTTGATACTTATAGTTACTTCAAATAAATTATTTTATGATATAAGGAGCATGGGAGAAAGAGGAGAGTAAAATGAAAGAAGTCCAAGAGCTACAGAATGATGGAATTAAGAGGAAAGATTTGAGGTGAGTATCAGTAAAAATATCCTTAAAGTGAAACAGATAAAGATGCCTAGTCTGGCTCCCAATTTTAATTTTCATGATGGAAGTTTTTCTTTTTTCTGTTAATGATTTTCTTCAATAATGCATTTATTTGATTTTGATAGAGATATTAATTCATTCAAAACAATAAAATTATAAATACAGAAACTTTTCACACACTCTTTATTAGATGCTTAAAACTTCCATCTTTCAACTGTAGCCCTGACTATACTTAAAACAGCAGAGTATACATGATATAAAAGGTTAGTACATGGGACAACTATTTGTGCTACTCAATTTATGAGGCTTCTTTAAAATACAGCCTAGGATTAAGCATCATTCTAATTTCCCCCACTGAAATTAATATTAATGAATGAGTTAGAGGAGGGTGAAATAGATATATCTGACAAGCAAGGCAGAAAGAGCCAAAAGGACAAGGCAAGCAATGTGGAAGAGAAGAGGGAGACTGGAGAAGTCTCAAGAGGAACAAACAGAAGTGAAATCTCTGGGCACGTCCCAACAGAAAACAGAACTGGGACAATCCTGCACTGCACTGCAAACATGCTGGAAATTCAGACTGGATTTTTTTCTTTCCCCAGCTGTTGTTCCCTGAAATACTGAAATATTTGAGGGACTCCTCCCTGAAACAATTTCAAAGATCCTAAACCATGCTACAGGCACAACTGAAAACTAAGGGATTCTATTCCAGGGCAAGCAGCTCCACTACACATTCCATGAAATGTGGAAGGAAAAAAGTCTGACATTCCCTGGCTGCAAATTGAATTTACTGACACTTTTCCGGCAAAGGCAATATTCCAAGTAGTCATTTTGTTGCTCAATAAATTCAAAATGCCATTCACTTTGCTGTGTAAAACCTGCCCCTTCCTTGTGTCGAAATGAAATAAATCATGGAATATTAGAGAAAAGAAGAGAAAGCAATTTTGTGAAGTGCTACTAGAGATGTGTTTTCCAGATAAAAACCATGCCAGTATTGAGAGAGTGACAGCAACTAAAGCAAAAATGAGCATGAGACAGGCTGTTGTGATGAGCTGACACAAATTCATCTCTCTGAATAACACAATTAAGTATACATCACAAAAGCACAACTAGCAATCCCCAGACTAAGCTAAAAAATTTAGATATAGGTAAGACTGAAACGAAAAGTACAATTTTTCCTCCCTTTTCAGTTTTAAGTAGAAATATACCTTTTATCTTTATGTTTGTCTGTCCTAGCACAGCCACCAGGGTATACTTCTTTCTTCCCAGCAGATACACATAGTGTAAATGAGCAGTGAGCTTTGTAATCTCTCACTATATGTGTCATGTCCCTGATCAAATATTTTTATTTGGGAGTGGATTTTAAAACAAAAAATTCCATATTAAAACAAATGCTCTCATTGCTTTTGCAAAACCAACTTATCCTAAGATTACATGTGGAAAATTTGGAGGAAAACAAGGGCTTTTCCTTCTGTTAAAAAATCCAGCTTCTTCTTTTCTCAGGAAGGATTGTGCTTTGCCTTCACAAGTGGTGTTTTTCAAGGCCCTGAGCTGAATTCTAAATCCGTGGGCTTTGGCAGGTGCACACATCTGCAGGGGAAGCAGCCGCGCTGCAGCTCACCCAGGCTCCGTCCCCAGCCTTGGGGAGCACATGCGGCCGCCTTGGGATGTGACACGCATCCCAACAGCCCTGGAGCTGCTCTCAGTGGAGTGGTTGGTTCAAAGCCGTATTTGTTTTTGTTCAGGGCAAATTTCGGAGAGAACTTTTAAAGGGGTTTTTTTAGGAAAGCAGATTCAACCGGCCCCTCCCCTTAACTGGTCTGGGAGAAAATACTTCTTTGGAGAAAAGTGGAAAAAAATTGTTTATTAAACAATAAAACCTAAACAATATTAAACAATCAAACTCTTTGCTGCTATAAAAGAGATGACAAACTCAAAAATACTCTTATTCGAGTTGCAGTTGAGCTTACTCAGTCTCTTATCAGTCTTTTCAGTGCTGGAAATGTCGCGGCTGAGGCCCAGGCCCGGCCCGGTGGGCCACAGGTGTGAGCTGCCGGTGCTCCCCTGGGTGTTCAGTCCAGAGCAGGTTTGAACAGGCCAAAGAAAAGGGAAAAAGGAAAAAAAAAAACACAGTCCAGGGAACTTCTTTGCCTCAGCTAGCTAAACTAACTAAAAGCAAAGGAGAGCTCTGTCCCGCTGTCTGTCCATCTGCAGACAGCACAATCCAGGAGCAGGAATGTGGAGGAGTGAGTGCAGTGCCTGGAAACAAAATGTGCGCTTCTTCTCTCCCCCCCTTCACTCTCTGAAACAAGACTTAAAGGTGCAAAACTTCTTATTCAGCGTAAACAGGACAAGATGACTGGGGCTAAAGGCATCATATAGTCAACCCAGGAAAACAGCTCTGCCAGACAGCCATGCCAAGGGCACCAGTGAGAGCACAGCGTGCCAGGCAGGAGAGCACCTGCCAACCATGGCCCTGGCTGTTGACGTTGGTCCCGAGGACAGGGAGATTTGGTGTGCCTCTGCAAGGGCTGAGCACAGCAGCTCTCCTGGAATGCCCTGACTCTCCTGGCAGTGCCCTGGCTCTTCTGACAATGCCCTGGCCCTGCACAGCCCACTGCAGCACCATAGGAAGAAGTAGCTCTCTGGCATGGTCCCTCCATCCTCAGCAGCTACTGACCACGGGATGGCAGCATGAAAGGGAGTGAAAAAGGTTGCTCATTAAAAACTGGGCTGGAGTTTGGAAGTCTCTGATAAAAATGAAAAAGAAACCCAGTGAAGAAGGCTTAATAAGCACTTCAGGCTCTAGCTGGAATTGGTGGCACCTAGACCCAACAAAGCCAGTCACCAGCCTCATTGCTGACAAGAGCAGCTTCTGAGCATTTAACATGTTTAGCAGCTTTTCAGTTCACTCAAGCAGAGGAGGCAACTGTGAAACTTTTACAGATACTTGAACAATAATGCCTCTACATAAATACGAAGCCACTGAAAGATGTTTTCAAGTAGAAGGGGGAAAAAAATGAAAGAAATCTCAGGAGACCTTTTGCTAAGTCAGAAATAAAAAAATCTGGTAAGAGACAGAATAGACCAAACTGAGATGGATGGCAGGGAAATGGGCCTGGGAGCAGCCTGGATACAGCAATGAAATCACACAGTCAAGGAAGCTGCAAGGGAGATTTTGTGGCTTTACCACTGAACATTTAAGTATTTGTCTCCCAGTCATAAATCCACATAATACAACTCACCATTTCCAGAGCTGAGCTCTCTGCTACACAGTTGCAGAAAATCAGGAGCCACAGAAGGAGATCCATGACAGGCAAAACGATGGTGCTGGAAAGGATCTTTTTAATCTAATCAGTGAGAAAGCCTGAGGACAGAGATAAGGGCTGTAGACCCCAGGACTTCCTCCTTTATTCAGGCACTTGGGAGTGCTACAAAGAGCAATGGCTGAAGTCCACCCATACTTTCCCTCCTGCTTGTTGAAGATGCTCCAGTGTTCATCAGTTTGTCAAGACGCCAGAGAGAACAAGGCAGTGAAGGGAGGAGAGACAAACAGGGATGGATTATGTGATGTGGAAGAGACCTGACTGCTTATTTGGTCTCTACTGAAAAGCTTGGTGTGTTGAGGTTTCTCTCACAGTCAGATTTACTAGCTTTGTCACTATCCTGCAAAACCCATGGACAAATGAGACTTCTGAAGTGGGAACACATGGCAATGGTAACATCGTCGTAAGTGCAGACAGGATTCATGAAGAAGATCAGGACAGGCAAAATAATCTGCAGATTCTGCAGTTTGGTGACTTTCTTTTCATGTTTCATCCATATACTGTTGGTCTTGGAGCGTGGTTTTGGATCTATACAGTGCAATGGTTTATATGTTATCCTGATTTGTGTAGAGGTACGTTTGTTGTCCATGGAAGAGAACATGAATGCCTCTTCACAAGAAGAAGCTGGTGTGTAAAAAGACGTGCAGCATTGGTACCACTTTGTCTCGCGAGTCAGATCTTGGAAAGCCTAGTTTCAGTAAAAAGCCCTGGATAATGAATATCTGCTGTCTCTCAGCTGCAGGAGCACTGAAGCAGAGCAGGATCATTGACACAGCTTTGTTCATAACCTGACTCAGTGCAGGCACCTGTGTGCAGGGTACATCACTGGCTGCATGCACTGCACAACAGGGCACAGCCAGTATTTCAGGGAAAAGAATTTCCTTCCTGGTGGCTATCAGCCTACATGCCTAGTTCTGTAAGTGTATACCTTCCCTACTAAATTTAGCTGATAGTCTTTCAATCTGCTTCTTTTCTTTCTCTTTTCTGCCATCATAAGCATAGGCATGTTGAAAAATTAAAATTAAAATTTTACAGGAATAGCCATGACACATGGTAGCTTTACGTCACTTCTTTCCTAAATCAGGGCAAAATTGGAACAAATTCCATTTCAAGCATTTAGCTAAACAGACAGGAATGAGATTTAGTTTCATTCAGAAAACAGGGCCTCACTAATTCCTTAAGAATATTTTCATGATAATAATTTTCACAAAAGCACAGGCAGGCCACGGCTGACAGAGATGATGTGGCATTCATCAGCTCACCACAGTGTCAAAGTTTAGGCACCTAATCTACTGAGTGGCTCAGAAAGAGGCATTAGCTGCCCACAGATCCAGTGCAAGCAGGTGAGAGAGCAGTTAACTAGTCACCAGAGAGCATTAAACTCCTCAGAAAGATGATCCACTCAAAAGCCCTACATATACAAAGCTGAAAGTTGCATGGGTCTAGCTAACAAAAAAAGGCTGAGGTAGGGATGTTTTTGAGAGCTTCTTCAGAATTCAAACACCTCATTTCTAGCTCCTGTGTGCATTTTCTCAGAAGAAAGCAGCAATTCAGTAGAAATTATTTTAGAGGGGGCAGGGGTAGTGATGATTACACCCATCTCAGCTGGAAGCCATTCAGCAGTGCGCCTCCCATCTGTTAGCTAAGTGCCTTGAGTAAAAAGCACACAAAGACAGATGTGCTGATCCCTCATCTTTCTTCCTGGACTGGACTGGGTGGCTGTGTAATTAAGAATGTGAAGGGGAAAAGTGAAGGGCAGAGGTGGCCCATGGGCACCAGCTGAGGTGATGCTTTGCACTGATTTGTAGGATGAAAATCCCAGGGTGTACTGGGCCATGTGGAGATTTGGGATACTGTTTTTAGCATTCTTTCCATCAGTTTAGGCATCTGTGGGAGCCTTTGATCATCCCTCTTCATCCCACCCCAGCACCCTCAGGACAACCTAGAGATGGCAAATATTTAATAACACCTGCATAAAACAGCAACTAAGAGTGCATCTTGTTTTGCTTGGGATGAATGGAATACCAAAACCTGTAAAACCAACCTTTACAGTCAGACTTGTTGCAGGATTTCCTCCATCTGTTCTTTAAAGTCCCCATGCTCCGTTTCCTTTCTTTTTAAACATTTCATACAAAGATGGCCTGTGCTTCTTTCCTTCACCAAAGACACAACTTTTCTTGGTTGCTAGAACAATACTCTACTTTTTTTAAAGGGAGAAAAAGAGCTTTCTGGTGTCACCAGTAATATTCCAGTAAGCCACGAGAGGGCAGGTTGTGCTCTCGATACAGCTGCAGATTTTTATAAGCAGCTGTTAAGTCCCCTCACATTTTTAAAGCCCTAATTACCAAACTAAGCTCCAGACAATGAAAAGAAGAATGCATGGGGCTTTGACCCTAGTACTTGTTATGTGCATAGCATCAATCTAATGCCCTCGTTGCTCTTCTTCTGGAAAGGAAAATACCTTTCCACTCGGTGTACTTGCGAGATGGGAACAACTCTCCTTTGCTTTACCCACAGGCACTTAGGCAAAATGTGTTCTAACAAATTAGCTGCTGTGCTACATCTTTTACATTTCTCCCTCTTTCTTTCCTTCCCCTATCCCACTACCACTGCCACATAAACAGGGTAGCTTGCAAAGCAAACCCTTGGGACAGCAGCATCCAAACCTCCAAGCTGATGAAGTAGTTGGGCACCCTGTGAGCCCAAGAAAAATTCTCATCCACCCTTGGAAATAGCAGTCTAGATTGCCTCCTAAATTTTGGCATCCAAATCCCATGAAGGACAAAAATGTGTCCAACTCCATACAACAGCAGCTCTCTAAGTTAGTGTTTAACATGAACTGGTGCATGTTCTAGGCTGTCTAGCTTGGAGAAGAGAAGGCTCCAGGAAAACCTTGCTGCAGCCTTTCAATACTCAAACAGGGCTTATAAGATAAATGGGGACAAAATTTTTTAATGGGGCCTGTTGCAATTGGACAAGGGGTAGTGGTTTCAAACTAAAAGAGGGTAGATTTAGACTGGACATAAGGAATAAATTTATTACAATGAGGATGGTGAAACACTGTCACAGGTTGCCCAGAGAGGTGGTGGATGCCCCATCTCTGTGAACATTCAAGGTCAGGTTAAATAGGACTCTGAGCAACCTAATCTAAAGATGTTCCTGCTCACTGCAGAGGAGCTGGACTAGAGGATCTGGACCCAAAGTGTTCTGTGATTCTATATGAACACCCTTGTATTGCAGGAAAACAGCTGACAGCTCCCTGAGAAGGGCACAGGTAGATCTCAGACCTAGCTACCTTCTGACACACGTCAGGGTCAACTAATGCAACTTGTGTTCAAGCTAGATCTCTGGAGACCTCGTCTGTGGTCTTCAGCATCAGAAAACACCAGTCCGTAAATAACAAAACCCCCAAAAGGCAGCCTGAGCTGGGAACCAAGGTAACAGCTGTGCTGCTGTACAAAAAGTGGCATCTTGGACATAATCCAGGAACAAGTGCACTGGGATCCCCCAAAGGCACCACAAAACAGCAGAAATGGCAGCAGACTGCTATCCCCCTGATGGAGTAAAGGCTATCCGAGTGTGTGGTGAGCAAATCACAGCTTTGTTTGACCCAAAAATTCCGCATTTTAGAGGTAAGTTTTGTGAGTTGCACATACTCAAAGCTAAGTATATGTGAAAACCCTCTTCTTTCTAGTCCACATAGGTTGTATTTAGCAGGCCTAAAAGAAATTCTAGAAAATGTTACTAACTGATTTTTTTTTTATTAAAGGCTAAAAAAGCAAAGATTTTAAAAGAATCAAGACCCCACAATATACAAAGTCTGAATACTCCATTAATGTAATATAGCAAGCACCAAAGCTGACAGGATCTGTTCAAGATGTCATTTTTATGTAAAAAGACCTGTTCCAAGATAACACTGGAGAAACACAAAAATGGGCTTCAAATCTCTGTCTAAATAAAGAAATATATAGGGCACGTACAAAGGAAAGTTTAGGATGTGGTCTAGCAACTACCACAACCAAACCTGATTCCCCATCTGCACACCTGAGTAATGCAAGCTGTCTTATTCTTGTTACCTTGAGTCCTGCATCCTAGACTTTGGAAATTTGGGAGTTTACATCTGGATTCATAGAACAGTGCATCAGAGACAAAAAAGTTAAGTCCCGCTATCAACTTCTGTCCAAGGTTCCTAACACAGAGGTAAAACACAAGTGTTTATCTTGGTGTCAGGGAACTCCTGATCTTAAATTTTAGGAGTTGGAGTTTTGGAGTTTACCTATTGCTGTCATCAGCTTTGGAAATAATATACAGAATTTATCATGTTTCTGAAATAAACTGTAACGAGGGAGTTCCTATAGTATTTTGCCAAATGAAACATTTTGAACCTTAAAACAAGACTATGTTATGCAGAATATTTATTGATAACTGTAAAATAATGTATTATTCAAATATACATGTAGAATTACTAACTTTCAGCACATCCTAATGCTGCTAAATGAAATCAAGGACACATTGAGGTGAAAAATTATCTTGGTTATTCAAGTTGGTTTTCTCCTATTTGGATTCTCAACTGTCTTGATCTAAATCTCTAGAGGATGATTTACAAGTGTCACACACTCCAGATAACATTTAGTAATGAGAAAAATCTAGCCTGACTTGGGCCTTTCTCATATGTACCCAGAGACTTCATGCATTACAATTCACAAGATAACGGGAAAAACCTGAATAGAACAATTTAGTCAGCTGCCAAAGGAGTGTGCGATAAAGTCTCAGCTAAGATTCCAGTAAGGCAATCGAGGTCGCTTCCTACAAGAGCAAGCAAAGAAAGTGAGGGCACTAGGCCTCTCCCATGTATTTCTTGGGGCTGAAGCTCACATTCATCAGGGGTTCAAAACCTCTTCTGTGCCTTCGGTGCTGGAAAAGCACAAGCAGCAGAACAAGCACAGCCAGAGCTATAAGTGCTCCTCCAATTGTGGATCCAACCATGACAGCCCATGCTTGGGTTTCATCAAGGGAACCTGGAAATATGAAATGACTGAAGTGAGGAAAGCACATAATTAAATTTTGCAAATTACACAGAAGACATAATAATTCATACATGCTGATAATTACAATTATTTGTGCAACTTAGTGACCTACTGGCCACAGGCAAAATTCAAAGGACACCACATAACTGAGACACATACCAGAGCTGGACATGCTTCTCATCCTGCCAGAGAAGTCTACAGCTGAATTTAAACTTCAACAATTTGTACAAATTTGTGTTGAGAATGGAAAAGATTAACACTGGCAAGACAAAAAGTTCATTCTTTCATCTAATTTGGCCAAAATGATGAATGAACTAAGCAATTCTTTCTATTGTGACATTTCAAGACAGCTGCTTCCAAGCTATTTTGGTCAACAGAAAACCCTCAAATCTTCCTAGGAATCACAAAGCAGCCTACTGTCAAACTTTTAACTGAAACCACTACTTAGTGTGCTTCTGCTGACCAGCTCCAGATCGCATCTGCTGATTTTGAACCGCTTCTGAAGAACCATTATCTTCAAGGATAATATTTGTTATTCCTATAATAACATTGTTCCACTTGACTAAATGTTTGTATTTTCATCTGTGCTTTCAGAAGTAAAAATTGCCTGCCCTCCTTTTCTGAAGAATGCTCTATACACTGAGATGGCAATAATCACCTTTGACAAAACAATCACCAAAAAAATCACAAAAAACAAACAAACAAACAAACAAACAAAACAAAAAAAAACCTCAAGAGGACTGCACATATTTAAAAGTTATCTACATATATGTGTTAGAGGAGGAGATGTCACACTGACTATAAAAGCAACTAAGTCTTGTGCCCCAACTTGCAGTCTTCAAAAAGGTTGAGTGCAATCATTCCAAAAATCAGTAAAGTCCCAAAATGGATTGCTTACTGCTTTATCACCTTTCAAATAAGAACCAGCAATGTATAAATAGATGTTTACTTCCAATGTGATTACCTGAAGTACAATTAATAACTTATTCTTTTAGCTGAAAGAGAAGGATTTGGATGTAAAAGTTGTATTATCTGAACATAGGCCTTGCAGGCAGGAACAGATGCACTTCTTCACAAAGAGCTAAAAATTTATTTAGGTGTGAGTCAGAAGCAACAGAATCACAAGCTACCCATGTTCCTCTCTGGGTGCTGCATGCCAAAGGGGCATCCACATTTGCAAAGCAGGAGAGGGGGACAGTAATACAAAAGGAGGAAAACTTAAACTCTATAAGAGAGGAAGTTTAAATTTTCAGGGAAAATCCTGGGGATGCCCCTGAGAAAAGCACTGCAGAAGCAGCTAGCATGCCTCCACAAATCATGGCTCCCCTGCATGAATGCAGCCTGAGGGCAAGGGTTTCAATCTTTTGCAGTCTGTAGACCTTTAAACAGTCTCCACAGATTAAAACCAGAGATGTATGGTAAGCATTTAGAAGAAATTCCTGCCCACACAGGTTAGATAAGCAACTTATGCCTCTCAAAGTAATACTGAAATGGAGAAAGAAATTACTCAGATTTAATCTTCGGGAAAGCAGCTGAAGCATGATTTTCATGCAGATCTTACTCTTCTGCCTTTTACAAATATTTTAATATCTTGTTGCAAAATTTGGATTTTCTGCATAAATACTTTACTTTCTTGCTACTTTGTCTCTGTCTCTGCTGATTTGTGTCAAGGGTAATTTCACATGAATGGACAAATGCTAAGGAAGATCCCAGATATGGACATGGAAAATCTTTAAAATTGGAGGTTTACAACAAAAAAACACGCAGGTACATCTCCTCAGGTACCCAAATATTAATGCTGAAAAGTGAGCAGGTGAATAGACCTGTGTGTTTTGTGAAAGGTTCTGTCCTAGGGTGACGTTATGATGCTTGTATCCCCATTCTGTGTTCTGCTTGTGCTGGATATTTTGTTCTGTGCCTTCAAGACTGGCTCTGAAGAGCGAATGTTTGGTTTTGGTTTTGTTATCAGCCGCTCCCCCACGGCTGGCGGGACACGCAGACGGGGCAGTACATAGTGCGGCTTTTGCTTTTTGCTTGGCTTTTCGCTTTGCTCTTGCTTCTTGCTTCTGCTCATTAGTTAGCTTAGCTAAGCAGTCAGAATTTTTCCCTGGACTGTTTTTTCCTTTCCCTTCTTTGGAACTATGCGAACCCACTCCGGACTGGGATCTGGGAAACACCAAGAGTTTGCACCTTGTGGCCTGCAGCAGCTGCCCCAGTGCCAGAGGGACTGAGAAGAGAGCGACCACCTCCAAGAGAGACTTTCTGAATTTGTCATCTTTTTCAGAGAGGTGAAAGAGTGTTCCCAACCGGTATTGTCCATTTTGTGTGCTGGGGGGTGCTGTGCCTGTTAAATAAACAGGTTCTTTCCACTTCTCTTCAAGGAATCCTTCCCAAACCCATTGGAGGGAGGAGCCATGTGGGTTTGCTTTCTGGAGGGGCCCCCTTTGGAGGTTTTCTCCCAAATTCACCCTAAACCAGGACAGGTTCCTTATTTTATATATGCCTGTGCCATGGCAAATGTGAGCTGCCTCATCAACTGGTCAGGAGCAGCATCCTGGGACATACCTGGCAGGTCGATGGCGTAGGTGTAGCCGAGCTGCTCCGCAGTTTGGAAGAGCTCATCGTTGGTCACCGGAGGGAAAAAAGGGACCATGTTATACAGCCGGTTGTGCCCGATGGGGGCCAGCTCCTCGGGCCAAGCGTTGTCAGGGGGCTTGAAACGCTTCATCCACTCATCAAAGATGGCATCAGTAAAGGAGTGAAGAACCTGCAAATCCAGGCATGGGCACATGCATTTATTAAGCTCTTTTGGAAACCAACCACCTTTAAAACACGCAACCAACACACGAGGTGGCTGGAGCTTTTGAAAGAGAGAAGAGGGTAATCTAGTTTAGATGGGATTCAAAGAATGGGAAATCAGGAAAGCTCATGAGAAGACTAAATTGATTTTCTGCATGGGATCTTTTGCTTTATACACCCTTGTTGCTGCTTGTTCACAATAAGAACTTTCACCAGACAGTTTAACACCAGCTGACATCAAATGGGCAGGTTAATCTTCACAGGTGAGGAGCCGCTGAGCTCATTCAGGTGAATGTGCCTTTCAAAATTATTTTAATCCTTCTCATCTCTGAACAAGTATGGAAAGTTGCAGGAAATTTGACTCCATCATGCTCATTCTAGAGCATGCACCACCAACTCCACAGCTCCAGGTGCCCATGACTTTGATCAGGTGAGTTTATAGATCCAAATTTAACTAAGACAGGAAAGTTGTTTCAGACAACTATTACAAATGTCTGAAACGAATTTCTGTCATACTCATTTTAATTACAACCCTGGAAAAAACTTGGAAAATATCCTATAAAAATATTTTGTACAAAATTACAGCACAGTGAAATTAATTTCACTGTGTAAGAAACTAATGTAGGAATTAAAGAATTATTAAAGAAACAATCTGAAGAACCACTGCAAAAGTATTTGGACTAATTTCTCCAAAACATAAGGTCAAAAATTTAAAGGTAAGAAAGAAATGTATCTACATAATATACAGATATAATATATAAAGAATTTATATATGTAATGTAAACACTGTAGCTTAATCTGACAAAGAGGAGAATAAATTTGCATGAATTTACTAGGGGAGAAAGATGTATAAATGGAGTTAACTACTGGCTTTTGCACAATGGCATTTGCACAATGGTGTTTGTGCTGCTCATGGCAGTGCAGCACTATTCCAATGCACCACTGAAATCATATTCTATTTCCCAAGATACCCTGATATAATATGGGACTTCCTTTTAGATTGTAAATTTTAAAACAAAGAAACATACCACTCAATCCTTGTTGCTATAAAATAAGGGGTCTTTGTTATGTGATATATTAGATTTAGATAGCACCTAATGAAATTATTCAAGGCAGCATGACTTGGAATAGCAGCTCTTCTCCCTAGAATCTTATTTTATATTTTACAAATTACCCTGAGATCTTTTTTCTTTTTAATTCAACATTTATGCAGGTGTGGCAGTGTTCAATAAAAGATAAATTATTCCTCCTTTTCTATTTAAAGAACTATTTCTTAGGGAATTCACGTTACTTGCTCTGCAAATCTCCTGTGAGAAAGGTGCCTCTGAGCCTCAGCCATTGTCAATCACGCTGGGGGTAAGAGACATACCACAAAGATGGGATCATTGGCAGCTGCATGAGGGAGAGCACTGGTCCCATTCAGGAAAGAGTGAACCAAGTTATGAAGGCTCAGCATCGGCGAGTCAAGGGCTCCATCTGGTTTATCAAAGCCCTCCAGCGCATTCCTGCCGATGGATAAAAGCACCATCAAGTAACCACACTTTGCTGACAAATGTGCTCATAAAGAAAACCAGTGACCCAGGCAGACCTAGAGGAGCCAAAGGACAAACCTGAAACTGAAACTGGAATTGCGGAAAAAGGGGGGTCTGTCGAACTCCTGCAGGGAAAGGCACCTCCTGACATCTTCCACGGTGGGGAGCTGCTCGCTGGAGCCGCGGGGCGGCCTCCGCCGCAGGGGCCCCTCGTCAGTGCCATTGCACAGCGTGACCAGCCGGTTGTAGTCGTCCAAACTGAGCGTGGAACAGGCAGAAGCACAAGGCAGAAGAAGGTGAGCACTTGTTTGTTGGCTTTTTCTCATGCAGTACAAAGAGGCCTCGGCTATACGTGTGAGAGAGCCGAGGTTTGGGATGGACATCGCCTGGAGCAGCTCAGTTCACCTCCCACAGCCTGGGAGATGAATTTGTCTCACAGTTGTCATTATGACCTGGCTTTCTGTGGCCCTGCATCCTCTGTGGACCATCAGTCATTTAGACCAAAATATACCAGGTTCATTGTCCACAGAGAGAGAATGCTTTAGAAAAAGCAAGCACAACTCCCATTGTGCCTTGTCCCCTTCCAAGGGCTTTGGAAAAATTTTTTGTCAGGCAATGTAAAACAGAGTTTTCAATTTTGAATTGACAAACTTTCACTCCTGATGATGGACTATTTTCTAACTCGTAACAAAAAGGGAAAAAATGAAGGGAAATGTGAGCTGAGAAAATGCAAGAAATGACAGAAAACTTATTTGCACTTTCTATCCCTCATCCACTCTAGAAGAAAAGCAAGAGCAATGCATTGCATCCTCTTTTTTCAGGGCCTTCAACAACAACCTGCTGATGCAGAGGTTATCCAGTAACTAATGGGGAGTAAATCCTTTATACCAGTGAGAGAAAGAGGGAAGAAGAAAAACAGTGTAACACTGGTGAAACAAAAAAAATCAGGTCTATTCAGTGTGAAATGAAACAGCATTTTCAGAAAGTTTTGAAGTAAACAAAAGCTCTTCTCAGTTTAACCTTGGTGAGACAAAAGTTTAGTCACTTCAAGTTTTCAAGGAAAAATCCAAAGCCCTATTTATCTTTGAGGGAAAAGTAGGGGAAAGACTTAAGTCCAGCTGGTGCCTAAAGCTGGAATTTCAAATATCTCTTTAGGTATCCAGAAAAAGAGACTATTTTGAAAAACCCTGAGCTTTCAGTACCTCTGTCTGACTAACTGCACACTGCCCCTGAGCTGAGAGAAGAATGATGTATGGGTATTGTAACCAACAGCATTTTAAGTCACAGCACCCTGATCCTGCATCTGAATCCCCTGTCAAAGCCCTGCTCTCACACAAGTCAGCACATTCCCACAGGGAGCCGGCAGCAAGCTCCTGGCTGTCTCTGTGCTGTTTTTCATGTGAAATCTCAGATATTTCAAAGTCAATCCCCAAACTGCATTAAATATATCAGGGTTAAAGCCTCATCCAAAACAAGGTAGCAGACTTTGCAGTCTACCTCTAGCTTCCTGTATGCCAAAACAATTTTGTTTTTCTGCTGCTGAGATCAGTTGGGTGTACGTTATAGAGAAACAACACACAGGCATTTCTTTTTTAGAAAGATACTTGCCAATTGGGAAACTCTTCAGACTTTGGCAGCCATAAATTGGCGAAATCAACTAAAATCCTGTATTAGAAGAGTCATCTTTAAAAAATACACTTCCACAATATGAGAAAGTTTACACAGAACCATCTATACATAAACTGATGGCAATTTCCAGCTTTAAAGAAGACGGTCTTGGCTCCTTTCCTGCCACTCACTCAAACTGAGAGAGCAGCCCATGCTTTCAATGCTGAATGACAGCAAGGTTTTGTCCACATGTGAGCATGCCCTGAGTGCCCTCCTACCTGGTACAAACTACTTGCCACCGGGAGAACCTGGAGCTCATGTTGATCAGGCCCGGGTCATCGGGCCGCGGTGCCCCGAAGAGCTGGTCCGTGCAGATATCACACTCGTTCCTGCCCGTGGCGAAATTCCAGTAGGGCAGCGCAAAGGACTCGTTGCCCATCAGGCGCTGCAATGGACAGAAATGCGTTAGTTGGGAATCAGCTCCAAAGGGAAGAGAAAGAAAGCTCTTCAACCTCTTTGAGTGGACATTTCACTGAATATTCAGCTTTTCATTCTGCATTTCAACTACCTGCATTTCACAGTGCCGCTCCAACTCCTTCCAAAAGATTGTGGCATTAAATCAGTCTAAGCAAAGACACTGTCACTAGTTTCCCTACTGTGAGACTGCACTTCTTTGGCCATTTTAGGCTTTCTGCCAATTCAAAGACCAGGCAGGAGAGCAGGAGCAGAAATGAATTGAGCCTTGAGCAAGTAAGAGGCTTTGAGTGATGTAAGTGGGTAATGGGTAAAATTGTGCGTGCGGTTGGCTTTCGTTCCAGAAAACTGGCCCTGGGGAGGATCTGAACTCGTGTTAATAGGGGAGTACAGTGCATTTGATTGTGCTCGCTTGCCAGATACAATTTCACACAAGCAAGATCCTGCAGCTATTTTGATAAGCAACCATTTTCATTAGAGATCTGTAAGGCTGAAATACAGCAACACTGCCAATACAGAAGTCATGCAAATGGAAATGAGTCTATGCTTCTGCAACTGACTCTCAGGCATGTTAACATATATTTGTTTAAAAGGCATATTGCTAAATATATGTATGTATTAAATGTATAATATGTCATATTTAAAGGGAGTAATATTTAGAGCTGGTTTCATACGAACAGCATCTTCAACATGCTACCTAGTTTTACAGGAAGGCGTTGTTTCAATTTTATTAATAAATACTGTTACTTCACATCTTCTATCCTCTGTTGTGGAGAGGAAGGGAAAAAATCTCCAATGTAACACATCACTGGTTCATGGTGAGAAACCATTCAGTCCTCAGCACTCAGAAAGCACTAATTTCACTTAAAACAAAACAAAACAAAAAAAATTATCAGTGAGCAAATACTCCTGGGAGTCTGGGTGAGAAACTGTCCTAGGAGGTAGCTTACCTTTGGCTGGCTCAACAAAGTGACGGAACAAAAGGGAGAAGCTGTGCAAGGAAAAGGAAAGGCTGTTCAACTAACCTGTAGTTCCCTCTCCAGCCACAGCAAGTGGTACCTATGCCAAGTAACAAAGGCAGGTCCTTGGTGGGAGAAATCAATACCTTTGAAGGGGCGGCCAGGACCTACAAAGGGAAGATAAAACAAGGATTTAGGCATCAAAAAAGGCTGGAGAGAAGGACAGCACTTCCTTCCAGCCTGGAGTGGAGTTAAACAAGAACCTTTGGTTCTGCATCTTTGAAAAGAGTGAACACTTCAGAAGCTACATCACTTACCTGGGACAAGTGAAACAAACTCCTCTGTGGATATTTGCTTCAATGCTTATCAAAACTTCACATTCTCTAAAAAGCTCGATATTGTGAAGATTTCTTCTCACTTTGGTGGATTTTGATTTTAAAAAGCAATTTTACTTTCTAAAACCCTATCTCCTTGCCAATATGTTCATTACCTCATTCTCTTGCTCAGCTGCAAGACTTACACCATGTAAGACCTACATCATGTATCTATCAAGAGAACCTCAGCATTTTCCATGCCAATAGTAATCCAGAATCCTTTGCCAAGTTTCTTCAAATTTGCTTGTTATTTCTTGCATAGTGCTTTTGCTGGGTGAGAGGTGAGAGGCTTCAAACCACATATGGATTTGTTTATCACTGTAGAAACCTTCAACCCATATGTGCATTTATATACACCATTGCAGCACAAGAAGTTTCCCCTTTCCCTTTCCACATGACTGTCCTGTCCCCTGAAGAGCCTTTGTTCTCACTAGGCCAGAGGCTGCTTCCTTCAGCCCTGCAAAATGGAGCTGTGTCAGAGGGGCAAACTGAATCATACCCGCTGCAGAGCAGCAGTCACCCTCCAGCAAGGAGATAAATATGGGCTGTTCAGCTTGCACATGGGACTGCCAGGTAGAAAAGCCATACTGGTTGGTGTACCTCCTACAAGAAGGCTTTGTGAAATGGGGCTGGTATAGGTACTTCTGTCTAGAAAAGCAATGAGGCCTAGGAATCTGAATTTGGGGTAAGATACCCAAACCACTAAGCTAGGTTTTAAAAGGTGACTGTGGTTAGTCAGGTAAATCCCGCCCTTGGTGACTTGGTGACTTGCTGAAAGCCACAGGAAGCAGCAGCACTCTGGTCCCAAATATCTCTGCATGGCCTGTGGCTTCACCACCACAGACCCCTTTCCTACCTTGTCCTATGGACTGGGAACATCTTTTTGAAGTCAGTCACTGCCTGACCACACTTCAGTTCTCTCAAGTGAAGACAGTACATTGCTCCCTGTCAGATTGAAGATGCACCAGGAGTGCAACTGGTGTGCTCCAGCTGCCAGGGGATGTGGGTACCAGACCATGGCAGGTCCAAAGGACATCTCCTTTGAGTACTGATGGCCACCAGCTTCTCACCACCAACTGTGTCACTCCACAGCTCTGTGCCTACTACTGGGACTCTTGTCCAGCAGTGGCATTTTCACCCTTTTCTTGCAGAGCCCATTGGAAAAGAAAAGCACTCACCCAAGAGTGTGTCTCTGACTGAGTAGTAATGAAGCCAGACAAAATAGTTATAGATACTGCAGTTGGCAATCTGTGGTTCATCTCCACTTGGACCAAGCAGACTTCTCCAGTGTTGAGTTGCAATGACATAGTCTGGGTGAATGGTTGTCTTGGCACGGTCTAGAGCATCAAAGAACTGCTCTCTCTCCTCTGCTGTCAGGGAGTGGATGTCCTTCCTGACAACTGCTGGCTTCCTCCTGTTGCATTCGGGGCCAGTCCAGCCAAACTTGCATTCACCACAGTTGTACCCACCAAAGTTTCCTGGATCGAGAGGGAACAATCAGTCATGACATTATGAATCAGGGAAAACTAACAGTGCGATGTAGAAGAATGAAGAATTAGTGCTCTTCTTCCCCAGAGATGCCAGTTCCTGGAAAGGACAGCAGCTGAGCAGACTTGCAGCTTTGCCAGCTGACTAACCAGAAGGACGACTGGCTCGATTCCCAGAGCCACAGCAGGGCCAAGAATCACAGTCAGCCAGTTGGGGAAGTGCTGGGTAATGGGCTTGACGCCCTGAGGTGCTCAGAGCTCTGCAAAGCCCTCAGCACGTGAGGACTCTCACTGAACAGAGAGCTGAGCAATTGAGGTTAAGCTGGTGATGAAGTGCTTTGCTCGACTGGCTCCCAAGCACTTCTCTACTTCCAGGATCAAACCCAAAACAGGGTCAGTTCACATGGATCCTGAAGCACAGAAAAAAAAATCCCTAAACAAAACAGTTCTCTTAAGAACAAAACTTATGTGAAACTAGTGCCTCTTAACAGTGTATCTGGGGCCCAACACAAACCAGGAAAAGCACCAGGGTTGCTGCTGGTCACGCTTTAAGCATTATTAAATAGTGCTGCAATAACAGCCTGTGAAGCACTGCAGTACTGTCATTCCCTGCTGGCATCACTCCTAAGGCAAGTAATCAGGTCTGCTCTAGGATATTAGCTCAGACTCTCTGATGAGATGGGAGAGCCCAGGAAAGCAGAGCTTGCTTTAAGTGTGGCCTCCTGCATGCTGTGGCAGACAGCTGGCAGCAGCAGAAAGGCCCTGTTGGATCTTGCTCCCCCGTTTCTGGGGGAGCCAGGGAACAACCGGCCATTCCTGCAGTACACACCTGCCCCCTGCCTGTGTGCTGGCAGGCTGCAGAGTGTGGGACATGGGGCAATGCTGCCAGGGGCAGGGGGAGCCGATGGCAACAGGGATCTCCACATTGCTATCAAAAATCTGCACTGACTCCTTAACCTGTTCTCAACCTCCCCTCCAACTCCCCACACACTCATTCCACAACAACCATGACAACTGTTTTCCAAAATGCCACAGAATCTCACTGCTCACCACACATTGGTGCTGGACTAACACGGGATAAGGAAGTGTCTTATGAAATGTTCCCAGATGGGCAGATGTCCTCAGGCTGTAGGCTTGAGCCTATGACCAGAACAACAATTAACATTAAAGCAAGATTTCAAATTGTTGGGGGCTACAGGGCTTATTATCAAATTCAAGGTTACAAGGGCTGTTACCAACACGGCTCTAAAGCTTATGTCTAACTCTTAGGGTAAGAGCTGCTGAAATGTAAACATCTGTGGCAGACTCCTGTGACACCTGCCAAGAATATGTGGGGACTCTTACTGCAGAGTTTGGACCAAATGTAGGTTGGTTATGGTTGCTTCAGAGCCCCCAAGATCTCTAAGTTTACGTGTTGTCATGAAGCTGAACATCAGTGTTCAGTTTAGGGACCACAAGAATGAAGGATTCAACGAGGTTTTGGATCACGCACATCCCAATGGCATCCCATGAGGGCAGTTTCCAGATATATGGCTTACATTTTGTCATGAAGCAAGCAGAAGCAGCTAGTTCAGCGGCCATATTCCAGCTATGAGGGAAGGCACCCAAAGCCAGGGATCTGCACCAGCTAAAGGGGATGAAGACGTACACCAGAAGAAGCAAGTAGGTTATAGTTATATGAAACAAAGCAGATTGTGTGGCCTGTATGGATATGAGGAGGGTGAGAAACATGGAAGATTTATTTGATCACAGTATCCCCAGGGTCCCATCAGAACAGCACAATTATTGCTATCAATTCAGTGTGCTCCACTATCTGTGCCTTGTTCATTCTTCATGACTCAGCCGAGCTATTACATAGCTAGCCCCATCACATACTCCAGCCTGAACTGACCAGATGACAAATATCAAGAATATCTTGCAATATTGCCAAATTAGGCCATGTATACTGCTCAAGTTTGAGTCATGGACCATGTACTTCTGGAAAGCACCTGTTGTCCCCTCACACTCAGGTACAATTCAATCCTTAACAGAAGGAGGAAAAAGCAGGAATTAACCATTAAAAGATCTGCCAACAACCTCTTTTGAGACTGGCAGTTATTCCTCCAGTCATTTAAGGGACCCCTCTACTCACAATGCCAAATAAACAGCACATTGAAATACAGCACTAACAGAACCAGAGGCAGTGCAGGACCAGGTTTGTGCTGTCAGGGCTGGTACCAGAACAAAACACTCTCAGTCACTTGTTGAGGCTCTGATGGTGCCTGTTCCTCTCTCAGGAAGGGCCCTTTGAATCTGCACATCTTGATGCCTGAAATTATTTTATCAGGCAATACCTGTATTTATGTATACTTTATGCACCTCCTCAGGATCTGACAAGAAATTTGCAAAAGCCTGAAATTATGAATTATCTTCATGGGAAGATATTTTTTTCCAAAGCTTTTTTCCAACTGTATCTGGAGCCAGATGGACCAATGACTTGTCACCTGTTTCCCTTGGGCAGGTGCTAATTATATCCAATTGCTCTGCAGGATTTTCTCCCTTAACCACCCTACCTATGAAGGAATTCGAGGGCTCCATTCTTTCCATCACTTCCCCAGTCACTCTTCAATGTGACGTGAGCTTTTACTAAGCTGGGAGGACTGCAGTGGAGACTTGCAAACAGGAGATGATTTCCAGGCAAAGTGGTGTTTCATACTGCAATATTTCAGCCAATGGTGTCGAACATTTTTGTCACGTCCTCAGGTCTATTTGGCAATGTTCCATTGTCAGAAACACACAAAACCACAAAACTTCATTATATCAAAACTTGCTTTTTGTCATTTTCTTTCAACATACTCCATGCATCACAGGCCTGCCGCTATGTAGCAGCTGAAATGGCAAGAAAATGATGGAGGTCTGTGGGATTTCCCATAATTCAAAGAGAAATTACTGCAGTAATCAGACTCAGCTTTTTTATGACCCACCCAAACCACGTTTTCAACATTTGTTTCTAAAGCACTCTACCAGGCCACTGATATGGAAATTATGCATTACTGTTTCCAGAAAGTTCATTTACTGCCACGTGCACTTCCCACATGACAGTATTGTGAAATGCTGGTCTCTTACAATTTTATTTCCCTGTCTGCTATGCTAGTGATGGTGGACTTCAATGGTACAGCTCTATGAGAGCAGGAAAAATAGCCCCTGATAGCAGGATATAGTGCACAGTTGATATTTTCAGTAAGGCAGTGAGACCCTTTCAAGATCCTTTTGCACACAGGAACTCTAGGAACATGCAAGGATTCATGCCGTAGCATTTTTTCACCTTCAGTGATTAACACATTGGAACCCAGTGCACAACCCTCCTGAGGCTCTGCCAGGGACAACAGAGACTCTTATCATCTCTTGTGGTTTCCAGAGAATATAGTGTGGGAGGTCAGTCTGGTACACAGGAAGGAGATCATATCACTGTTGGATGCTCCTGGCTTGTTCCACTGTTTCCAGGAATGTCCGCTGTCAAAATATCATCTGTGTATTCTCCATTAACCCTTATGTCTGGAGATGGGATCACATGCCTGGGGAGCTGCCTTCTTCTGTACCCAATCTCAGCAACACTTAAAGTGCTCTTTCTCAGTCAAGACTGTTTCTGTAGGCGCTATGGCGCTACTTCTCCCAGTGGGTCAATCCATGGGCATGGCACTGACAAAAATACACTTTTTATGACCTGACACTCGGTATGTGCTCACACACATCGCTGTTGTATGCTAACACCAGTCATCACAGACCACCGTAGCTGCTTCTCAAGCCTGAGGGTTGCCTGAGCTCATGGATTTTCTACCTCTTAGTGGTTGTAACATATGGCTAGCCTTCAGTCACCAAACATAACAGAAATTAATAACTCCATCAACTTAGTGTATTTTTTTCATTAAAAATGCACCCACTCAACACTTGCCATCTTCTGCCTTGTTTTAGTGCACCAAGAAGATGCCCAGGCAGCTGCCATGCCTCTTCCTTCTACAGAGACCAGTTTTAATACCCATCATTTATGGGATGGGGAGAAAGAACTCTCTTTCAGACTTCTTTAGCTATTGCATTAAAACAGGAGTTACATTAGATTTTAAACACCTGCATACTGCAATTTCTCAAGGCTGGGATCAGGACTGCTAACATGTGGGACAAATGGTTAGCTCTTCTCTCTTTTCTAGCTCTTCATTTGAGCACCCTCACAGGCTGCAGGATGTGGAAGATCTGTACCTACACTGGATTTAATAGGGTTATCAAGGCATGGCTATAATTTAGTATTGCCTCACAGGCACATTACCCTACAACAAATAAATTAAATGTATTTTATAACAACTTCAAAACCCCAATTTTTACCTCATGGAGTAGACGTCATATCAGCTACACGGCTTAACTGATAATTTGATTACAGCTAAAGAATAGATGTTAAATCACCTGTCTCCAGCTTGAATATATTACACAGAAATTCAAAAGGATTTAATTTTTTTTCTCAAAAAACTTCGATTAAAAATAGAGTAGTGTTCAGCACATACCCATATGTAAACCTTAGAAAATGGAAGCAGAAAAAAATAATTATAATTATGTTTAATGCCTCAGTGAACTCAAACTACGTCATTGTTTAATCACTGTCACAATCTGTACTAGCCACCACATGACTGACTGCAGTGGTTTTTCACAATAGTCTAGTGTACTGAGTTTTTAAAATGCTATACCAAATCTGTAATCCAGCACTACAATGTTATCATTTAGAACTCAAAATAGCATTTAATTCACAAGTCTTCTAAAATAGTTTTCTTCTAAACTAAATTTAACTATCTCACTGAAACACTGCTTCGCTGTGTAAACAGCTACAAGTCCCAATATTCAAGGCTGGACTCACATATCCATCACTTGGTCTAATTGAACACGTAACCTTCTCGAAAACAAATGAGCACATTCCCCTGCACACCGTCAGGACCTGTCAGCTGGTTTCAGTTTAAGAATTTATATAAGTTGAGTAATATGAGGGGCACCCAAACCAATTGTAGAACACATTCAATGGATTCAAAACTGAAATTAGTCAAGAACTAAAAACTCTTTGCTACCTTCCAACTACATTCATGCCATAACCCCATATTTTTTTACAGAGATGATATTTTTGCTGCAACCAACTCATTGAATGAAATGTTCAGCATCCTGACAACAAGCCTGCAATTGCTTGCTGACCATGGCCCATGGCACAAAAAGTGGGAAGCAAAGCTGGAGCTTTCTTTTATTCTAATCCTGTTCTATTTGTCCTCACTTAAAGAAAAACACATACATATTATCTGCTGAAGCCTAAAAATGGGGGGGGGGGGGGGGGTGGGAAATCTGATCCCATTATAGCCATTCATCCATATTTGTGTTTGGGATTTTCTTTTTTCTTTTTGGTTTGTTAGGCTGTTTGGGAGGAAGGGGATCCATAAATATTCAATACCTAGACCTGGAGAGATTTGATGTTGAGGTATTTTTCCTCAGTAAATGGCTTCAACAAATGGAAAATTTTCAGAGTTTCTTTTCTCCTTAGATACTAAGTTTTTAACAGAAAGAAAATTTTTTGTGAAAACTCCAGAATCCCACCATTGGAAAATCTCAGCCCCTGTTCCTCACCATTCCTCCAGTTTCCTTACCATATAGCCATGAGCTATGTGACACGTTCAGTTGGCACTGTCTAACCAAATAATCAGCTACATGGTTGTTGGATTTCCCATAGCTTATCATTCTAAACTATAAAGATGAAAGTTTATATTGTTTAGTTTATATTGTTTATATTGTTAAAGTGCTAGAAAGAGGGTAGGGCTGGAGTTTACACAACCCAGGAACTATTCCAGGCAGGCAGTTTGCAGCTTGGAAAATAAGACACCTTAATAGCAGAGATGTGTGCTGTTCTGTGTCCCTTTGAATGGGCATATTTAATTCCTGTTACCCCGTGTTACCCAGCATTATGTTACACAGGTAGCATAGCTCTGGATGCCTAATACCACATGTCATGCCACTTATAGCTGGTGTGCAGACAACCAACCAGTTTATTAAACTAAGTGGAAAAAAAAACACAAAAAAACCCTAAAAGGCAAGGAGACACAATCACCAGCATTGTAAAAACATCAGACCTAATTCAAATCCCACACAGCTGTGAACTTCTTAGCATTCTCCCCGAAATGGTTTTGCATACAGCATCAAGCAGAGTACAGCCCAGGAAAACTTTCTGAAAATCATGCTTAAGGATACTTTTCACTTGCTCTTTTATCACTGGTATGTTTCGATTTTTAAAAAACTACAAGGAGAAAGAAGAATCCAAGGGATTTAAAGAGACAAGGGAGCCAGCCAGCTCAGAAGCAAAGTTGAAGGAAAGGACACTACATTCTGCTCACATAACTTGGGACACAGTCCTGCAAATATCAAATACCAGGGCTTGTCTCTACATGGACAAGAAAATTAATGTCTGCCTGGACAGAGCATGCCTGTCTCCACTGCTCTTCAATTTTCTCCCAGATTTTGATGCTCTAATGACTTTAAATAAGTAAATATTGGTGCATAACAATGTGCTCCAGTGTTCTTGTGACCCAGGATCCGTGTCTGTATGTGACATCTGACTTAAGTTTTGGTGGTATATAAAAACGTTTAAGAAAAAAAATGTGCATCCAATTTCCTTTTTTTTTGCAAACCATCTTGAAAAGTCCTCTCATTCAAGCATTTGAAATCCAGTCAAAAAAAGAGATAAAAATTGATGTATACTATTAAGTCTATTGTTATTATTTTGAGGAGTTTTGGCAACACCATGTATCTGTTTAAGTCATCTGCCACTACTTCTCTGTTTCCAGTTGATAACTGCACTGGAAAATTTAACTTCTTCAGCTGAAATTCTCTGCAGTGCTGCCTTTCCAGATTGAAAAACTGGGCTTTCTTGGTAGTGTGAGCCAAGGTATACATTTTAGACAAAACAGTGCAGCTCATTCTAAGAATCGGGCTGATGCAAAGCCATTATTCTTCTCATGTTAGGAAACTCAAACAACTTGATGTTTTCAACAAGAAATTCCAGGTTTCATTTGAAATGTGCCTAGAAAGAGACTTCAGTGCCTGGGATGTGCTTTTTGTCCTGCTAGTGGTGCCATCTCCTGCCAGCCCTGCTCAGAAGTCTGAGCTGAGGTTGCAGTTCCTGCTCATTTTAACCCCTCTTCAGCCAGGGCTGTTGCTGAAAAAGGCTCCTGTCACCTTATACTGCCCTGAGCTCACCTTCCTGCTCACTGCCTCTTGCCATTAGGGAAGTGGTTTCATTAGAATCTTATCCCTTTTGCCGGGTAGGCCTTCAAGCACGTCTTCTCCCTGATCCATTTCACCTCCAGCATTCAAACTCAGGGGGCCATGTAAAGTCACAGTGAGAAGCATCAGCTGGAGATGAAGAGGAAAAGGATGAGATGGCCTCTTTGGTGGTTGTACAGACACATTTTTGGATCAGTGTAAGACATAAATTTAGTTAACAAACCGGGGAACACCCTGGCCTGACACTGGGAGGCTCTCAGGGCACAGGGCTATGTCATGCTGCAAAGTACTCCTCCATGAGGAACAAATCTTCAAAAAATGCATGCTGATCCAGATTCAGTGCACTGTGAGCAGAGTGATAGAGGCTTGAAAGCAGCACTGAAGGGTCCCTGTGGAGAATAGGGATTGCTGGCTACAGGGACAACTCCATGGGCAAAGAGGAAAACACAAAAAGTTCACATGAGCGAAAACACTTCTTTGACCCTGATGCTCTGAAGTACTAACAGTATCATGAATATGGAAGAACTTTTCAAATAATAGTAATATTTGAAGCCTTCTTGATGCCTTATACCACCAGGAATGTCTCTGGCCTTTGGAGCAAGGTTAGCAGACCCCTCCATCCCCATCCCCTCCCCCCAGCACCCATCTCACCTGTGCAGTGACAGCTGTGGTTGAAGAACTTGAGGGGCCACCGTTCACGGTCATCCACATTTTGGAGAGTGTAGGGGCCACTCCAGGGCTGAGCGTCTGCCTGCACCCCCTCACACTGTCCTCTGCCCTGCAGGGACCCACAGATATTGCCTGGCTCTGTCCCCAAGGGCGGGCAGCAGCGTTTCAGGCGAAGGGCTTCCACCGTCATGCAGGCACGGGGAAACTGTGCCTGTGCCTGGGGGGGACAGCAGCAGCTCAGGTAGCCCAGCCCAGCCCAGAAAAGCCACCTCAGGGCTCCCATTACTGCTGAGTGCAGGCTGTGCCTCCCTGCTGGAGCTGACTGTGAAGAGCAGGGAGATGTGCACTGTGGGACAACCTGGCCTCACCACAGCTCCATGCCCCAGCCAACCAGGATAATAACCCTTGCTGCTGAGGGTGCTGGTGCTGGGTGTTTGTTTAATCCCAGCCTCTAATTGCCTCAAATGCAGCTCAAAAACGGGTGCTTTGACTCTGTGGTGCCTGCCCAGCAGCCACAGCTTTGAACAGGGTTTATATAGAGGTTGGGAGAAGCCCTCATTAGAGGGATTAGCAGCAAATCCTCGTGTTTTGCACATGACATCAAGGGCAGAAAAGATGCCAGTGTGAAAGCAAGGTTCTGGCAGCTTGTCAGGAGAGTGAATGCCTCATATTTATTTCTCCAAGTCTTTTATGAGCTTTGAGAAATTGATGGTCTTGTTTTAGCTGAGGTGGCTGGAGAAACACATCTATTCTTTTAATCAAAACCCTGTAAACAGATGATAAATAAAAGAGGAAACCTCTTCTCTTTTAGTTCGTTCACTGCAAGATAATACTTTCCATTAAAGCAGTAGCAGAGGAAAACTAACTGGAAGCAGTTAGTTAGGAAGAGGATAGAGATGCACCATTAACAAAAATTAATAAATGTGGTAATTTATGGTAAATTTGGGGTGGAGATTCCACCTGCCAACTGCTGAATTTCAGTGCTTGCACTAAAAACATCTTAGTGGCAAGTGGGGAAGTGTTTCCTTCCTAATAGTCTTTCTGCATGCAAATTTAATTATTTAATTGTTTTAAAGAGTGAATAGTCCTTATTTGCTCTGTAATCCTTTCCCCATCATCACACCAGAGGTTGTTGTAGAGGTGGTCTGGCTGTTAGACTTTCAGAACTGTCACAGCTGAGCATTTATTACCCACCTGGCAGGAGCCAGTCTCTGAGATCAATGCACACACCAGACAATGCACTTAAGTGGTTCTGTTCAGTACACCGACAAAAATATCCTTAAAAGGCTCCTAGTATGCAGCAGTTCTTGCCCTCAATGCAACTCCTACAGCAATAAAATTAATAAAGAAAAATAAAGTAGTGATAAGTGATTCCATGAGTCTGAAGCAGTAGCTATTAGTGCAGGTCCACCATACTAAATAAAAACTGGCAACTTCCCCCGCTTCACTGAAAGTTTTCACTACCTTCCCCCTCCACCTTCCCCAGCTCTGTTGTTTAGCCATTTTTATAAGCATATATAATGAAAAAAGCCATGGTTGTGTCTGTGGTATTCAGTACTTCCATGGATGTTCAACCTCACCATTCTGCCTCAAGAAGTTTTTGATCAATGCAGCAAATTATTGTCATCATGTAGCTAAAGAGTTCACCCACACCATGGACACTGTCATCAGCACTTTTAGGTTCTCAGATCATTATATCAAAATCTTATTGTTTGGCAGACAAACCGAAATATGATTCTACCTCATTTATGGAGGCACAAAGCACTTTAGCAATACCATGTATTCTGAAATGGGTTTCAACTCACCTCACTTTGGATTCAACTTACCTGGAACTGGCTTTTGTCTGCTGCTCTTGACACATGTGAAAAAGACAGAAAGTGTGAATAGTTGCTGAAAAAATATGTTGAAGAAGCTCAGGAGTTATAAATGGAAGAACTGGCTCAAAAAACCCTCTGAAAGACACTCCTCCCCATACTACTCAGCACCCAAATGCGTCTCTCTGCTGTGTGAAGAATCTGTCTTTGGATCTATGTCAGACAATGTATTGTACCAAAATTGCCCACATAATATCTGAAAGCAATTAAAGTGAACTCTCACTTATCAGCATCACCAAAACAAACTCAAAATATACAGATAGCATTTAGCTAATCCAACCCCTGAACTGGTGCATCTATATGCAAAATATGTGTCCTGGCAGACATTTAATCAAAGCTGGCTCATTTCAGACCGACAGAAAGGTTTCTACAGCTATTTGAAACCCTATATGAGACAGAAAGAGTAAGCACAGAGAAAGGTGAGGTACTGAGGCAGGCAAGATAAGGTAAGTCAAGAAAATAGGTTTCTAATGTGGTACATGAGGAAGGAGAAATCTGCTGTTTTCAGAGAAGTTGTAGTATGGAAAATGAACAGCAGGTAGAGGATGACGTGGAAATTACTTAGTGCGCAGGGAAAGTAAAACTGAGAGTAGAAGAGTGGCACATGTGTAGATTTTATTATGATTACTTCCCTCCATCACAACCACATAATTCTGCAATACTGAGAGCACACTACAGCATGCAGTCCTGGCATAGATGTAGCTGTAGTCTCTTGCCCCCAGTAATGCATTAGCATTTTAGGAGTGCCTTCCCTGGCTGAGGGGGAACACCCAGACAAACAGAAGGAGGATGCACAGATCCCACATCCTGGCGTCACTGCGTCGCCAGCAACGGTGGTTTTCTGCTGCTGCATGACCCGCCATGAGGAACACACTGAGCAAAATTACAAAAAGACAGTTGTATTTCTATTAACCACTGGAAAACAGCAGGCACTGTCCATTCTTTAGTGTGTCACTACTGAGAAGTTCCTCTGTTTTTCCCATGCAATCACACTTAAATAAAGGAGCTGTTGTTGGGGCTGCACAGAATCAGCACTATACCAGTTTACAAATTAGTCACCTGAATAACTTTCTATTTACTACAGAGTTTTACTATGTCTTGAAAAATGGGTCGTGCTGTGTGTTGGTACTACTGCCCTGAACCACCAAAGGACTTTTCAGGCAGCAAATCTGAGCATATGAGTCATGCCAATTATCCAAACTGTGTTTGCACTGACTTATCCACAAGCACCGGGCTTGCATGCCACAGTTTGGCAGATGGGGAGCTACAGGAGTGGTTTCTGTGAGAAGCTTTTAGAAATTTCCCCCCTGTCCAAGAGAGCCAAAGCCAGCTGGCTCCAAGACAGACCCACCACTGGCCAAGGCCGAGCCGATCAGCGAAGGTGGCAGCACTTTGGGGATAACGGACTTAAAAGGGAAAAAGAAATTACTGCATAATGGCAGGAGGGAAAAAAGAGAGAGGAGGGAAAAAATGTGAGAGGGAAAGCCCTGCAGACATCCGGGTCAGAGGAGAAGGAGGGGCAGGAGGTGCTGCAGGTACAAGAGCAGAGATTCCCCCGCAGCCCCTGGCGCAGCCCATGGTGAGGCAGCTGGAAGCCTGCAGCTGTGGAGGTCTACAGGGGACCAGAGACCAGCAGCCTGGGAGAACTCTACAGCAGAGCAGGTGGATGCCTGAAGGAGGCTGTGATCCTTTGGGAAGTAGGCTCCTGGCAGGACCTGTGCGGAAAGGAGGCTGTGCTGGAGCAGGGCTGCTGGCAGGACCTGTGACCCTGCAGGAACCCACGCTGGAGCAGTCTGTTCCTGCATGACCGCACCTGTGGGAAGGACTCATACAGGAGAAATTCATGGAGGACTGTCTCCTGTGGGAGCACCCCAGGCAGAAGCAGGGGTACACTGTGAGGAGTCCTCCTGCTGAGGAGGAAGGTGCAGAAGAGACATGATAGACTAACCACAGCTCCCACTCACTGTCTCCCTGCCCTGTTGGTGGGGAGAAGGTAGAGAAATTGGAGTGATGTTAAGCCCAGGAAGGGGGAGAGGGGAAGGTGTTTTCAAGATTTTATCTTGTTTCTCATTGCCCCAATCTGATTTGACTGGTAACAAATTATACTAATTTCCCTGAGTCTGTTGTGCCCATGATAGTAATTGCTGAATGGTCTCTCCCTGCCCTTATCTCAACCCACGAGCCTTTCTCTATATTCTCTCTCCCCTATCCATCTGAGGAGCACAGTGACAGAGTGGCTTTGGACAGTGTTTGGCATCCAGTGAGAGTCAACCCAACACACCACACATCTGAGCTACTGGATAAGGCTGCCACACCTGAAACTGTGTTCAATTTTTAATTGCGTTATTTAAGATTTACTCTGAAAGTACAGGAAAACAGTATTTAAGCCACTTTGTAGCTTGGATTCATGCATAGGGTGACCCCCCCACAGAAAACTTCTCAGCCTGTCATCAAAGGCTGGCAAAGAAGTATATCCATATGCCAACACATTTTTGGGACAAATACATTCACATATTTTTGTGACAGGAGAAGGAATAAAGAAGAAGAATGCTCAAAACTACAGGCAAAGAAATCACTAAACACAATTCACACAAGTAATACAGAATTCCTGAGTAGTAAGTAGGCAGCAAGTTCACTTTTTTTTTTTTTTTCCTCAATGACACTATTGTTTCTCAGGCTCCTTCTACTATACTCAAGCACAGATTAGTATCAAGCCAGAAAAGTATTTGGCCTTTGGAATTTTGGAAAGAGTTTTGGTCAAAATAAAACATTCTACAAATGAACTGGTGTGGAAATCAGTATATCAACAGAAGAATAAATGAATTACACAATAATTTATAATGATTCTAGAGAAAAGAAGAAGATTATTTTATACGGAAACCTGTAGCAGAGGTTTTCAGACGCCTGTTCATGTTCTAGGTTTCTCCAGTCTCCTAGCAAATTTATGTCTTTGGGATGTCTCAACTAAAGCTACTGCTCTGTCACCACCATACCCTTTGTCTCCCTGTCTGGTATGTGGGAGAATGAGGCCAAAGTCTGGGAATGTCAGAAAGAGGATCTCGTGATCCTGCCATTGCATAGAAACCCTCTTCTATGAACTATGAACAGTCTCATCATCTCCTGGCTTCTTATATTTAAGTTATTTATCCAGTCCTTTTCTAATGCATGGAATTATTTTCCTGAAAACCAATTTATATGGTTTATGTGGAACAACTTGTTCATGTGTTAGAAGAGCAACTCAGAGAAGAACAATATGCATGAGAGGTCTACATTTAGACTGAGGAATTACCCCCAGATTCTTCATGGATTCCTCACCAGGTCTTGTGGTCCAGCCAAACTTGCCTCCCAGAAGTCTGGAGCTGACTGCAGTGGGAATTCCTCATTACTTAAAGACACACACAGTTCCAGAGCTCTGAATTTGCTGGCTCTTTCCTTCTCCCCTCCCCAAGGACCCATGCTAACTGAAGCATGTACCCTGCACAACTTGCATAGGAAAGTCCTGCACTCATAAACTGCTTTGGTACAGCACATACCTGTGTCAACTCTGCCAGATCTTTCCACAGCCTTAAATAAACATTATTTGCAGACACATTTTTACACTTTTAAGTCAGGTGTTGCCTTACTGTGGTTTTATTAATTTCTCTCTGGGATAATGATTGAGCACACTTCCATTTCTTTTTTAAGATCTTTCTTTCATCCTACTCCCTCATTCAAGATGTCTGAGAAACTTCTTCAGTGATCATGACTAAGTATCATCATTTGGTTTATGGGACACAGTACTCTGTCACTTTCTAACTAAACAAGAACACTTTTTCAGTGTCCATATTATGTAGGAACATGGATATGAGCTTAAGCCATTTATAATTTAGATAAACACAATGCTGACTGGCAGATTAAACTGCTGCTGTGGTGACCACCTTCCCAAAGGCAGTTTTATCTTCAGAATTATTTCATCAGATTCTAGCCCGGGCTTACTATAAAAGCAGTCACAGCATATAAAGTATGATTCACTTAAGCAAGCTAGAATCTGGAAGGTAAGAGAACTAAATCTCAGTTACCCTGATGTTCACCAGTACTCCATAAAGGGAAAGAGGCACCTCCAGGGAACAGCACACCCCATTCTCAGACAGGTATCTTGGCAAGGTCTTCTGTCCTAATTTCTCTACCTTGATCTTAAAAGGAGGTGAGGGTGACTAGTTTGACTTCAGTCAGACACTGAAATTCTAAATGCCACTGATATCAAATGAATGTCACTAAATGGCTGTGGTAGGGGAGGTCCTGATCTACATAGAGTAGATCTTTGCCAGTTTACAAAATGTGAAGTGAAATAGGTAGGACAGAGTCTCTTGTCTCAATGATTCAGCTATGCAACAAATTGCTCCTGTCACAGGGGAATAACTATGAAGAAGGAAATCCAGATCTGACTGTGTACCACATTTAAAAAAATCTGAAAGATAGGACAAGTATTTGAAATAATATCTGAAATTATAGAGTCACAGTGTAGTTTGGTTTGGAACCTTACATTCAACTTTCCAGAGCCTGATCAAGAAGACATTCTTCTCTCACAATTTTTATTCAAAATACTAATGCTACTACTTATCCCAATAGAAAATATAAAATGGAACAAAATATGTTCATCCCTCATGTCATGTGGTCTAAATTCCAAGAACATTGTGTAGAAAGTAATGAATACTCCCTTGCTCTAAGCAAGAGGATGTATGTACATTTAAACAAAAAATATAATGTTCCCCCTGGGATTCACTGAGGGATAAAGACAGCATTGGTGATCATAGCAAGACTGAAGGCTAAGGTTTAGGTGTCCCAAATTTGCCTTGGTAACTGTACTATAAATTCAATAGTTCTACATATAATGGAATAAGAGCCCTATATTACTAGAAAAGCATCAAGTACGAACTCTGGAATAAATCACCGAGAAAAAAAAAATTGAAAAGGAGGAGAAAAAAAAAACAATCACAGCCCAAAACTCCCAAGGAATGGGATCAAATGAGGTTCCTGAGCAGAACTCAAACAAGATAAAGCTCTCCTAAACTGCTCACTCACAGGGGGACAGGGGAAATGTCCCCCTGTGAGTGAGCAGTTTAGGAGAGTTTTATCTTGTTTGAGTTCTTGTTTGAATGTAAACTATTGGATTCTAGAAATGAATCATCAGCTGAAAATTTTTGTTGCCTTTTTAACTGCATTTATTTCCCAGAAAATTGAAAAGCATCATTCTAGCTCTTCTACAGGATCAGAAACCAAATAGACTATAAGTAAGATTTGTCATTAAAAACATAAAAATTCGAAATGTGACTCCTGGCTCATGTTTTCTAAACCCCTTGTATCTGTCCCACTACATAACTAAATGAGATTTAACCAGATGTCTGCAAACAGTGAAGGAGACAAAGTCAGAAATCTTTCAGTCAAGAGACAGAAACAAACCTTTTCTAGCAAAGAAACCAAATTTTTAATCCAAAGAGAAGGAAATTTTACTGCTGAGAGGTAGACATGACAGTAACAAATATCAAGTGCAGAAATTCCTTTGGGGACAAGGAAGAGACTCTAAATTATGTAGATGTGCAGCTCTGCAGGGGGACATGGAGGAAAAGGAGGAGCATTTTGCACAAGGAACACCTGAACTTGAGCCTATGGACAACACCAGGCACAGCAACCTTGTCCCACCACTGTCAGAAATTCCAAATAGAGGTATTTCAAAGTAAACCTTTGAGCTTCTTCATTATTTGTCGTGTTTCACGACTGCAGCAGAGCCAGGAGGTGGGGTGTGCCTCTCTCTGATCCTCTCCTTCTGCCCCAGTTTTCATTCACTTGAAACAGGAGCCAAGGATGGCCATGGAAAAAGCATGTGAACCAAATCCACCAGATTTTGAATCTTTGCCTAAGGCTGAAAGCACATGAAAAGGTTTTTTTCCTCTGAATCCCTGCCAAGTATTAACTTCAGTATTAGGTGGACATTTAAAAAAGCATATGTGAGTATATCTGTAATAGCAGAGAGGCTCCCCAGTTGCAGAGAAGGAACTTTGTAGCTAAATCATACAGGCCTAGTTAGACAGCCTGGTTTTGTGTCCTAGCAGGGGGTTCATCTTGAGGGAAGAAGCTGATAGAAAAATAAATGGAAATGTTTGCTGGCAAGAAGAGGCCTAGAGTGCAGCAAAAAGATTGTGTAAAGAAGGTACAGCTGAATGAAAAAATGCCTGAATATTCTGTGACAAGCAATAAAGCAGCAACACTTGAGGTTATTTTCACAGAACCCGCCAAATCACATTAGAGATCTGTATCAAGCCTGCAAAATCAAACAGACAGGAGTTAAAAAGTTCCAGAATTGAGATTATCTCTTAATTTTATTCTCTTCTCTCACATAAGACTTCAGGCCTTACTCAGTGTGTGGAACCTAAGTCCCACACTAAATAAAACAAAGAGATTTTCTTCTCACTCTCCCCATGGCTACCACCATTAGTATTTCAGTGCTCCAAAAAATTTCTGTTTAACATCACAAAAGCTCTGAGACTGGAATTACCATTACAGGTAATATTATCTTTATAGATAAAATAGAAATTTCAGCCACTAACATAACACATGTTTGTCATGGATCCTTGTACCTGGGTACTCCTGCTAAAAATCAGACCCTTTGAGGGGTGAGGTGAGACCCACACCCTTCCTGGCCCTCAAGGAACTCAGAAGCAGAGAAGACCAAACCTCCAGAGCCTTACTGGGGGGTTATAGCCAGACCACTGCATAAAAGCAGCCCCTTCATAGCGAATGACCCTGAGCTGTCTCTCAGGGTGCCAGTGCACAAGCCAAGCAGAGTCAGAGGCCTGACACCCAAGCTTGCACCATGATTCTCCTTTATTCAGCAGTGTGGAAAAGGCCAAAAACAGTCCTTCTCTGTTTTTGCTTCTTTGATCACATATCTGCAGGAAATTAATACCTCCTTAACTCTTCCCCAAAGCACCCTAAAAGTCTTTGATGAATAATTGAGCACTTTTGGCAAAAAAAAAAGCGCTACTTAACATTTCCTTCCATCCCTGAGTACTCAAGTGTTCAGTCTTAATGTTATTTCAAAACCTTAGAAAACCTTTAGGAAAAATAGTAATGTAAGCAGTTATATTACCCCTTATATGTCTTATCAGTGAGGATCTAAGTAACACTACCCTTGCTTTGTACTAATTAGATATTCATCTGCAGTGAGTGCTCCTTGTATTGGACTAGTTCAATACCAGTGCTTGTTGTGATGCTGTGATTAGAAAAGGACCAGTGACACCTTCTCATGAAGAGATGAAAGATGCTGAACAGAGAAGTAAGGGAGATGCTTTGCTGCTGTATTTTGCACTGGTGACATTGAAAGTCCTTTTTCTGTGTGTTGTTCTGGTGTTAGTGTATTAAAAAGGTCACCAGAAAAAATTACCCAAAGGCAGGAGAAAGTGTCTTAAAGACAGAAAGAATTTAATTTCTTAACTTACCAATACAAAGGTGGGTGCTGACTTGACAGTTTTGTAATGACCAAATGCCAGGTACCAAGAAAGATCTCTGATCTAGCAGAGAAAAGGTTTAACAAAGGACAGGTCCAGATTAAAGGTATACATTTGGAAAAAATTGCAACAAATTACCAAAGACAACCAATGAACCTCTTCATGTCTTCAAATGAAAACCAGACATCCTCCTTAAAAATATGCTTCAGCAAATCCAAATTATTTTTCTCAATTTACATGTAAATAAAGGATCAGGAAGAAACAGATGAATGGTAAAGACGAGGTGGCCTTAATCACCAGCTTTCCTGGCCTCAAAGCTATTCCTCTGGCTTTGTGAAAAACACCAATCACTTGTTTTTAAAATTTTAAAAGTTTAACAGTAATTAAATGGTTATTAAAAGGGTAATTTTTACTCTATAATTAGAGTAATAAACATTTGGATAATTAGGATTTAGGACAATATGAGACAATAAGAACAAAGAGATACGGATGTCTGGGTACCTTTTTCTGGGCAGCATAAGCCTGAAAAAGGACACACATGAACAGAGGATTAACCCTTAAAAACAACAGCCTGTTGCATATTCACACACTTCATACATGATGCATAAATTCCATTCAAATACAGGATTCTGTCTGGTCAGCGTCAACTTCTTCCTCTGAATCCTGACGGTGTCTTCATAGCTGAGCGAGGCGGGAAGAAGTTCGTTTCTTCTGATAAGGCAGCAATAAATTCTTTTTCTCTGAAAGATTTAGGTGTCCTGTGGCTGCTACCTGGCGCGAGCACCTCATTCCTCTCTTTAAAAAATAATATCCCACATTCACTACAAAAGTTACATTTTAACTACAAAACTACATTTACCATACTATTAAAATGTTAATACAGCCCTACTAATCAATACAACATAATACATATAGTAAATATCTGCGTAGAGCCGTATAATATGCGCTTTTCACACTTTTTTTTTGTGAAGTAAAATCGTTTCAGCCATCTGCTGACAGTAGAAGAACAGCGAGGTTCGGGAAGTTTTGAGTTGCGCTACAGATTTTGGCAAGAAGCAAACTCTAATCGTTCTGTCCCTGTCCCCGTCGCAGTCCCCGGGACGGGGGGCTCCCCCTCTGTCCTTCCCTCCCGCTCACCCCGCTCCTCACGCAGTTTCGCTTTCTCTTCTCTCGTCCCTGCCGCCCTGAGATAGCGAAGGGCAGAGCGAGAGCGGGACTGAAGCTCGCTGCTTTCATTTATTCCACCCTAAATAAAAAGCTTAAACTTAAGCTGGAAAGGGAAAGGGGAAGGCAGGGCACGCTGCCCCAGGAGCGCCGCTGTGGGTACGAGCCCGCAGGACAATTCCCAGGCGCTCGGAGCCCGCGGGCCGGGCCAGCAGCAGGATCCGCTCGCCGCCACCCGGGAGGGTGAGGAAAAGGAAGAAAAGGGTTCTGCCGAAACCCGGGATCGAACCAGGGACCTTTAGATCTTCAGTCTAACGCTCTCCCAACTGAGCTATTTCGGCGGCCGTAGTCCCCCTTCTGCGGTGAGATACCACTAATCTGTTCCTCCACACCCGCCGCCCGGTGGTTCGTACTTTATAGTCTAAATGAAATGGTTGTTCTTAGCCCTGCTGCGCTGGATGCCACAAACGAGCCAATGACGGGTCCCCGCAAACAAAATTACGCGGTAAGCCAAAGATAAACCAGCAGTAACACAAAATTGTGCATATACAAACATCCACGCACCACACACGACAGAATGAAGGTGTTTTGGCAGTGCTCCCTGGATTATTGCGGGAGGTAACAGGAACTAGAACATTATGTGGGACTCAGGAGCATTAAATTGGCAGCATTTTCCCTTCAGTTTTCAGGGATTTTACTTTAAAGCCTGACAAAATGTACGCAGAGGTGATGGTGTCACAAAAACACATGAACAGGAAGGGCACCCGCACCTTCTTGTGTCCACTGGAGAAGCTCCCTGTGTCCGCATAAATCACAAATCCTGACTAAGTAGTGTAAGAAGAAAAAATAGTTTACATTCATGTGGTGGATTAGGCATTTATTTCAACAGGCAACTGGCAGCACACTCGTGTGGCTACAGGGAAAAGGTAGAGGATGCATCAGAGTGCCCACGTTAGTGCCTGTGGTGGGCACTGACATCTCAAGTTTGTGCTGATTTGCACAGCCCATGGTCTAGGAAAAGCCACCTGTGAGGGCATATCCTACTCACACTTCCTGCACACTGTGAGGGGAGAGAGGCTGCTTTGCAAAATTGTCCACTGCTGCTCTCTCCTGTTAGTAAAAAACACCATGACTCTCTTCCATAGCACTAGAGGAATTTAACAAACCCCTCCTTTTTCAAGTGGAGAAGAAGCAGCCTCAGCCCAAGCCAGCCATGTGAATATTTGGTAAAATAAATCACCCTGTTTCCTTTTATTTTCAGAGTGTATTTTTCCTCACATTGTCCCACACTTGGGGGTTCTTCCGGAGCTGACACATTTTCAGGAGTCAAATACCTGTTTTCAGAAATACAAAGGCTTAGGACTGAGCCAGCAGTTGAGTGACTGAAAACAAAAACTATTCACACCAAAAAAAAAAAAAAAAAAAAAAATCAGTTAGGGAGAGGTTAAAAAATCCACCCACACTGGTGCTTCAGAGGTGTATGAACAACATACTGATACAAAATCTCATCTTCTCATGATTTTCCATTGCCACTGGCAATGATTGTTTTTCAGAGAAATGATGAACATAATCCCTTAACAAGAACGTCTCCTACGGATGCAGCTAACACAATCTGTGATCTCTGGTGCAGATAAACTCCAGATGTGTCATGGCATGCACAGAAGTCAAAACACTATTGACTTAAGAGTTTTCATACATTACCACAACAATCAGAGGTACTAGGGAGCAATGGGTTATTCCAATTCTTATTTTTAGAAATCTCTGTTTTACCAGGTGAAATGGAAGTGACAATGGGAATAAAAACAAAAACTAAAGCTAATCCAAAACAAAATTAAATAAAAGAGAAGGACAATTCAGTCTCAGATATAGCACATTTAATAAGAGTCAGCTTTTCCCCTAACAGAATTTGGCAAGGAAGTTTGTTTTAAAAGTTCCTCCTTCTGTAGAAAGATATTTGCATTTTGTACCTGTCTAATGAGCAGAAGAACACAGTTTCAGCAAAATGGAGCATTCTGAGTCAAAAAAAAACCACAAACCAAAAGAAAAACCCCACATTTTTCACCCACAGTCTTTCTCCTACATCAAAGAAAGTAGACGGTGGACAAACCAAAGGTATTTTCTAGTCCATCATTTTAGGACAGTGTAAACTAGCCTAAACCACAGCTGACACCCCTTAATGCAAGCAGCACACAAATTTAAGGAAGTGCTGAGGTCAGACCAGAGAAAGCCTTGGAGAAAGAACTCTCTTTGTTGCATAAAGTGGAGCTGATACACACACACACACCACAAATGCCCCGCAGGCCACAGCTGGCGGGGTAAACTGCGGCTGCCCCATCCCTGGCAGTGCTGGTTGGACGGGGCTCTGTGTCCCTGCACATGGCAGGGGGCTTGAACTAGGTGGTCTTTAAGGTCCTTTCCCAGCTGAATCACTCTGATTCTGTGAGTGCAGATGGCCCTGCCTCAGCTGCCCACTTCAGTATCTTCCTGTTGTATTTTCTAAGATCCCCATGGCAAGAAGGAAATGATTAATCTGACTCCATGTTCTCAGAAGGCTAATTTATTATCTTATGATACTATATTATATTAAAGAATACTATACTAAACTATACTAAAGAATACAGAAAGGATGCAGACAGAAAGCTAGAAAGATACCAATGAATCTCGTGACTCTCTCTCCAGAGTCTGACACAGCTTGGCTCCAATTGGCCAATGAGTGAAAACACTCACACCAGAAAGCAATGAAACAACCACCCGTTGGTAAACAACCTCCAAACACATTCCAAAGCAACAAAACACAAATTCCAAAGCAGAAGCAAATCAGATAATTATTGTTTTCATTTTTCTCTGAGGCTTCTCAGCTTCCCAGGAGCAAGAGCCTGGGCAAAGAGATTTTTCCAGAAAATATGATGGTGACATCTTCCAAATCCTTTCACTAGCTGCTGGCAAGGGATGCACTGAGTGGCAGCTGTGGTACACCAAGACAGTGAGGTAGCAATCTTGGTTTTCCCCAATGCAAAAGGGATTTCAGCTGCTTCCCAAAGATCTAATCCAATTCAGAACAGTAATCCCAAAAAGAGATGCAAACCACCCAAGTTCCTGATAGAACCTAATTCCAAACCTCTGCCAAAGTCCAGCCCTTCTCCCTTAGAAAGTTTTAGCAGTTAAGTGAAATACATATTTACTCCATTTATTTTTCTTCCTGGTGTGGCCTCACTTTGCTCTGTGACACAAACCTTGAAAGAGTAAACTGAACGGGTTACAGTGTTCCAAGTATTTTACATCACTACCTCTGCCTTCTCCAGAAATGCTCCCCTGTAAAATCAGAAACAAAACCTGAAAGCATCACACTTCTCCACAATGACAGTCCACTAGTTGATCCTTTGTTCTTTTCTTCCTAGAGAAGCCAGAAGGCTAATGGCAAAATAAGCTGTTTTCTATAACAGAAAATACTTTTCTCTGTGAAAGAAATGTTCCTACCAGATCACTCACCTGCTAAGAAAATCTGCTGTACAAAGTAGCTCAAAGCAAAAGCCTCCTACATTTCTTAAATATATACATTTCAATATTTTAAAATGTGTATTTATATATATACAAGTAGAAACACAAAGACTCTCAAACACTTGGATGAATTAAATCTTTAAAAACATTTAAATAAACTAGAACAGCTTTCACTAAAAAATTAATAGATCCTATTGAAAATCTACCCCAGGTAATACCACTTCTTTGGATAGTCATATAAATATCAATGCTTGCATCTTCAGCATCTATACATTAACAACTTTCAAAAGTTCTGTTCAATAAACCAATTCAAAGGTTTAAAATATTTTTAAATTAGGGTTTACGCATGTTTAAAATAGTAAGATTTTAGTTACCTGTAATCTCTACTCTCAGAAACACAACACAGCCAGTATTCCAGTATAAGGAGATGTGAAAGACACATATTTTCATACAACCCACTCAAAGCAACTGTCACAGCAATCACAAATACAGTTAAGACAGATCTTTCCAGCACTTTAGCTATTTCTGGTACTGACTTGTACAAAATACAGAACAGTAAGATGGATATCGTAAGGAAGGATGCACTTTGTAAGGCAGTCATATATCAAGAAAAGTACAAAAATTAAGGAAATCTTTGAATGTAGTCAGCAATGTGCATTTGACAGTGATTCATCCATAGAAGCACATCTGGCAAGCCAAGTATGCAACAAATCATTACATATGAAATCCTGTAACTTCTGTCTGTCCCAAATGGAGGCTTTGGCTTCCAAATCAAGCATCACTAACTGCCACACAATTCTACTATTATTATCCCACTGTGTCACAGAAAACTCACCTTCAATAACAGGCCCCTAGACTTTAAAACTCATACTTGGCACTGGAGTAAGCCTAGAAACTTCCTGGTTAGCCTTCTTTTAGAGGGACTCTTGCCAACCACAAGTGGCACTTTACTAACAGCACCATGCACCACAAGAGGTGCGAAGAAGTTGGGAACACTTGTGTTTCAGGAGCTAACTCTCAGTTTCTGAGACCCTTTAGAAGTTATTATTAAATCAACCGTGAACAAGATTCATTGACATATTTCTAGAATTACAGAGTTTTTTCCAAATTTTATATTAAAACTCAAATACTGTTTCATCTTTAAAATGTTTATTACAGAAAAAATGCTGATGTACTGCATTGATTAAGGTCTGCCAACCCACAATTCACAGAAAAAGAAGAGTTTTAAAAGATTTCCTCCATAAGTAGCCTTCATATCACAGGAAATAAGATCACTGGAATGTTAACTGTGTTCCAGTATTTCAAGTTTGTTACAATTACAGCTAAGAAAAAGGAGTTAACATGTAATAGACAGTAATACAGTAAAAGGAGTACAAAGTTTAAGGAAATACTTCTGGAAATCTCAGCGAGAGCACCTGCTACTTCTTGACATCATTCCTCCCCTGTTCCCCTTAAAAGGGGAATTTAAAGTTATAATATAGGTAAGTTTAATCAGTCAATTGCAAAAGCTAAAAGTGCACCAGCAGAGAAATGGACGGAACCATACAGGTGCTGTGTCCAGCTTTTGTCAATTTATAGTCTCCAAAAAACATGTAATTTCTCCCCTTGATTAAAAATAAAACCCAATTCTTTGAAGTGACAAAAAATTATATATATTACACTGTAAAAAAAACTAATAAAGATGAATAATTCCAGTACTACAACAAATTTAACTCCAAGTCTCAAAAGCTGCAATCACAGTTAATTATTCTTAATAAGGCAGATTTTACTTCAGTACATTAATTTATAACATTATAAATATTCTTCACTCCATACAGTTTTTTGAAATCAATACCTAGTGAGAATAGAGTATTGCACCGAAAGCTGAAGCTAAGAGGTGCAACTTATAAAGTGCTGAAACCATTCCAAAGTTGTGCCATACTGTGGTTCTTTACTCATCATGGTTCATGTATCTTGAATATATTAAGAGTCCAGTGTGGCCACTTGATTGCAGGCTTTGAAGAAAAGACCATATGAGGTAGAAGAAAACTCCTTCAGGTTCTGTGCCACACTACGGGCCACTGAGCTGGGCAAATGGGTCTGTCACAGGAAAGGGCTCCAAAGCTTTCTCCGAGTTCTTCCAGTTGTGGAAATTTTCTCTGTACCATTCAACTAATATGGGAAGAATGTTGATGAGTCAAGCTGACCAGAGATAACAGGGAAATCCAAATATTCCACAGATATACGACTAACAGCATGCTAATTGCTCTTTATGGAAGATTTTAGCCCATAATATTACAAAAAATCTAGTTTAAACTTTTTAAGTTCTTTATGCAAGACTTATTCTAGCACTAAAAAGTGATCATCTTTTTTCTTTTATGTCATGCAAATTCACTATTTAGAAAGCAGCCAATTTTATGTAAAATTCAAGAGTTACATTCAATCTCTTCAGCTTCTCATTAACTAAGCTATATACCCATTTCCCACTTTTCCCTCTCCCTCCTTCCATCACTCCTAAATCAATGTAAAAGTCATCTGTCTTACTTGTTTTCGTTATTCCTTCTTTCCAAGGCACTTTGGGTCTCCAACCTAAGTTGTGCATTTTTTCTGAACTCATTGGATATCTGAGGTCATTTGTAGGCCTGATGAAATATAAAATGCACACAGAAAACAGTCTGATTATACTGCTTCCTTAATTAGATATGCAGTACCTCACACTGTCTTCCAAGGAATATTAGATATGCTTCAATTTTGAAAATTCCCATCAACATAAACAGGTTGCATTCAAAAAATACGTGGCAGCTGAGTGCAGCTACAACAACACAATTCAGTTTGTACAGTCAACTACTTGAAATTGACTAGAATAAATATTAATTAGTATTTTACTGGCACAAAAATGAACACAAAAATCACTGCCAACGCATTTGTGCAAATCAGTGCATTTGCAACACAAAGCCAGCATTTTCTAATATTAGCATTTACATTTTTTATCCTGAAAACCCAGAAATTTACACATACTTCAGATTTAAAACACACAGGCTTCCAAAGGGGCATCATTACAGTGGCTCATTAGCTACATGAACTTATTAATACTGAATATGTAGAATCCCAAGCTGCAAGATTCAATACAGAAAGATACATCTGATATTTAAGCATGGCAGAAATTTTCACTTCCACAGTCTGGCAGATAGGTAGCCCAGTAGCATCCTGCACTACTGGCACTGGCATATTGAATAGTCAAGGTACATGTGCAGGCACAAACCGAGCACTTATCACTGTTACTGTAACATGCTAATCTCAAGCAGAAGCACAACTAATTTTTCCATAGCAAGAAAACCCCATGACCTTTAAGTCACTCATTACAGAATTATATAGTCATAAATTAGTTATATTAACAATTTTTGATAATACCTCAACACTCCTGAAACATGTATTCCTATGTGGTTCGTTTTCCCAAGCCCATTTATGTTTAAACATTAGGAGACAGGGCCTAATACACAGGAAGAAACATCTCAAACTGAGATACACTGAGAACTCGGAAACACTCACATCATGTGAGCCAAAGGCAATTTGTTCAAAGTCCTGTAATACATTGAGATAGGATTCTGAAGAACATTTCCTTTTAAAAACAAATGCTAGCACATTTTTAAAGACACTTCAGTTGCCATGATAACAATCTAAATGTGATCAGAAAGTGAGAATTCTGAAGGCCGTAATACTTAACTGCTATCAGCAGACACATCATTTCTAATCACTCTGGAGAGAGTGGTATCTAAAGTAAGCAGAGATTCATTGTTGCTGCAGAAAAGAAATGGATATAAAAGAGCAGAGCCAAACCAAGCCTGAAATTAAGGACAGAAACACACAACAAAAGCATATCTATAAAAGCTACCCATTTTTCCACTGCCCTAACTTTGGTACCTTAGAGCTTTACATCTACTTTTGAGATAGCAGCTTCAACTTAAGATAGAAATCTAAAGCTAACTACACTCCACAGGCACATATTTCTGCCTGTGGAGACAGTCTTACTACAAAGTACATCTAAGTCTGAATTAGTCACATTAATGACAAAATACTAAAGCTAGGAAAGAGATGATGGGATTCATCTCACTCAGTGATGCTGAAAAAAAAGTACACTGAATAAACTGTCCAAGCTACTGTGAAGGAAAGGTTTAGTTGCTCTGTAAAACTTTTCCTCTTCCCAGAGCAGACTTCAGTAATGACAAGTATGAAGAATGTTTGAAGACAGAGATTAGCATTACATACTCCCTTTCAAGACAATCATTCTGACCTACAGATCCAAATAATAAATGAAAGTCCTGTTTTCTATACAGAACCCTGATCATAGATATCAAATCCACTAGCAAAAAAAAAAAAAAAAAAAAACCACAAAGAAAAAATCTTAAGGAAGCAAAACAGCTCTTACTCCCTCAAAAGTGTTCCCTCCTTTAGAGCAGAAACACTTCCACAAAAAACTATTTGGTTAAGAGTCTCAGAAAACCTGCAGGACAAAACTATCCTGCATGTGCAGCCCATCCTGCATGTCCTCCACACTGCTCACCTGTCTTTGACATAATCCATCCAGTGCTCCATTTCAGACTCTGAACTGGTCTTCTTTATCTGTCAAGAAGAAAAACAAGTATCACTCCCATACATCTTGGGCTATCTATACATATATTTAAAAACCATTTTTTTCTTAACGAACTTAAATCTTATTAAAACCCCCCACAAAATAAAAAAATATAAGCCACAAACAGAAATGGTCTTTTGTATACTGAGTCTTCAAACCACCAAAATTATCAAAATTATCCTGAACATCTCCAACCTATCTCCTTCATCCAGAGCACTGCCAGAACATCCATAATCAAACTGTTAGATTTTAATAGTGCCACATTCTCAGACTAAAATTAAAGCAGTCAGCATGGAAAAAAAATGGTAATTAATCATGATGCCTGTCAGGATATGTCCCAGTCAGGATAACTGATATAGCAGCCCAGCACAGGATAGCCCATACTGCAAACTTACACAGTCCAGCTGCCACAGAAAGGGAAGCACATCATTCTGCTGCAAGGATCTTCCAACAGCCACAAGTCTAAGCTCTTTCAGAGCTACAGTAGGTCTATGTAATTATTCATATGTGCAGTGAAAACCAGTAAAGAAAGCATCAGAACTCTTTACTCACTAAATGGATTAGCTCCTTAGCAAGCTGGGCAATGGACATCTCAAAGTTAGTTCCAATGTTATAAATTTCACCTGGTTTCCCCTCCTTCAAGACAGTAAGGAATGCTTCTACTACATCAGCTGCATAAATGAAATTCCTTCTCTGAAGTCCAGAACCATGAATACAGCTTAAGACAAGACAAAAAAAAAATATTTCTCAAATAGACACATTTAATTTACTGGACTGTGTTTTTAGCAGTTTTGCTGTAAGATGGGTGCCTGAAGGTACCTGAAGTAGCTGACATGCAAACAATCCTTTAATTTAAGGAAATCCTGCTACTAAAATAAGTAATTCAGAACTTTGTTATGTAACTATCATTTTACAAACTAGTACATATTTATAACTGCAATTACAGTTTTATAGCAAAAATACTACCAAAAAAATGTGAGTTACCTACCATTTTCTGTTCTGTTGCAACAAAGATATAAACTTTGGAATAACCTAAGGAATTGAACAGCAACAAAAAAAATTACTCCACTATTTTAGAAGCTGTAATTCTACAAAGAATAAAGAACTTCAACAGTTACGAAGCATTATTTTAATAAGATCCTTTAAATACTTCTAAGTTTTATTAAATATAAGGAAAGAATGTATCAAGCCTAGAAACTGCAAGGATTTTGGTTTATAAGAATACATGCCCTTACTGTATTGTAAGCCTTATCTTTCTGGCTGTTACAAATGTAACAGTTTTTCAAAAATAAAAGAAGTTTCCATTACTTTTGCACATGGCAGTGAATCAATCTAACTAGAAATAATATTACCAACAGTTCAGAACAGGGTTTAAACATCCAACAAACTGCAGTAATTCTAGAAACAAAGAGTTGTTAAAGTAGTTAAATTTATAAGAGAATCAACAGAGAATTTTAAGATAATGCAGATAAACACAGATCAAGTGACAGTGTGTTTGCTGCACAAAGATTTACATTATGTTAATCTAAAAGCTTAGATCCATTCATAATTCCCCAGATACTTCAGAAGAGTCACCCCCACTAATAAAGTCCTTAAATTGAAGCCATTAGAAAACTACGCAAATTACTTAAATTTAACTTCCTGCTGTAAAGACAGGAGCAGAATACTAGATAAAACTAAAGGTTCATGTAGCCTAGTGCTGTGTTTTTAGCAGTAACTACAATTTGGTATGCAAAGAAGAATATATGTAAGTCAAAAGCTAGCAAATAATATACCCCTAATATACCCCCAACAATCATCCAACCTGTAGAAAGACACAGATCAATGAAAAATGCACTCTAAAAGCCTTTCACCTGCATTAATGCATGTGAAAACAAATGTATTTGCAGGGAAAAAAAAAAACCACAAAAAGTAAAAAGCAATTTAAAAACACCTCCACAGAACTGAAAAACATAGCTACGTTTTCCACCAGTTCCAAACTCCAAAGAGTACATGTGATGATTACTTTCATTTCAACAGTGTATTTCCACTCACTAACCAAGCAGATTCAGGTATTGACCTAAAAAGGCAACTCCTCCTCACAAATAACTGTTTTAAATAGTCACCCTGCAAGGTCTGTATGAACACAGGCAAAGATAAGTCACTTTACATTACTTCTCACTTTATATATGAATGCTATAGCTCCATCTTACTTATTTTCTGTGCAGGCTGGAACATCCCTTTCTATACCAGACATTGTATTCTCAGTTTACTTTTTGAAATGTTTCCCTTAGTTATTGAACACCCACAATTACAAAACATGACGTGAGTTAATGTAATTTGTAGGGGAACTCTGTCAAAATATCCTTTGAAAAAATAGAAAAATTACAAAACAAAGTTGCGGTCATAAAATTCATTCAAACTACAGCTCTCTAATTGAAGTTAGACTAAAAAATATGTGTTCAGGGTAAGACACATTAGTGCATGCTCAAAATATATAATCACATCAATTGCAAGAGTGCTTTTTTCAAAGCACTCCTTCACACAATTTTTCATCCCGTGCACATGAGAAAAAAGTAACATCACAGCAACCCTGATTTCTGGTACACTGAAGCTCAGAGTAAAACACAGTTTAACTTACTTTTTCTGGATACTGATGTGGTCCATAAACATTACTGCTCCGTGTGATGACAACTGGGAACTGGAGAGCATTAGACATACACATGATTACATAAGAAAGCATATACCATTACAAATCTGTACCTTCCTGCTGATCAATAAACAAACCAACATATGCACAGTGCTTACACAAAAATCTGCAAGCCCTTACAAACATTACTGAATTAGGCTCTCTGTATTTCTGTCGAAGAGGCAAAGGCCTCCAGCCTTCTCAGCCTGTCAGGAGCACCACAAGTGACAAATGTTTGAAATCTCTCTAGCTCGGGAACCATCACAGGACACTGCATATGTGTGTGTTTGTCTGAAGACTGGCTTACTCCTACTTATTCCACTGTGTTTCACAGGTCATTAACATCCTGTTCTTGTTCACTTTATAGCAAAAACATCATATGTCAAGAACAGAAGTCTAAAGTATCCAAAATGTGGATAAATGTGTTTGCCTAAACAAATCTGACTAGCAGGGATTCTTCTTGGGTTTTTTTTTTTTTTTTGCTTTAACCAAGCCTAGTCTTCATGCAATTCAATAACGAATGTTCTACTTCTTTGTAATACTTTTGTATCCCTGCAAGTTTAGCACTGATTTTTAAATTCCTAATGTTCTCTTTGACCATTTTATCAAAGCACATTTTTAGATGCTACATTTCAGATTTAAAAAACAAAACTTAAAAACATCTGATCTGTCCCCACTGTCTTGCAGTGTATCTTCATAACTTATTGATGGAGATTCTCTGACACATCCAAACTACAAGACTAACAATAAGGAAAGAGGTGGCACTGTGAGGACTGTACTGATTTTCTTTTATACTCTTACATACAATATACAGACACTTAATTACAGGCTTCAGAGTTTTTGAAGTTTCCATGGACTTACTTGGTACCTTTCCCAGTAAGACTGAACAAAACACTCTGCAGCTGCTTTAGAGGAGGCATAGGGATTTGTTGGACGTTTTGGTGAGGATTCATCAAATTCCTAAAATGAAAAGAAAAATTTGCATTGCTCAATTTCTTTTGCCCAGATAAGCCTTAAAGTTACAAAAGAAATAAAAATCCGTAAATATCCAAGCACATCAGCCTAACAAAGTCCCCGTACAACAGAAGACCATAACAAAAGACATAGGAGACAGACAGACTATCAGCAGTAATATTTTTATACTTGTAACAGAGTTACCTCACAGCAGCAGGTCCTCAGATTTTTATCTTATTAAATAATCACTGTTGCTAGAGAGGCTTGATATTTTTCAGGTTCATATTGCCTCAGAAAGCAATTAGGCCACCATTAGCAAATTCACCTTTCAGCCCTAAATAAAAGGGGTCTTTTCTTAAATTTTTGTGTAACTTTATTTCTGTAAAAAATGTAGAATTGCAATCCAAAAGCTTCCAAAGCAAGGCTTCAACAATTCTGACCAGTTCCAGAACAGGTATCTTCCACACTATTCTGACACTTTAATCTACTTCTCACTTGAAGAGAGAAAAAAACAAACCAAAAGAAGGAGGGATACCAATTGATTGGTAACAATCAACCAAGGTGTGATTGTTACCAATCACCTTAACGTGATTAAAACACTCACTGTTCTTGTCCAACCTTTGCCTCTGAAATTAAATGGCCTTCCTCACCTCAAAAAAATCTCTATGAGAACTTCTAGTGTGATTCACAAAGAGAAGAAAAAACAAAGTTCTTTTCAAGGCCCAGAGACAGAAAAATTTCACTTGAAGGTATCAGCCAAGCCACAGGTCTACGCACAAGAAAATATCATCCTTGGGTATCATAAAACCTACAGATAGGAGCTGTGTTGAAGGAAATGATAAAGACACTGTGGTAATAAGAAAGTGCATAGAACTCTTCTGAAGTACATTAATATTTCCAGGGACTATGGCAAAAGGCTCCTTGACTTTATTCATGTCTTTAAAAAGATGAACATGCATAATTTGCCTTTTTACTGAGCTAAATTACATTTCCTGAATTAAGGTCAGGTATAAATTCTCAAAAATCAAAGATGTGCACATAACAACAAGAAACATCTGAATATTTATTACAACAATATAGGAATTGTTTTCTATTTGAACTGTCACTACCTACAGTTCTGTTAATATTTTAGCTAGAATATAAAGCAGTTCCCCACCTGTTAAGCTGTGCACATTACTGAAGTCTCCTGAATGCTCCAGGACAAAACCTGTACAATACACTCCCCTGATACTATCTCTGAGTAGTGACACCATTAATGACCCAAATCTCACAATAAACATTCAATATAAAACAAGCTATGAAAAAAAAAAAAAAAACAGGATAATTTTGATACTCAGCTTTCTAGAAGCTACCAGTGCTTACCTAAAGTCAAACATTTACAGAGGCCAAGGAAAGTTAGACTCAACTTTATTTTCACTATTAAAAGCAGGTAAACTAGAAAAATCCTCATGCATTTTCAAACTCACCTCATCAGTGCTACCTCCATATACTTCATCTGTACTAACATAGACAAATTTCTCCACATTGGCTTCATGTGCAGCAGCAACCAGCACATTGGTGCCATAAACATTCACATAGGTGAACTCCAGGGCATGCCAAAATGAAAGATCTACATTAAAAAATACAGACAAATCTGATTAAATTTACAAGACAAGGGCTATAAATTAAATTTAGCAAGACAAGGCTATAGGTTCCATTTGAAGGCTGCAATATAGACCTGCCAGATAGCAAGATCCTTATTAAATGAAGGCACCTTCTACACTAACTTGAAGACAAAAATCCTTGTTCTCAACAAGAGGCTGGAATCATGAGCAAAAGCCTGTTGGTTATGGATTTTTTAAATCTAAAATAATATTGCTAAGAACAGTAAGAAAAGTGTCATTCAAAGACAGTTACAAGATAAAGTAATATGGACCCATGACTAATAACTCACCAGCAGCTGTTTTGATTCTTACACATGTTCCCATGACCTAATGACTTTGTGCCTATCAAATCTGACAATTTCAAGAAATATTTTCCTGGAGAATTCTTTGAGGATTTCTTCTCATGATGGATGGAGTATGGTGGGGATTGTTCTTACTAACAGTGATACTCAAAAGCAGCCATCTGAAATATGCACTTTGTAATTTATTCCCTCTCTTTAGCACAGAGACAAGATTCCAGTGGGACTTATGCCTAATCCTTCAGCTTTCACACTGGTTTTTCATGTGACATTGGAGCCAATTAAGTAAAAACTTCAGACTATGTACAAAGCCCCTCTCCACAGTCTTTATGACTCCCTCAGTACACTGTCAGCTACACGTCAGTCTAGATAGAATTTAAAAATGTAATGCAGACAAAAAGGTACATTACCATTTATGTGCAATGAAAACAAGACAACAGTTAGATTAAGAACTTTTAAATCAAGGCTGTGAATCCCTCTGAGTTAAAAAGGACACCAGATGCTCAGTCATGTGATTTGTAGAGACAAATTGGATTCTTGATTTATATGAAGGAAAAGACAAAAGGTATACTGGCATATATTTCAAGCAGGTTTAGCCATGGAAAACAATACCAAAACATGCAGCAATGCTCACCTACATGTGTTTGGGCTGCAAAATGAAGCACTATATCTATTTTCTCAGTTTCAAAGAGCTGCTTTATAAAATCAGGTTCACAAATATCCCCCTAAACAGGAAAGGAAAAAAAAGCAAATTATTTTTGCTAGAAAATAGTCAGCTTCCCTTTATACCAAGTGTCACATAAGAAGCCATTACAAAGGGAAAACAGGATACAAACAGCACTATCTACTGAGTTCTGGGCCACTTATTAATGCCATGTCTATAATAAGACCATACATAAAATTTCACCTGTTTTTTAAAAAATCCTAAATGAAACTTATTTCAGAATTTATATTACTATTAACATTAGAAATAGCAATGTGTCAAAAATACACACAACAAAAATACAGTGTGGAGCTCCAGCACTGAGGCTGAAATGTCTAGTTCCCAGAGAAAGTACGAGTTCCCAGTCTGGCAAGCTGGCAGGGACATCTAGTGGCACTCCAAAAGGAGAAGCAGATTCTCACTAAGGGGGATTAGATGATTTCTTGCAAGGGCTTTGCTGTTTACTGTTTATTTGGGTGATTTATTTTTAATTGACATATTTTTTAAGAGACATTATTTTGAACTAAATGTCTAGTTACTGAATATTTTTAACTGAAATTCAAGCTTAATACACGTATGCTGAACAGTAACAGAAATTGTGATTCACACAGTCCCTGAGTCAAATTTTCTAAACTTACTGTTCTACTTTCCAAAACAGACTTCCTTTCTACAGTACCACTAGAGAATACATCCTTCCTTCTGTCTCCTAAGGTCAGGACCAATGTTACAGTTCTAATTATAAGGGTTGCACATTACAAATAATCTTTTTCAGCACATTTTTTCCTGTCAGTGTAAACTGCTTGGTTGCATACCAGCTGGATGTTAAGCTGTGATTAGCTGTCCCTAAAAACCAAAAACAGAAGTGGAACAAATAACCCAAACCACAAAACCCCCCCCCCAAAAAAAAACCCACAAAAACCCCCACCCAAAAAAAAACCCACAAAAACCACAGTGAAAAGTTGGAATTATTTATATTGATGTAAGTTTTGTGACAAGAGATTCCTACCCTTGTTCAAAAGTAGAATAGCCACATCATTCCTAGTTACTCCCCTAGCTGCTCCCCTGCATTAAATGTTAATATCTACTCAGGTAACAAGGCTTTTATACTGCATACATACATTTCATATTGCCCAAGACCTTTGGAAAAAAACCAAAAAGCCACTTTGGTCATGCTGAAACTGCACAGACGTGCATGTCTACATACAGGCTGTCCCTTTCCTCTCATGCAACTTTTATCACCCCTAACTGAAACAAAGAGGTGGTGCACAAAAACATAAACAGCCATGGGGGTCACCAACAGGTCAGGGCAAGTTCAGCTTCCAGCCTCACCTGAATCGAAGAAAAAAGGCAAGTTTACATCTATTACCTCTGAGAAAGGTGCTGTTTCAGCAAACTGAACTATAAGCATTTCTCAGATGTCCTGCAACCTTGGGCAGACCCCAAGACAGAGAGATGAGCAGCAGCACTGCCTTTTGTAAGCAGGAGGAACCTCAGCATACAAGCCCAAATATTGATCTGAACAATAAATCAAAATCCATCTCCTGTCTGAAGAAGATTGGTGTGGAAGCAGTACACCAAAAATCTGTAAAATGTAACATTTTGTGGAAGGGAAGGTTCTATCACCTGGATAAACTTGTAGTTTTCCTTCCCAGAGACAGTTTCAAGATTCTTCAAGCTTGCACAGTAGTCGAGCTAAAGAGAAATACCACACAACATGAGTAAGTGGGCTTCATGGAAGCAAAAAGGCTACTCAAACCCAACCCAACCACGGGAAAGTCTAAGAAAAAAGTAAAAACTTATTTTTAAAAAATCTACTTCACAAGCAGATGTGAAGCTTTAAAAGCACAAATCTCCAAAAGATATCCTAACTGCAAAAATTCTTAAAAAGATGTTTAGAGCTTGAAGTTTTGTTCTTTTTCTGAACACTAATTGACTTCTTTTTTTTTTTTTTTGCACAGGAACAAATGGAAAATCAAACAAAACTTAGTAACTAACAATAAGCCATATAAATTTCAACATATAATAAACTGCAACATAAATCAATTAAAGCAGTTGTCCATATCAAGAAAGAAAACAAGGTATTACCTTATCCAGATTTATAATCAGATAGTTTGGATAGTTTTTCACAAGAGAGACGACTACATGTGAAGCACTGCAGGATAGAAGAAAAACATTTTACAATTATATACTTGGCTTTAAGGTAATGAAGAGATGACAAATTCCAAATAAATTCAGCAATATCAAAAGTTTTGGGGGAAGAAGAGGATATATTCAAGACAGATGGAAGAAAATATTTTAACACATCAACATTATTCTAATATATATTCTATACATTATCCTAATTTCCTATATGCGAGTGCATAAGGTTAAGAAACTAAAAATCAGAACAAAAGTCCATCCTATAACAAAAGAAATCAGCACTGCTCACAGTCACATAAAAAACCCAAAGAAACTGTTATAGGCTATATTCAACTGCCACTGTAAAATATTTTTGCACTCTAAAGGTTACGTATTGGGTATCAGGGAGAACCAAACAGTCAACACTCCTAACCCACGACAGTGACTGCCATCCCTCACGTCTCTGACACTGCTGCTAGGTGTAAGTGACAGCCAGACAACCAGGTGGCACTGCCCCTTTGGCACGGTCTTGTGTACATGAAACTCATTCTGAGAGTTCAGGTTAGTTCAGGGTTATTCATACACTGAAATTTTACCCTCTCACAGCTTCCTCACACCGAGGGGCTCAAGCTTAATTCGGGCCAGACCCTTCTCTGACTCAAACTGAGCCCACAGCACCGGGGGCTGATACGGGAAATAGCAGCTGGCTCGAAGCCCTGCCACCTTCAACCCAAAGAATCCATTAGGCTGGAAAAGACCTGAGATCATCGAGTCCAACTTACGACCAAACAAAAGGGTTAACCCCTTGTTAACCAGACCATGGCATTAAGCCCCATGTCCAGTCGTTTCCTGAACACCTGCAGGGACAGTGACTCCTGACCTCCCCGGGCAGCCCACTCCAATATCTAATCATCTTTTCTATGAATAAATTCTTTCTAGCGTTCAGCCTAAACCTCCGCAGGCGCAGCTTAGACTGTGTCCTCTCGTCCTGTCATTCGCTGCCTAGGACGTGAGGCTGAACCCCACCTGCTACACCCCTCTTTCAGGGAGTTGAAGAGAGCGATCAGATTGTTTCGCCTGAGGCTCCAGGCAGAACAAGCCCAGCTCCCTCAGCCGCTCCTCGTAAGGTTTGTGCTCCAGGCCCTTCACCAGCTCCGCTGCCCTCCTCTGGGCAGTCCCGTCCCGCCTGAGGCCAAGCACCGAGTGCCAGCGCCGGGCGCTCCCTCCATCTCCTGGCCGGCCGCAGGGAAAGCCGGCGGGGCAGGCTCCCAGCTCGCCCCCCGGCACTCACCTCCTCCGAACCCAGACACGGCGGAGCCACCAGCGGCCCCTGAGGGAGCGCGGCCCGAGCCAGCGGCGCCGAGGAACCGGCCCGGGATGGAAAAAAGGGCGGCAGCACGGCGGGACCCCCCCCCCCGCCCGCCACGTCTCGCCCGTGCCCCCGGACAGGAGGCCGGCTGCCCCCCGCTCCGGCCCCGCGGGCTCACTCACATGAAGCCGGCGCCGCCCGTCACCAGGACCCGCTTCTCGAACGGCGGCGGCGCCGCGGGGCCTGCCCGCCCCGACATCGTCCGCGCTTTACGGCAGCAGCCCCCTCACTACCTGTCCCCCGCGGCTGCGCGTGAGTGGCACGGGCCCGTGGGCTTCACGGGCAGAGTCGCAGCGCCTGCAGGAGGCTCATTGAAAGATCGCCTTCCTCGCTCCCCGCGCGGCCCCAAGAGCGGAACTGTCACCGTCTCGGAGGCCGCCGACAGCGGAGCGGGCGCGGCGTGTGAAAAGGGCCGATGCTTCGCCTCCGCATTCAGCGGCAACCGGTGGCCGTCTCTTTTACGACTCTGCCTCTCTCAACGTACGGCCGGACCCGGCAACGGGACACGTTGCCGCAGGGGCGGGGCCTGGCGCTCGGTCTCGCCCCCAGGGGCGGACGCGCTCCCTCATTGGCTCTCTCGCTGCTCGCGCAGGAGGCGGCGGGGGGCGTCACGTGCCGCGGCGGGGGCAGCGCGGGAGGGGGGAGGCGGATCCCGGCGTCCGGCGGCTCCCGGGGATGCGGTGGCGGCTGCTGTGGCTGCTCAGCGCCGCCGCCGCCGGCTGCTGCTGGGGCCTCGCCGCGGGCAAGACGCTGCGGGGCGGCTTCGCCAGCGCCGCCGCCCGCCGGGAGCCGTGGCGGCCCGTGGCGCACTTCCAGTTCCACGGTGGGTGCCCCGAGGGCGGGAGAGCGGGGCAGCGGCGGCTGTGCCGTCCTGGAGCGGCGCCGCGGGGAACGGGGCGGCTGTCAGGAGCCGTTAGGGCGCGGGGGGACCGGTGGCGGCCGGAGGGGCCGCGGGGTGCGGAGCGGGGTCAGCCCTGCAGCTCTCCGTCCTTCCCTGCTTCTCTCCCTCTCCTTCCCTCTTTTCCCCCTTCCCTCTCCTCCTCTGCCGGGACGTGCAACAGGTCCCATCCGCTGTCCGGGCAGCGCCGCAGCGGGGCCGGGGGTCCCGGCCGGCAGCAGGACGTGGCCGGAGCCGGCGGGGCGGCCCCGGGCGGAGGAGTTGGCAGCGGCCCCTCCGCGCTGTGGGTCTCGGAGCGGAGCCGAGCAGCGCCGTGCCTCCCTTGGGGTCCCCAGCCCGTGCGGACGCTCCCGCCGGCTGTCCCGGAGAGCAGAGGCGCTCTCGCTGCGACACGCATCGCTCCCTCCCTCTGGGAACTGCCCCAAATGGCAGCGGTGCTTCGCCTCGCTGTGCCCGTCGCTGTGCGGTCTTGGTGGCACCGTGCATCAGGATGTAAAATTCTCACCTGGTTGTTCCCAATGGCTGTTCTTTCCCGTGTTAAAAACTCCTTGTTAGTAATAATTTCTGACTGTTAGTCAGTAATTACTTAGTAATAATTCCTGACTACTATCCTGCTGAAAGAGAGCCCTAGAGTGGCGCGCTGTGCTTGCTAGAGAAGTTTTACTTTACAGAAAGAGATGTGTGTAACCCTGACAAGTGCCATGTCCAGCCCAGCCTGCTTTTCCTTTGTGCTCAGCATTTCAGTAGCTTAGGTTGTTTTTCTTTCCTATTAAGCTTCGTGGCAGAACAGTTCTGCACATGCTTCAAAATCTAACGGGCAGCAGGAGAACGTGACATCAGCAAAACAGAGTTGGAGCATGACCTTCCAGTGCTGAATGAGGGATGATAGATAGGGTGGAGATAACTTATGAAGTGACTTGAAAGCAGTTAATTAGTGCTGTCCTAGAAGTTAACTGTACGAGTGCTCTAAATAGATCTGAAGGGAAAAAGTGCGCTGTTTAAATCTGAGAAAAGACTGTCAGAATTGAAGATGAATGGTGTAGGTGTTCAGATATAATTGTATAAATTGATGTTGCATATTTACATAGAAATACTTCTCTTCCTGCATGAATACCAACAACTATTTTGGATCTTAGTGAAGCTTTCTTTAGAACCTTCTGTTAATATTTCAAAATCTTAGCTAAACTGTAGTTCATTTAACATTTTACTGACTTTTCTTCTCCACCAAATTCTACCTTTTAATTTAGGATACTCCTAGGTTAAAGACAACTATGGCAATATATGAAAGAAATTATGAAAACAAGTTTGAGGGTTGTGGAATTACTCAGGCAAGATAAACTTTGTCAAATGAGCTAGTTCTAAAAGGACTAAAAGATTTCTGTGTGTCGAGATGCAGTCTATAGTGTCAGGACAAGGGGGAATGGTTTCAGACTGAAAAAAAATAGTATCAGAATAGATATTAGGAAAAAAGTATTTACTGTGAGGGTAGTGAGGCACTGGAACAGGTTGCCTAGAGATGTTGTGGATGCCCCATCCCTGGAAGTTTTTAAAGACAGGCTGGATGGGGCTTTGTGCAACCTGGTCTAGTGAAAAGTGTCCCTGTCCACAGCAGGGGGATTGGAAGCTAAGTAGTCTTTCAAGTCCCTTCCAACCCAGGCCATTCTGCCGTTCTCTGATTCTGCAGGTAGACTGACACATTAGAGAGCACTTTTGAAGTTTGATTTTCTTTGCATCAATCTGTCATCTATAATTATTTTAGCTCTAATCCATCCATAACATGAAAGTCCATTCACACAAGTTCTTCTGGTGTTAGACTTAAGAGTTACCCTGTGATGCTCATAGTCATGCTGCAGAGATCATAAAATACTAGACTTTGAACAAGGTGTTGAGACTGTTGAGGCTCTGTCTTTAACTTGGAAACAATAAAATTTGGGGTGGGAGGGAGGAAGGGAAAAAACATTATCTGGAAGTCTGTTTAAAAAAAAGGGGAGGAGGAGGGCTGTTTGTAGTAGAGAAGTTAATGACACTTATGCTATAGTTAAGGTTTGTTTAAGAACCATCACAGACAATTGTACATTCACTGGTTTCTTAATGAGAGACATAGAAATTGTTTCTGAAAGACCATAAATACTTCTAGCACGAAGTACTGGTAAAAAATTAAAGATAATATGAAGGTGTATTGCAGCTAAATACAAGAAAAATCTGTGCCACACTGTTTGCTTGTAACTGACATCAAGACAGAATAGTTGATTTTGTTTTTTAATATTAAGGTGACCATGCTGTTCTGTGTGTCAGAATCAAGAATGTAGCAGTAGCTGTGGCAAAAGCAGCTAGACTTCACCTCTTTCAAGCACAGGAATGGCAGAAGCTGGAGAACAGTGTCCAAGATCTCAGCTGTACAGAGAAGTTCTCTAAAGCTCAGCTGACAAGTGAGTTACTGGCTTTTTTTCTCCTTACAGCATTACTGTGTATTTAGAACTCTAAGTTATATATGTATTTAGAATATTCATTTCAGTGAATTTGGGCTTTGTATCAACTAGGACTTTGGTCTTCTACAATTAAAAATACTACAAGGAAATAAAATTTCTTTCTTTGTATCACTTCAGAAGAATTTGTTTGCAAGTTTATAATTTATTGTACTACTGGAAAATGAAATCCATGAGAAATAATGGCTTTAGTGGAAACAGCCAAACTTTATGACCAGTTCCAGTTCATGCTTTCACATGTTCACAACTCAGAAAGGGTACATACATGGCTGAAATTTTCATTTAGTCATTCAGTACAGAGAATTTTCTTTAGCTCTGCGTGGAATAAATGTCTTTCTTTTTGTTTGTTTTTTTTTTTTAATCTCAAATTTTCCATAAAATAGATTATCTTGTATGAGAGAGAATTTACAAAAAATACCCTTGTACTAAGAAACTGGAGAACTAAAGAAGCTGAATGTTTGGGACAGTCAGATGTTTGACTTGTTTGAGTTGTGACTTGTTTGAGTTTGAATTGTGACTTTCATTGCAGTGGAATGAAAAACAAACTAGAGGCAAAGTGTTGGAACCTGCTGCAGTTGCCTCTAAACTTCTGAAGCAAATGCTTGTAAGGTGGGAGTGTGTAGCTCAAGTACAAAGTAAAAGGGTAATTTTGTACCTGTAAACCTTCTTTTTCACTACCTCATGACAAGTGTTTATTCCCTGCAAAGGTTAATCTGCATCATGCTACCTTACTTTATAACTTTCCTCTATAGCATTATAACTTAATGCTATTTCACCCTTTACTTTTATAACTTGATATTTGTTACTGAATCTCACATTCAGCTGTTTTTAATGTTTGAGCTAAGAGTTATACCAGTATAGAATACGTAGATTGTCTTTTTGTCTCATGTTTCCAAAGGAACGTTTCTCACTTGTCAGGAGTCAGGAGGCTCTCCAATTCCATGGAAATGGCGTTTTTCAAAGCAGAGAATACAAAAATAAAATTATATTTTCATGATAGCACAAATCTGTCATGCTTCGATGTATAAAACATGTTAGAAAAATTTTAATACAGTATTAAAGATGAACTAATCAGGATAAAGCTTAACTTGAGTATCCATCTAAATGTGAAGGAACAGTAAAACACTGAAGCATTGAGTTATATAACTAGAGGACAGACTGAAATAATAATTTTTGCACCATTTGTTTATCATAGTGGTATTTAAAGCATAAATTTTCCTCTAAGAAGTTAAGTTAGTATTAGATGCTTCATTCAAATGTGTTTAAAAGAGAAGCTGTAATCACTTAAAACACATTTCCTTTGTGCAGTCAGAATCCCAAGAGTAACAGATTGATCATGTAACATTTGTCATAATGAAACCTTACACAGATGTCACTTGTAGGGATGTGGTTTCCTTACCCTTCATCAGAGCTGCATGAAAGTGCTGCTGGAACAACTGGCAGTTGGTCTGTTGTTCCTGACTTGTCCCAGCAATGTACTCACTGTTTTCTGCTCCGTTAGGAGTTGTGTGACCACAGGGTGAGTTGGATTTCTTTGCTGATCTTGGGCAAAGTCAGTTGCTTTTCTACCTCTGAGTCTGCTTACAGATTTGAGAGGGAACTGATTAAACACACTGTGTAATCCCTTACTCTTGGTACAAATAACATTGTCAGAATTCAGCTGAGAGGTGACATGGGGAGTAAAGCCGCTCCTGTCAGCCACAGTTTGCCTCTGATTTGGATTAAGCACCGTATACAATACTGGTTTGTGTGTCATCCAGATCTGTACCTCATGACAGTTGCTGCAAGGACACGTACACTACAATTCTTCCTGGATTCTAATGTTGCTCAGTTCATACCTTAAGGGAACTTAAGGTATGAACTTAAGAAAATAACTTCTTGTAGTTGAAACACGTTTATTGGAATTACATTGAAGTTTTTTACAGGTAGGCTTCAAGTTAGAAACTTGTTCTAAATTTTGTCTACAAAATATTTAGGAAAAATGAGGTTGTATGTTTGCAGCTCTTATCTAGAAAGGCCCTTCACAAAAAACCCCATGTTTTGTGGATTTTTTATTAAATTTTTCTTCATCCTTAGCCATTGTCATCTTTATCTGTTAAGGTGAATTATTCTGTTATTGTTATTTCTCCTGCAGAGAAATGATTGAACTGATTAGCACTCAAGTTCAGTAGCCAATGTGACAGTGCTTTTGTTTCTTGCAGTTTCAGCCAAACATAGGGAGCCACAGGTTTCATTTGCATCAAGAGTTTGTTTTGAAGAGACTGTGCTTGGTTGAGTGTTGTTTTTAGGCAAAAATAGTGGTTAGAGAGCAAGAAGATGAAACATGAGTATCTTATGTAGTCATTTTTAAATGTAATCTGATTTGAAATGGGCAGTTTTGATTACACAATGGTTTCAGACCTCAGCTGTCAATTGAAATTCAGTATATTACAGACTGGGGAAGATCCTTGAAATAATACTGATTTGCACCGTTTAAGCATGCATGGTATTGTTTACTGAGCTCACATGCAGCTGTTCTTGTTTGGTGTTGTAAATCTCTTCAAAAGCAAAGTCAAATAAATTTCATAAAGATATTTTTTATGCTGCAGAAGTACCTGGTGGGTAGCACAGAACAGCTAATCCTGTCAATACAGAACTAGAGGATGGAAAATGCTAAGCCAAGGACATAGTTTGCACTTTCTGGCTTCTAGGAGGAGAGAACCCTCCCAGCAGAGCTGAAAGGTGGGATGCAGTGTCCTCCCCAACCCTTGCCCACACCTACTTGAAACAAAAGCTGAAGTTGGAGGTCTGCTCTCTCGTGTTATGGGTAGCTTTCAAATCTCACTGTTTTCTACTGTGTGTAGTTTATAACCTGTATATGATGCTGTGGATTTAAGTTTTATCTTCATTCAAACATGTGTTTTCTAAAACCAAACTAATCAAGTATTTACTCCTATTTTTGTTTTTTGTGCTTTCTTCCAAAGTGACTGTGAACCACACAGAGCAAAATCTGACAGTGTCCCAGATTCCTTATCCGGAAACATGGTATGTGTTTTATGTAGACAAGTTTACCTGCGAAGAGAATTATTCTGAATCCGAGGATATTCAGTTTGAAATGGTCTTACTAAACCCAGATGCAGAAGGGAATCCATTAGATCACTTTAGCGCAGGGGAATCTGGTAAGATTTTTTTTCTTAAAATTAGATTTGTAAGTTAAGGATCTGATAACTCAAATCAGTACTTACTGTGCTTGGAAGAGTGTGGGGAATGGATAGCAGAGCCTCTTTTATTTCGTATTCTGGTTTTGTACAAAGAGTAAACTTGAGTTCATTTTCTGTCATCACAGAAAAATCCTTTCTTTTCCCTAGATTGACTTTCCAAAACTTGCCTAACCAGAAGTGTAGATGGACAAGGAAAGTCAGTGTTAAAATCCTTGCTGATAGGTATTTTGAACATGTTGAAATTATAATCTTCCACTTGAATGTAAACTTAATACCTGATTTTAATTCATTTGTGGAATTCCTTAAATGTGTGAAACTTCATTCTGTGCAACAAGAGTACATGCATGGTAAAACATTTTGCCAGTACAATTTCAGTTCAGTGTTTAGATCTTTATAAGTATCTTAGTCACAGGCTGTATATTAGTCAGACCTGATTTTGTTATAATTAAGAAATGTCATTTTAAGTCTATAAACATCCAAAGAAAAACTTAAGACAGCAGCTAAAGAAATGCCTACATAAAATTGCATGCTTTGGACAATACAGCGTAATGTGTTCTTGGTTGCAGTGAGTAGCATCACTGCTCTGGGAGGCCTCATCAGCATGTCACTCACCTGGATCTCTTGTGAAGGAAAGGCTTTGTAGGCTTAGTCTGCCTTCCTATACAGAGTGAGCCTGAATATACCAAGGATGAGCCTAATTGCTGTGCTTGGAATCAAATGCCCTGCTGTCACTCATGACCTCAAGAGTACATAGAGGGAACAAAGGCAGCTAAGTTATTGAAAGAAAAAAAATATTCACTGGAATATTTAGCAGAATTTGCAAGAAAGTAGCACATTAATAATCTGGATTTCAAGGCTCATAATCAGACTTAACCTCTCTCTTTAACTTCTTAAGTTCTGTAAACTTGCTAGTTTTTATTTGGTAAATTTGGCATTCAGAAGTGAATTCTAGGTTAATTTACTTACTATCAAAAAGGAGTAATAGCTAAAGGAGTAATTGCTAAGTCAAGGGGCAAAGCAGCTACATGGCATCATATGGCCCACTAAAGTGATGTAGAGACCTCCTACATCGCAGAGGCATCTCCACTCTGTATTAGTTTTGTAGGAAGACTGAGCGCTGGGAAACAGAACTCTGAACAGCTTAAGTGCTGAGTAAGGAGGTGTGTAAATGTGCTGGATGTATGTGTTTAGGCCTAACAAATAGGAAGCAAGGTGAGCTGTACGTGCCACATCTTTCAGAGTTGCAGAAAAACACCTCTGTTAATCCAGAATTAAAACCTGCATTGTTGCCATGAATCCTGAAGCTGTGAGCACTGGTCTACTTTCAAAGAGCCGAGGAGCATTTCATCTCTTTCTCTCTCTAGTTTAATTTAATGCATCTCTGGGAAATAATCTTTGCCATTTTTCCATAGAAACTTAGAATGGGTGGGTATCAGAGAAAAGATCCAGCTTCATTTCTTGCTTATTTCATGCAGGCAACTAAAAATTACATAGTTGCAGAAGGTTTTAGTTAAGTCTTCCTTCACTTGAGTTACTTTAGGCTGTGGCCTGGCACAGAACATCTCAAAAATTAAATTAATAATAAGGAAAGCATGGGAAAGAACTTGAGGCTGTCACCTTGTGATTCAGACGTTTGCCTTCAGAGGTGAGGGGGCCTGACTTCTGGTCCCTGGCAAGTAATCTTGTTTTATATGGTAGGGTCTTCTACATAAGACACTGTGTCAGTGGAATCCAGGATTTCTAAAGGCAGTTGAACAGGTAGCATTTTGAAGAGCTTTGAAGTAAGATATTTCATGTAATATTTTACTTTGTCTGTCAGCTAGGTTCCTTGAAAGTCAGGAAACTTACAGGGGACAGGTTGAAAATTGTTTTTTTTTTATAGTGGGTTTTCAGTGCAGCTTTCTCCTAACCCCTTTTGGTCTCAAACCAATAATCTACACTCTGCCTATGGTTGGAAAGAGTGTTATATCATTAATGCTTAGTCTTTGTTAAAAGCTAGTTGATTTTCCTAAAGAGTTTTCCAAGGGTTCTTACTCCTCACAGTGAGAAATGACTTTTACTTACACAGTCTTTGCCAGCTTCAGTTGAAGCAGAAAGATTTGATCTATACCACATAGATAGATTTGTCATTGATAAATCATGTATTGGTGTACAAGAGAAGCAGAGTGGCCTGGAATTTTTAATCCTCTTAGTTACCTTAAGCCCTTTTTCTCCCATTTTCCTGTGTGTATGTCCAAAATGCTTCATTTCAGTCACAGAAGCTATAATGCTAGCTACTATTCACAGAACTCATCCAGTTCTAATGTTTTTGACCTCAGATATTGAAATGTATACTTGCTCTTTCCAGTCTCTGGGGGGAGCTGGCTGGGAGCTTTTACCAGAGTTATTTTGCTGCTGGAGAAAAAGCTTTTTTTAGAATCTGATTCTATGGGCACCACTAAATTTCAGGGAAGGTTGGAGAATAAAAGCAAGTTTTCTATGAGAAGTGTTTGTTTACCTGTTTTTGCTTATTTCTCACTGGCTTTGACCCTTTGGGAGCTCCCAATTGGGTTGCAAAGCTTACTGACAACACAAAAGATTTCTGGGCTCCAGGTCTTAAAGGAAGCATTTTACCAGACTACTGCCAGACTGAAAATTAGGGGACTTCTGTTTTATAAATAATCTAAACAAATTGGGTTTTTTTTTTGTTTTGGTTTTTTTTTTATAAAGTGCAAAAAAATGCATGCTAGGAACTAATTACTGTTTTCTGTGCTACTTTATCTCTAAGCTTTCAGACTTGATCAGCTGTGCTGCTTTATGTGGAGGAAGGGTGACACCCAGTGGTTAAAAAGATTAAATAGAAGTCTGTTTGGGGTACCTCAGATTGTGCCTTTATGGAATCAAACAAGCAAAAAGAGCTAAAAATGAGTCCTTTAATAAATATATTACTTACTGATCAAATGAGCTACAATTGTTTTGTGTGTATCAAGAAACTGCAGTTTATACTAGTCTGGTAATTGCTGCAAACCTCTCTGCTCAGAAAAGATATTGTTGATTAAAAACACTTCATCAGATCAAATAATAATCAGTTCTTTGATAAAATTCACTGATTTTCTTGGATAAAATTGACTAGGATTTAGACCTTTTATATGTACTAACACTTTTGGGTAACAGTTGTTAAGTATTTCCCAATTATTATATTAAAGGAAACCCACTGTTTTGTTTTTGGGGTTTTTGTTGTGTGGGTTTTTTTTGGTTTTTTTTTTTAGTTATTTGCTCCTAGTAGCAACGTTTCTTTGTAAAACTAAGCTGTATTTTTTTTTCCACAGGATTACATGAATTCTTTTTCCTGCTTGTCCTAGCGTACTTCATAACTGCATGCATATATGCACAATCCCTGTGGCAAACAATTAGGAAGCGTGGACCTATGCATGGTGTATTAAAGGTGTTGACAATTGCATTACTGTTGCAGGCCGGTTCAGCATTTGCCAACTACCTGCATTTCTCAAGGTACCTTTGATCCTTTTCTGCTTTCAGTCTTTAGACTTGAAGAACAGTGTGTTGTAAAGATCAGTACATGATTTGCCTGGGAGGGATTGTGGCAAAATATAGGACTGACTTTTGAACTGCATCATTATCTAAATGTACTTGTGAGAGAGAACACCCATTTAAGACACACCCACTTAAAAATACAATCTTTTTGTTCTTTTTTCAGTTATTCTAGAGATGGGATAGGAGCTCCTTTTATGGGAAGTCTGGCAGAATGTGAGTCTGTCATCTGTTTCTTACATATTCCTACCCTCAAATCTGTGTAATACATTAGCAAATGCTGTTGCTGTCTATACTATGATATTGGATCACATAGTTTGATTTTCAATCTAAAATACTAAAAATTGCTCCTCCAGAAAAGAAAATGTTTTATGTATTTACAATAACTGGATTTGAAGTTACACATCTGTGATATTGTTTTGGATTTTTCAAAGCATTTTTTTGTCTCTAGATTCCTTGCTACGAACACTTAAAGACATGAATATCACTTGAACAGGTTTTTCAATACTTTGAAGACTTTTCTGGAGTTAGACCTAGAAAGCCAAGCTTCTTAGGAAACTTAATCATATTTTATAGAATTTGTCATTTTGATGACAAATTTAATAATTATTAAATGGAAAAGTATTTTACAGCACAAATTTTATTACTATCATGATGCAAAAAATGCTTATGTGGAGGTTTGAGGCTAACAAAACATTTTTCTCCACTCTGTATAGATAGTCCAAGTTCTCACTGGAACTAAATTCTTGTAGCATACCTTTCCAAAATGCACTAACTTAATCTTGTTCCATTCTTTATTCTCCATTGTTGTTGGATAGTTTGGGGTTTTTTTCCTGTAGTTCACCTTTGAAGAACTGGGGGTTCATTCCAAGCAAATACATTTCCTTTTGACTGGCTTGAAGCACCCCAAGAAAGTAGTACTGCAGTAGTGTGATAGTGTTGGGGAGTAACAGCCTATACAGAGAAATATTTCCCGTTGTAGAGTTCATTTAGAAGGCTGCAGTTGGAATTATCAGCCTCTTGATGGCACCTGGCACCACAATAATTGCCTCTTTCTTGTTTTAACCATTTGAGCTGGCAGCTCGTTGCAGCCACTCCAGCAACTGTGTAATTAAACATTCCTTCTCATCTCATGAAATGAAATAAAATGGAGAATATAGAGGTAGTCATAACTCCACCCCAGTGTTCCCAGTGTTAACTATCCAGCTAGAACTTCAGAGAGAATAGCTTCATGTTAGACTTTTTGTTTGTATATGTGTTGTAGTCAAAAAGCCCACTTTTATTTATTAAGGTTATAATAATGATTATTTTTGAATCAGTAGCTGAATTTCTTAAATTCAGCTAGGAAAGTTTTTACTTTCTTACTGTCTCTGAAGTTGGTGGTTTCCAAAACAGTAAGAGAGCAGAAGTAATAGAAATGTGGAAAGCTTCAGTGGCAGTTACAGTTCTGAAGAATGGCTGATGTGATGGTGAGTAATATAGTTTGAAGGGGAAAGATGATACCATTTTTCCCATGTGGGAGCAGAAATTTGAGTTAAAAACAAATTTTAAAATTTCTATTAATTGCAGTGTGGCCAGAATATCTTTCTAAAAACCTGTTTAGATACCATCTCAAGCAATTATTCTTTTCCTAGTATGATGTAGTTTTTACCATGTATAAAGAGCTGATCCTCAGTCTAATTAACCACCTAACCCAATCTCATAAATCACACAAATAATGCTGGCTCTCAGAAGCATTTGCAAGTGCTGTCCTTTTAACTTTTAGTAAAAATAAAATGTGAAGAGTCAAAGACCATTATTGTGTCTGTTGAATAGTCAAAAAAGGTGAACTGTGATGAAATCAGACAATTGGTATCAGCTCAGTAACATGACTTTACACTGACTTTGAATATTGTGAGATTATTGTAACCTTTAAAATTTTTCTCACCCTTTTTCTTTTTAGCAAAATGTATAGGATGTCAAAGATTAAAGCTGGTTGTGGATTTTTGTCTTACATGAATTTATGTGGGAATCCACTTGAATTGTTACCACACTGAAGCAGAGCTGTAGCTATATCCATGATATGATGGAGAGATGATGTCTGGCTATAATAGGGCAGCTTATCTTAAGGAATGACAGAAAAGAAAATGCTTCCTAGAACACACAGAATTATTCAGTCATTTTTCTAGTTTCGATTTGTGGCACTGGTTTGGCATGCCTTTGGTTCATGTAACAATTCTTTTTCTAGTGAGTACTGTCTCTCACTAAGATAGCATTGGAAAATAACTCCATGATCATTTTTTCACCCAAAATCAGTGCTGATTGATTTTATTAAAGAATTTCCAATTTTGTATTTACTAAGAGCTCTTGACAGGTCTTAAACAGTGATGGTGTCTTAATACATTAAGAAGCATTTAAGCATGTAAACTCTGAGAATACCTAGCATATCCTAGGAATTACGTTCTGAAGTCTGATTTATACTCTTTATTTTGCTAGTATTGCTGGATGTCAGGGAAATATTGTAGATGATCTTCTTTTGACACACTTCCCTTGTATCCATATTAATTTCTGTACAGTGGCAACATTTCCTGTGCCAGTATTTTTAGTAAATGTGGCATTTATCTTTTTTAATACAGTCCAGTTATATAAAAGTAGAGCTTTGCTTTTTTGTGACAGAAATATTATTCTTGTACCTGGTAATGTAAGTGAAAATTACAAATAAGGAACAAATTTAATTGAACTGAGACTTTGATGAATCAAAAAAGAAAGTATTGTTGTGTGTAGTGCCCAATCTCTAGTTTCTGAACCAAATTTACAGTATACATAGTGTAAGAATGTATTTTTCTTTTACGTCTCTGCTATGCCAGTATAATGAGTCAGATCCCAACACCATCTTTAAAATTGTTCATTAAGTCAAAAACTTACTAGGTCTAAAGCTAACAATTACCCAGAAAGAAATCTTCAGGTTTTTCTACTGTCAGTAGTGCTGCAGCAAGTCTAGAAATAAAGGCTTTAATATATCCTAGCTTAAAGTTTTCTTTATTCTGATGCAGCTTTAAACACACATTTGAGACACTGATTAAGAATGTAACTTTATGGACTATGTGTTAATTGTTCCCAAACAGAGGTAAAAATGGACATAGCAAAATGAGGTAAAGGTACTTTGCATTTAATAAAATGAAATACAGACAAGTTGTTGATCTAAATGAAAGTTTGTGTAAGGGTTATTAATTATATTTTCCCCTTTAAGTATCTCAGAGTGGAATTTGTCCTAAATATTTGTGCTTTCTTCTGGAAGCTACTACATCCTCGAGACAAAGTGCAATTAATTCAAAGTACAATGTAACTATCTGATTTTTGAACAAAAGTTCTTCAGAGTGGAGAAAGGAGTTCATTTCATCATGTTGCATATTTGCACTATGATTAACATACATATGATTTTAGTTCTTTAGCATTTATAAGTCTATTTATGCAGATGGACTCCTGAGCCCAGACTGCTCTGACACAAGAGTGGGATTTGGAAAGACATGGCACTGTGCCCATGTTCTTGGAGATCTGCAGCATAACTGCAGGAAAGCTGATAGTGATCTGTTTGGTCACTGAAAACTCCACAAAATAACCGTGCTTTGTGGCAAAGCAACCTCATCTAATCTAACTCATCAAAATTAAAAGGTGATACACAGGCATAAGCATCCATCATTCATTTGCGGGTATATAGAACATTTCTCTTTGATGTAGGAAAAAGCCCAAAACTTTATTTTTGTTGTAATTTTATTCATTTTCCTTTTGTTTTCAATAGTATGTGACATAATCTCACAGATACAGATGCTGTACTTACTGTTGAGTCTGTGTATGGGTTGGACAATAGGCAGAATGAAGAAATCTCATGGCAGACCTCTTCAGTGGGATTCCAGTCCAGCGTCTACCGGCATTGCTGTAGTAGTTGTTGTTACACAGGTTTGTATTTCATATTCATTCTTACACTGAAGTATACAGCTATTAAATATGACAGAACTGTGAACCAAATAATTTCAATATTTTAATTTTATGAGGGAGTATCAAGACTGGAAAAAAGCCCACAGCATAATGTGCACCCAGTATGTCTAATAGGTAACACCACCTTTTCTTTACTTTAACAATTTAAGATGTAGCTCCACAGTATGTTTTTGTCTAGCAGTAAAACCACTTAAGAAGTTCCCACAGTTTCCCAAACTCCTGATTGTACCAATTGTTTGTAGCATTATACTGTGAACCAGATTAGTGGAATAACCTAAGCTGAAAAGAAAAAAGTAAAAAAAAAATTTTTTGCACAGTCATTTTATTGATCTGATTTTTAATGTGGTCCTATAAATAGTTGAAATCAGTACAGCTGGAGCATTGTGAACTACATTATGCAGGTTGACAACCAGCAGCATGGGAGAAAGGACAAGAAAAGCTGCTGTGACAAAGTCTTTATCATGAAAACACGGAAATCATCAATGCCCTCCTTTTGGAAACCCTCAAATAGAACATCTAATGGTCCTTTCAATCAATATAAGGAAGGGAATTCTTGAAAGGTTCATGTGCAGGATTGGTCTTGCAAATATACAAATGGTCTGACACATAATTTCATTCAAATATTTTCAATTAGTATAAATTAGAAAGTTAAGTAAACCAGTAACTTAAAAGTAAATTGTAATGGAAATCATTCAACCCTGGTGGTGCCTTTTGTAAACAAATTTTTTTAAATCACATCATAAAGACAAGAATCTGAAAACCATTGAGAAAGAGAAGAGCAGGGAGAAACTGGAGACAGTAATGAGGAAGAGATTATACTGAAGATTTTTGTGCCATTTGGGTAGTATCTGTAATTAGTGCTGCTTCTAAACTAAATAAGTGGACTTCTAGAACATTAAAAATAGCTGGGAGCTGGCGTTTCTTGCTAATTAGGAATATAAACCAAAGGCTGTTAAGGTCAATGGGACTGTTGAAATTTAAATATGGGTGTCAAAGTAAGGTGGAATGAACCTATCCAGCACCAGAAATTTTACATGCTGGTAGTAAAGAAGACTTCTAAAGTATTTAATTTCATTCATGCCTCTGCACTTGTGCATATATATGGATGTGTTAGTACTCTGCTGCTTGAGACTGGAAACTTTTTCATTGTTGTTTCCCTTTACTATACATAGAAAAGACAGTATAATCAGCTTGATCTTATTTTGGTTGTTACTTATGGTAAAAGTGGGGCAGGCATCATACATGTGAGCTGCTTCCCCAAAGACTGGTCCATTAGACATCTTTTGGCTCTTGGAGCAGCACTGGAGCTGCATTAGCACACTGTTGTCTATTTTACTTTTCACCAGTAAGGCACAGCTCTACCACATCTCCTTCTGTACCATTGGGAGTGTCAGGTTTGGCAGGAGTCTTGTAGGAACACAATCTGGATATTGGAATATGTCATTGCCTAAGTGGTTTTGCACCTCCATATCAGTGTCTACTGTCTCCAGCAAAATTTCCCTCACACCAAGAGTATCCCTTCTGGAGGGGTTATTTTCCATCTCATGCTTCAGTACATACAAAATACACCTTCTGTCAGATTTGTTCTCCTAATTACAGAGTGCAGCTGTTGGGCTCAGGGAAACAGGATTTAGACAGTTTTTTCACTGATCTGTCTAGATTGACATGGATGTTTGACCTGCTATAAACACTCAATTGGCCCTTTTAATGGCTAAAAACATAGAATAACCTTCTTCCTCTTCTGATCTATCCCAGAGATTCTTATGGGAGAACCTGCTTCCTCTTATGCCAGAGATTGGACAAACTTCATGTGGATAATCAGAGTTGTTCCAAGGACTTGCTGTGGAGGCTGCTGGAAACTATGTGCATTAACCTAATGCAGCAGATAGAGCTTGCACCATGTTAGTTTTACTGACATTCTCCCATACCTGTCCTCATCTTCAGGGAAGTCAAGAAAGTAGACAGCCTGAGAAAACATGTTGTTCTTCAGCTTAAATGTAGTTTAGACTAGCAAGCTATCTGAGCCTGTTTGCCTACTACTAGTTCAAATTGCTCAGCAGATTTCCAGGGGTTTTTCTCCTCTTGGTACTGATGCTATGAATTTTTTTCTTATTGTTCTTTCAGAAGCACTAGCAATTTCCTGAGCTATGTTCATGGGTTGCCTTCAGTGTCAGGTGGACACAGCCTCCTAGTCAGCAAATGTCTTGTGGTCTTTGCAGCTGCAAAGAGGTAACATCTCAAAGGAGGGACAAGTCTGCCATTTAACATCTCCCTTTGCCTTAACTTGTTCTTTATTTCAGCCACAGAATAAAAGATTCCCAGGCTGCTGTGCATTCATTAAAAATTCCGCTTTCGGCTGCTGAGGCACAAACAGAACTTGTACAGAACTTTATTGATGGCAGGCACTTCCCATCACATAGATCTGAGCAGTTTCAACTTTCAAGGCTGACCAGACCACCGGCAGTGATTCTGGAAAGATAGCTGATTGCTCTGAACCTGATCAAAATGGCATAGAATCTTACTACATTAGACATCACCCTACACAGGGCTTCTTAGTTGTGCTCAGAATGAGCTCTGCCTCTGACCTTAGATCTAAACCATTTTTTGCTGTACTGCATTGTGTGACATCAGATAACTCAGTGCTAGATATGGTTGGAAACAGCTAGTTTGCCTTGCTGCTCCTTCTAATTTCCCTTTTGCTTCCCCCTTCTCCTTGCCTCTCAGGGGTGATCTGTCCCATGAGAACATGTCTTTGCTGGAGATTGATAACCTTATCTTGGCTTGTCATAAAGTCAGTGTTGGCATCGTGAAGGGAAGGAGGAGTTCTACCATAATTGTTTTCTCATGACATAAAGGAAGAGTTCTTCTTCATATGGATGTAGAGGTTCTGCTTGTATATCTGGAACATCAGGATGATATCTGTGGCCACCATTCCCTCTAGTATTTGAAGAGGAAGGCCAGTACTGGACAGTACCACCAACAGTGGTTGGTGTCCCCTGTGAGCCAGGATAGGTCAGGATTATATACAGGTAAAGTCAGGTATTTTGAACAGTGTATTATGTAAACAAGGAGATGGTCATTCTATTTCATCTTACGAAGAAGCAGTGACTTTAATGTTGGACATAGCATAGTGTGAGTCAGCTCTTTAGCTTCCTCTGTCATCCAGTTCTTTTGTCTACAGCCTAAGCACAGTTGTTCTTCTGGATAACAATTAGAATTGTCCCCCCCTGATTTCTTCTCAGACCTCAAACATAATTCTCTTCACTGCCCACAGAAGATGTCTCTGATGTCTACTTCAGCAGGTTGATGTCTGGTGTTTTTAAGTTTGTTCCTGATATTGCAGCTAAGTGAGTTGATACTTGCCTTTCTGTGATCAAGGTAAAGGACCTTAGGGTTCCTTGACCTTGATTTCTCAAATTTTAATTATTTTTTTATATTTTGCAACCAAAGAGATTTTAACTTCAACATCATGCTTGTCTGTGAAGGTTTTTCTTCATTGAAAACAGATCGTTTAGTCTGTTTTTACCTAGAAACACTTGGAAGCACAGTTTTCTATAGGATTGTGCTTTTCCCAGGTGAGTGAGAACAGCCCCAGCTCATAGAAAGGGCAATGATACATTTACTTTGTTCAAGTTTACACTGTGCTGCACTGACAGTTCCATCTCTGCCTCTAACACCTCTGCCTTCTGCTTATTGTGGAATAATCTAATGAAGCTGAAGGAAACTGGACTTCTGTGATCTCACATTCCTGTCACCATACACAGCCTTTGATCAACTGATGTTGTGTTGTTTACACTCTTTAAAGGGCTGGTCCAGAACACACTCTGCTCTCAGACACTATTATCCTATGAGGACTTAGGCTTTGTTCTCATGATCCCTTTACTCCAGCTCTTTGTCATCTTCCCATGAAAGTGCCTTTTTTCTTTGCTGTTACTCTTGGTGTAGACTAAGGAAAATTCAGGCCTTCATGAGCTCTGGCTTTTAAGGTAAGGTAGGTTCCAGTGATATTTTCTTAGAGCAGTATCACAGTTCTGTCTCCATCAGCCTGTATGGCTTCCCCCCAGATGCTTGAGTCAGGAAGATTCTTTACATAAGTTCAGGAAACCTTTTATTTTTTCAAGCAGAATATGTGCAGTCCAGGGAAGTTAAATATTTTGGCTGTTCCCCAATGTAAATACCAAAAGGAAAAATGCTCACAGAACTGCAGTGATTCTGTAACTGGTAGAACCGTTGTTCGTTGTCTAAGCATGTTCTAACTGGACTGAAATAACTTCTGTGATAGGAATTCATCAATTTCATGCCAAAACTAGTGCTGTAGACAGAACGTTACCAAACACTGTTCTGTATCTCAAAGATTTGGGAGCAGTTTAGTCTTACTTCAGTCTTACTCTTTGACAAAATTCTCAATCAAATAACTTGATCATTTGAAGATGTTTGCTTGAAATCACTCTTTTTCTGATCATTACAGTGAGAACATTTGAGGCCTGTTGGTCAGATTGTGTGCTGGTAGTCAGTGATGTTGAAAACATGCATGCTTTACATCTGTCCCTCTCCCATCCTTCCATTTTCCATCCAGGTGGTTGAGGAGTGACTGAAGTGAGAGCAGCTGTGAAATGACAGGGCTGTGTCCCCCTTAGGTAGGGGAGGGGGAAAGGAGAGTACTCTGAGGATATTCTAAGCACAAATTATTCTAATACTCAACTGATGAGACTCAAGGCCACCCACCTTTGGAAGGCTCAGGTGGATTACACATTTTTTTTTAAAGTTAATATTAGGAACCTTTTTGTCTTTATGTAGTGAGAAAGCCTTTGAATGTGTCAGAAAGGAATTTGACTAATTTATATTTCTAAATTGAGCTATACAATGTCTGCTTCTGAAGACCTTCAGAGCTATTTCACTCATCAAATTTGCCTACCTTTCTTAACAAACCTGCTTTATTAGGCACCTGAAGCCTCAGTGCAAGTTAGATATGTGCAGTAGGTGGACTGGATTCCAGTGTATATTCAAGTTCTAAAATGCCATTCAGCTGCTACATGATGCTCCAAGAGTCTAAACTTTATGAATTAGTTAGTAGTTCACAATGCTAACACAATGTTAGCATTCCCAAGTCCTGAAAAGGTGTTCTTCAGCAAGACACGTTTTTTTTATGCAGCTGGTTGGCGCCTTCTTCACGACTAAGATTCAGAAACTGGGGTGCTTTTTAGTCTGTTTTTCCTTGGAGAATATCAATATTGTTTCGCACAGTGCTCCCAGAAAATTGGGTTCCACAGCAGATGGATACAATTCTAGGAGTTAAGGAGGGGGTTACTATCTTTTATGTAGTTATCTGTTGGCTAGAGTGCTCGGCCAGATGTTGGAATGGCATTTGGACCCTGTGACACTCCCTTTCCTAGACCCTAGGAGGTTTCTGAGCCAGGTGTTTGCAGAGTCAGGCTCGCTCACAGTTTCTGACCTAGCTGATGCTGAATTCTTTTCTCCACAATGGCACAGCTTCAATAGAAGGGGTGGAGAGTGGCCCACCCAAGAACACCCTATAGCCTGGCAGTTGCAGCACTCTCCAAGGAGGTGGGAGATGTGAATTGGATATCCTTTAGGCAAAGAAGGGAATTGTGGGAGATCCAAGTTCAACCTGGGTGAATGCTTGAGCCTTAAGGCTATTGTATAAAAGGGGCAGCAGCACCACCCTCTTACTTCCCCATCTTTGAAAAGAAAAGTGAATCCTGTTAGGATTTTGAAAGAAAAGGCGTAGTCGCCTGCCTTTGAAACAAGCTTTACAGGTTGTGGATCACAAGTGAAAGGAGACACCTCCCTGTAGCTCTGTGAAATCATTTTAGTGGTCTTCCTGCAGAGTAAGACGAGTGTGCAGGTGATTATTTCACATTTTTTTCTAAGGTGCTACATTCCCTCTATCCAAATTAGAGGAAACTTTAACTTGTCAAGCTTTCTAAAAGTTACAGAATCCAAGAAGTGAGACTCTGTTCCTACCAGTTGCAGTTGCAGTAATAGGTCACAGCAAAAAGCATTTCAGACTAGGGTTTGTTGGATTTTTTTTGCTTAGCATGGCAGTCCCTAACAAGTAGACTGGAGCATTACCAATTAACTTAATGTGCGATGGGAAGGTTAGTTGAGAGTTAATGTAAGCTGGTTTACTCTAAATGCACTTTGCTGTTGTTCTTTTTCAGAGCTTTTTGTTAATTTGGGAGCAGTTTGAAGATACAAATCACCACAGCTACCATTCACACCATGGCTTGGCGAGCGGGCTGCTCATTGGCCTCAGAGTCTGCCTAGCTCTGTCCCTGGCTGCTGGGCTGTACCAGATTATCACAGTGGAGAGAAGCACACTGAAAAGGGAGTTCTACATCACCTTTGCCAAAGTATGGGTTACATCAAGCAAACTGATCCCTTCGTCTGTAAATTGTGGCTTGCAGTTGACTGAAGCACTAAACTCTTTTCCTCCATAAGTGTCTGACTTGATTACATTGCACCCTGTCATCATACTCTGAAGTAGGCATTTTAATTTGACAAGGAGTATAGAGCTTTTTAAAACAGAAATCCCACCTTTCATTGTGTGGTTTTCGTTATGTTGATTGAAAATTAAACAATGGGTTCATAAAATAGACAGAAATGTAAATGTAGTTCCTGTAACTGTCATCTCTTTCTTCTAAGCTGGCATGTAGTCATTTTACAACTTACACTCATCTTCTTTTTTAGGCCTGCATTCTCTGGTTTCTGTGCCACCCATGTCTTGCAACCATTGCTGTAATATTCAGAGAATATCAAAGAGAAAAGGTATGTGCAGGCAAGATAAAAGAGATGAAATTTGAATAGTAGTTGTTCTTCATGTTTAATGTTTGTTAGCAAACTCATGCTCTTAGGCTGTTAATCCTGTGACCCCAAAGCAACTTGAAAAGTCTTAGTCACACAGCTCTCATTGATGCTAATGTGAGTCATATTTTACAAAGGCATACAGGGCTCAAATCATCTAAGGGTAATCATTTCTAGGTTAAGGGAGGGAGAGGGGGAGATTGTTAAGTCAAAGGAAAATGTGGAGGGGGGTGTTTTGTTTTATTGTTTGCTTGTTTGCTTTTAATTAAAAACACCTTGGAGATTCTTTTAACAAAGGGAGTAGAAAGATAAATCAGTGGATTTTTTTTGTTGTTTGCTTCTTAGTCTTCATCCTTTAAAAAGCTTTATGTGGCTAAATAGGTCAGGGAAACTGTAGCTGAACTGTATTCTTTAGATCAAGAAGTCTGTCCAAATATGTTGTTTGGTTTGTAAGCTCTAAACAGTTAAAAACAAAGGTGGACTCACTGAATTTCTCGGTTGCTTAAATGTATTGGGAAGTGGAGAACTCTGTGTGTGCAGCCTGCCATGTTCAGATGAAGTGCACCACTGTTCTCAGGTGATTGACTGCCTCATTCCAGCATAGGGTTTGCTTCTTTTCTTTATGCTTATAACCATCTGTGCATTTGTATTCAAATATATTCAGAAAATGAGCTTTTATTTGTGTAGAGGATATGTAAGGGAAAGAAAAAGGTTTTATTAAATATAAATAATAAATTAAATTCTGTGTTTGATTTACAAAAAAAAAAAGGAAATCTAGGCAGAAAAAAATTAATTCTTCTAGAGTTACTAATGAAGAGACTTTTTGTTTTGCTTGGTGAAAACATCCTCAGGGCAGGAGGACAGTCTCCAGAGGTATCAGTAAAGTAGTATTTTTGCAGTATTTTGAGCTTACTAAAGGAAGACTACAATTGCTCTGCTCTTGCATTTCAGCAACTTTAACCATTATGTGCAGCTGCAGTTCCTACACTATGATAATTCAACTGTGTTTGCTTCTTCAATTGCACCTCAGTACAATAAAATGCACAATCAATAAATACCATACTTATTTAAGAAAAACATGCGCATAAAATGAAGACTTGTGCTTTCTCAGAAACAAGTTACACCTTTAGGCATTTGATAAATACAGCCTTACACAGCTTTTGCAGATGAAGAGACTTGAACTGAAAGAGATCAGGCTAAGTGAGATTGACAAATCACTGTCCTCAGCTCTGTGATTTTGCTGGTGCAAAGTGTTTCCAAGCTTTCTTCCCCCCCTCCCCCCCAGTCTGTTTGTTGTAAGAATAGAATATCTAAACATCACCTCTGCTTGTGAAACTGCATGGGTGGTGAATTGCAAGTCTGAAATTCCCCAGAACAGAGACTGCCAGAAGGGTTATGTGACTTGCCCAGGGCTATCTACTGATTTAAAAACACCCAGGTGTGAGAGTCTGATTCCTGGACTTAAAATGCATGTTCAAATCTTTTGTAACTGCAGCAGTGTTAAAGGGTTTAAAGTTAAACCTCGAGCAGTCATGCTGATAGAAATTTATTGTGGCTTGCCTAGTGAGAGAGTTTTTTTCATTTACTATTTCTTTCTCTCTTTTTTTGTCTCTAGATTATTACCATAGGTGTTATCCTCTGTCAGTGCATCTCCATGGTTATCCTCTACAGACTTTTTCTATCTCATAGTCTATATTGGGAAGTATCTTCACTGTCATCAGTGACATTGCCACTAACAATATCCTCTGGACATAAAAATCGACATCACTTCTGAAATGTTTAGGAAGAATACATTACATAATAAATGTGCAATAATGACTTGAAAATGCAGGTATTTTGTCACAAGTGTACGATACATTGGTTTCACTGGAAAACTGAGCGATGATATCAAAGCACTTCACAGACCTTTGGTCTGACAAGATTCCTAGATTAATGTGTTTAAAAATATTGTGGAGTTGAATACTGAAGAGTATTGAAAAATATTGAAGAGTTTTATAGATACTGTTTAACAAGTGGTGCTGAGTTGTATCACAGAAGAGTACAATGAATCTTTTCTCTCCCATTCGCGGATACCAAAAATGCCATTACTTTGTGTCAGTACTAGGTCTGAAGGTCTTATAAAATGGAGTTCCTAAAACATCTACGTGCTCAAACAAGTTTAAAATAGGCCAGTTGTGAAATTGGTGTGATGCATAACGATGAGTAAAAGGGTTTTTTTTATTTTCATGTTTTAGAGAAAATGCATTTTATGTATCAGTGTAAAAGATAGGGAAAAAAAGGAGAGAGAATCATCTAGAAAACATATGTAAAATGTTCACAACTGACTGCAAGAAACCTTCCTTTATCATGGGTGTCAAAGAAAAGCCTTTTTTTTGCATCTAATGTTCATACTGGTTAAAATCCTAATGGGAATGTAAATAGGGTTTATGTCTTCCTTTTTTTAAAAAAAAAAGTAAATGTAACTACAAATTCCATCCAGTAGTCAAGGTCTGAACAGTTTTTGAGGCTTGGAATACATAGCAACATAAAGGTAATTAAAACAGCAGCCTTGCATCTTTTAAAGGAGAAAAAAAAAGCAAAGAAAATGGAATGGGTGATGTGGTACTAGAATTTTAATCCTGATATAATTCATTTCTGTTACATTGAGGATTCAATCATAATTAAGCCATATACACAGATTAAATTAACAGAAGCATTTCAAATAAATGTTGGTTTCAGTCATCAACTACCCATGAATTCCTGCCCAAGGATACTTAATCAGGATTAAATTTTCTATGAATAATTGAAAAACAAAATACTCACTGGATTTGTTATAATCCATGTTGGCACTGGGTTCTAAGTAGTTGCCATCTTCCATCCATTGTAATAAAGCCATTCTACTTTGTGATGCCCTAGCATCCAGAAAGCCAGTGTAAATATATACTTTATTGAAGTGCCTATTTATAGAGTATGATTAAATCATGCTGACACTTTTTTTTCATAATAAGAACATACCTATTGCCATTGTGAGTGAAATTTTTCATTTTGGATTTAGCTTAGTTTAAACTTCATACTCGTGTGTTTCTTCACAAAATGGATTTTATTTTCTAGTAAATCAGTGTTTGCTTCTTCTTAACAGTGTGTATTTGATTATGTCTCTGTGAAAATGTGAAGACATTGGTTCTAGCTTTAAAATAGCCCTAAGTTTTCCATTTATCTTTGCCTCAGTTGTGGGCATAGTTGAAACATAAGTCTGTTCCATTTTAGTTTAGAGGCAAAACTAGATATTTGCCTTTGACTAAGGCAAAATGGCAACATGACAAAGTTGCTCATTAAATCATCTCCTTTCTTATTGTTTGTAATTCAGATCAAGAATGGCAGGTTGAGGCTGGAAAAGATGAGATATTATGATTTCACACCATCTTTAGAATGATTAAAAGATTAATTATTACATTCCTCTGATAACCACACAAAAATATTATTGGTTAAAACTTCAGTCTTTATTTCCTTGCTTATCTCTGTACTTTTCATCTTCTCAAGAAAAAAGCATCCTGGTTTTGATAAGTCTCCAATAATGCAGCAAAAGAGTTCTATCTGTCCTCATGTATAAGACTTCAAATTCACACATAAAATAGAATTTTCTGATAGACACGAGTACTGCTTTACAGTTTATGATCCCTCATGATAAAAGTTTTAATCTATGCAAAAAAACCTCTATGTGACTTTCAGAAGAGGCACTCCACTTGTTTTGTTCTCCAGAAGTAATGTCTTACTTCCTGTAGTTCTTCTGATTTGACTTGGTCAGTATTATGGTGCCATTTACCTTATTTTCACTTTATAGATACACCCCACAAAAAATCATGGTTCATTAGTGTAAGCATGAAACATAAGGTGTTGTCTTTAGCATCTTTCCCACATTGTCCCATAGGTCAACAGGTAACATTAGTTTCTTAGTTTGGCATTGGATCCAGTTACTTGGAAATAAATTTTAATTTTGCTATTAATGTACTGTAGCAATGAAGTATGACTTTCTCATGGAAAGTGGTACAAAGAGTCTCTTAGCAGGTAAGCAGTGCTCACCAGTTTTGGTGTTATTTAATAATAAATGCACACTGTAGCAGTGTGTCACTATGACTGCAGTAATATTCAGTTAATTTGGTTCAGGATATCTTGGGAAAGAAGGAAATCTCAAGTATGACTAATGGACAAAGCTTCATACTTAACCTGTACTCGGTGTTGTAACTCAGTGCCTCTGATTGTTCCTGAGGAGTGGTTCAAGTATGTAAAAGTCTCTCTCTTCTTTCTAACTTACATCTCCTGGGAGAATAGCTGATAAGACCTTGCTTTTTTCATGCTTATCCACACTGTTGCCCATTCTAGCAATTTGATTTCATAAGTTCATCTTGAAAAAATAGCTTCCAGCCTTCTTCCAGTTGTCCTCAATCTGTGCATCCCAACTTGAAAACTGTACTTCTAAAATGTGCTTTCTGTCACCCAAAAAAAATACTAATTTTCTGTCACACACTGAGGCTTTTGTGTGCATCAGCTGGTGCTGTGCCCTACATCAGGCCTGCATTAGGTGACAGCAGTGGACAGAAGCACTCCTCTAGTGTCCCCATAGCCCCAGTGTGTACGAGGTATGGGTTTGTGCCTGCTGAAAGCTGCCATACACCTGAGGAATGTCTGGGAAGAGCTTCAGCAGTTCCAGGCTCCCTGACACCTCACTGCTGCACGGGGCTGAAGCAAGGTCCCCCTGAAGGCAGCACTGCCCCGGCTGTCCATGGTGAGCAGCACTGCTGAGGTCAGAGGACAGCAGGAACCTGAGAGTTTCTGTGCATTCTGTTTATTAAATAAAGTTGGGGTTACCGTGTCTGCTCATTCTATGGCCTGTGTGTTTCAGTGCTTGCAAAATAGGAGTGTGTATTGACAAGTCTGCAAACTGAAGTTGGTTGTGCTCTGAAGAAATCCACTTCTCTGTGTGAGAGGGCATCACTTGGCCAGCCATTACTGTTTCTGCAGATGCCAGTTTGTGTCAGCTGTGATTTACTGGTTGGGAGGGAGATCTCAGTGCAGTAGACAAAAGGGTGAGATCACCAACTCGATCTACAAGACCCCCCCACAAGCTCTCGGGAGGGATCTTCTTGCATTGCTTGTCACCTGCAGTGGAGACTGGAGCAGTTCTGGGGCTCAGCGCAAGTCTCCTCAGCTATTCGCTCCCCGTCCACGTAGACTGTGTTTATTGTATATTTATTTAAAATGCTTCAGGTAGGAAAATGAATATTTACAATTAAATATATGTAAATGGAAGTGGAAAGACTTGATTGGAAAAATACCAAGTTTCTAATACATATTACAATACTAAGACCTCCCACACAAGATAAACGTTTATAGCCAGATCTAAATGAATATTTCTTTCTGGTTCCTGTGCCAGTGGAAAGCCATGGAAGTATCAAGATCTTTTTGTTTGCATCTCAGTCCTCTACAGAACTGGAAGAATGCTTTATTTGATTTGGTTTTAGTTTATTCTGTGCAATGTCCTGCCTCTAATTGATAGAATAAATGTATGGGGCTGGCCAATGCTGATGTTAGGCTGTACCTTTTAACTCTTTGTATGATTATGCAATGTACAAAGATCAGGTTCTCCTTGCAGATGTCAAACATGAAAAGAGAAACTATTGAGCCAGTTTTCAAAGGATCCTTCTTTTCTAACTGCACTGATCTGACCAGCCTGTGGTTTTCCAGTGAATGCTAAGTTCCGATTCCAGTTTTCCTTAAACCATTATTTTCTGCAGATCTATTTCCTGCCTTGTGAATTCTCTCTCCCACTGTGCTCTCTCTGCCCTTCCCTCTCCCCCTCTCTCATACATATGATTTTGAGTGTAATGGGTGTCATTTTTCTCTCTATCTCTCCATCTGTTCCCACGATCAACACTCACAGTCCAGCCCCTGCTTTGCATGTGGTGTGTGTGTATCCTCTTTATCCCTGGCCTGTTTTGATTTCGCGCTTTTCCTGTCTCTCCTTTGCCCTCTGTGCCATCTTTCTAGTCTCCATAGCCATCAGAGACCTGAGGGTGTGGTTTGACATTGCAGCTAATTTGGGCTGTTAGCTGTTAAAAATAGTGTCCCTGTTCCCCTGGCTACACACTGCTCTCGCTTCCCTTGAACTCACACTGGCTGTCACCTCGCAGTTTGAGTGAGGAATTGAGGAGTTAAACTGGTAAGCAATTCAGCCTTTAGCAGCAGCCAAAGAAGAAACAAATTCATTCTCAGTGGTTTTAGCTCAGCAAACCAGGTTCAACAAACTTTGTTGAGTGCTGGTGATACTGCTGGAGATGGGGTCGGAAAGGCACATTGAAGAGACACCAGAAGCCCTTTAGAAGTCTGGCTGCAAGGTTGGTCAGTCTTTCACGAGCTGTCAGCCTTTCAATTCCTCCATCTCTCTTCTCTAGGTCTCCTGCTGCATTTTGCATGCTGAGGGTTGGACTGTCCCTGCCCTTGACCACTTTTTCAACCGGAGTGTGTCATTAGGGGCAGAGGGGTTCCAGCAAAAAGAAAACTGTTCAGCTGCTTTAAAGTATTTTAACTTGAATTAAAGTTGTGCCTTTGCAGCCTTAAAAAGGTGCTGGGAGGCGTCACAAGCAGCCCCCAGTTTAAGGAAGTATTTTTGAGGAGAGAAAAACCCTGAAAACAGACACGACTGGAGTGGGTGCCATTTTTTTCAACAGATGGTAACACTGTGTAAGAGGGCAACCTAGGATGTCACATGGCTTTTCACAAGGTCTGCCTGTGGGTAAGGAGAGACTCAATCCAAACGTCTGCAACCCAAAGAGCAAAGGTTTCCAGCAGCGGGTGCTCTGGAAGGTTGTCTTTATTTCGGCTGGGATGCGTGATTTTGGGAGGCTCTGGTGGGATGGGGAGGATCTGCCTCACCCTGTGGTCAAGTGCTCCTGAGTTTGTCCAGCCTGGTGAGCGAGTTTGGCTTCTAATGCTCCTGCAACAACCCCCTCCAAAAAAATGAATGACTGGAATCTAAAAACAAGGTATCTCAGTAATCTCTCCTTCTTTAATACAGTAGCCACAGCTGAAAGAGTGTATGTGTACCTTGTTAGTGTATACTTTTTTTTGCTTAGTTTCTCACCCTTCCAGCCTCTTAAAACAATGGCATTATTTTCAAATCAAATTTTATAAAATGAACATTGGAGTTGTTAAGAAGAGATCAAAATTTACATAAGACTTCTATGTAACCTATTACCTATGAAAATTTACTTCAGGCTGAAACATGTTTTCTAAAGTTTACAGCATACAAAACAAATGGGGTTTTAAAATTTCTTTACTTATGATTACCTTAAATTGTGTTTTCTAAAGGGGAAGGGGGAAAAAAAAACCTTGGAACCTTACCAGTTTAATTTGCATTTTGGCTCTGATGTAACTCAAAATAGATTAGATTAAAAAAGGAAATTTGGCAAGTGATTACTCAATTACATGATTTTACTGCTTTGGTATTTTGAAAATAAAAATGAACAGATCTGTTTTACTTTGAAAAGCGCCTGGTGCACGTGTGCTGTAACCACTTTTCAGAAACCATATGGAAGGTTCCCTACGCTGCATATGGCAATGCAATACCAGAGCTCAGATATGTATTCCTGTGATAGACTACACAGGATTCAGTTGGATCAGGGATATTAATGTCTACATTCAGATAGCGCTGTATGGAAGCACAGCAGGGTAATGACTTCGGTGTAAAACACGTCAAGTTCCCAGTGACAGGGCTGCATTGCTCCTTTTCCAAAGAAAGGAACTAAAATTGCTTGGAGCAAGTGCCAGGCCAGGAAGTTTGGAGGATGTTCGGGAAGGGTTACAATTACTATTTTGCAAGATAGAAAAGGTGAGCAGCATCAATAGATACCTTCAAAACATTTCATCATCTAGAGCTATGGTAGCTGCTTATCTCTAGCCTTCATGCCAAGGGTAGGAAGCCTCCGCTCACCCCTAGAAGAACCAAGCAAGTGGTGACAAACTCCCCAGAGTGACAAAGCATTGATCCTCCACATGGTGAGGGATGGGGTACTACTGTGCCTTAAACTGGGTGTCATCAGTATTATCTGTTATTCCCATCACCTTCTTTTCATTAGCAAACTGGTAGGAGAAGATGGACCATCTGTCTCTCCATCACTGATGTGTCCCCTTGGAGTCCCTAGGGCTGTTTGTGGCTTTTCAGGTCTCTGAGAAATATAACGCTTTTGCAAATGTTTGTTTGGTGCCATGATCTGATCACTTGCCTGTCCTGTCTGTAGAGCTGCTTGGGTCCCTGAAAGCTCCTCCACATGCACGTGTGCAGCTGTCCCCTCAGTGCAAACATTACTGTGTGTCTGTTCCTTCACACAAAGCTAGCCTCCCTGGCGAGGGATTTCACTAAAATAACCACAACTTCAAGTGACAGAAACCTTACGTAGTGCCATCACTGCCCTGACAAACTGTAGCTCTTCCACTTGACTTCAGTGAGGATTAAGACCTTCAGAACACTAATCTTGATGTAGAAATGATGAAACAGACCCAAAATCCTGACACGAGAAGAGCAGAATACGCTGGGAAGTTAGAAATTAATAAATTCCTTCTGCAAGAGTGGTGTGGAATGGAGGTGATGGGCTACAGGATTTCACTGGACTACTGAGCCTGTGGACCTTCAGCAAAGCAGCCCTGTCTGAAGAGGGGTCACTGCCTAGATGTCCCTCACACAAATGCCTGTTGCAGAAGGACAAGCAGGGATACCCTGCTTCCATCCACCTCAATGTATTTAAAGAGTTACATGGCATGTGAGACTTGGTTGTCCTCTACATCTTGGTTTCATCTTTCTGTCTCTTACAAGTAACTGGGTTTGGGTGCTATATACCTGATTTAAGAGACCCGTTTCTGAGAAATCTGTGAGATGGATCTTTGCTGTCTAAAATAAAGCGCTTCTCAAGACCCTGAATTTCCCTCATGTCTTCACTTTTCTCCTGTTTAAATGTGAAGCAATGGCCTTCATGACCCTTCACTGCTGTGCTATTGTCACTGATTGCATCGGTACAGGAGGATTGTTGCTGCTTCTCAAGAATTGAATATGTTTGAATATGTTTGGTTTTTCCCCGCTTCCTGCTTTTGTGGGGGCAAGGGATGAGCTCAAACCTGGTCTCCATGCCTCCAGGTCAGCGACCTGTGCTGGCGCTGTCAATAGCCTGAGTCATCCCAGCCCTGACAGTGGACAAAGCATGAAGCCTTTACTCAGGGACAGGAGAGGAGCTGAGAGCTGCCATCAGCCCCAAGTATTTCCGAGGGGGGACAGCCGTGCACTTAGCAGAAGGGTTGGTAACCTTCAAGGAAAAAGAAAAGCAAGGCTTTTCTACTACTGAGTTTGAGATATGTCGACAAGGAGTTTCAGTTTCTTATCTTCTGAGGTCAGTTACAGAGACCAGAATGTGCAGCAGTGTGCATGTGAGCAGATGTCACTGTTGTGACTTTATAAGTTCTGTGCTGGTGGAAGCAGCAAACCTAGGGCTTCTGTTCTGGAGATGAAAATAGGATGATAGAACCAGGGCAGGAAGAAACCGCTTCCCGGTCACCATATCCTGGTGGAATTGTTGCAATTCATGTATTATTCAAAGTCTAGATTTCGTGGCCAAGTCTTAAATTAACCTTGGAGTTATCTGGAAAGTCTCTTCTTCCCTGTCGAGTACGAGGCTTTCCCAAGCAAACGCCCTCACTCCTCACACACCTCATCCCCAGTCACGGCTCTTGCTGTTCCAGAGGGAAAGAAATGTGAGCGACGTCGTGCCTGAAAAGCTGCCTTAGAAGTCTCTCCAGGTTAATTCCACGGAGGGCGGCTGTGGTCGTGCAGGGCCCGTGAGCACCCACACCTCTCCTCAGCGCCGGCTCTGTAGCTACAGCTTCCCGCGGTGAGGCAGAGAGCCCCCGCCGAAGGAAGGGCGCCGTCCCCGGGGCTCGGCGGGAGCGCGGCAGGCTGTGCCAGGCCGGGCCGGGCCGAGCCGAGCCGAGCCGAGCCGTGCCGAGCCGAGCCGAGCCGAGCCGAGCCGTGCCGTGCCGTGCCGAGCCAAGCCGTGCCGAGCCGGGCGGTGCCGCCAGGGGGGGCCCTTGGGCCGCAGCCCCGGGGAAGCGGCTGCGAGCGGCGCCGGCCCCGGCGGGACACGGCACGGCCGGGCTGGGCGAGCAGCCGGCCCGGCGTCCGCTCCTCCGCTTCGGGGGCCCGGGGTGATTTATGATTCATCTCTCTTCTTATTCTCTTTTTTCTTCCTCTTCTTTTTTTTTTTTTTTTTTTTTTTTTTCCCAGCCTACGAATATTTCTATCCACCTGACCCGCTATTTCACAAGCTCGGGAAAACCCTGAGCGCGGCTGACACCGAGTGAGGGGGAGAGGATGTGAGCCGAGAAGTTTAGGAGGAGAAGTGTGAAATAGGGAAAAATAAAACACCACCAACAAAAACAACAATCAAAACGAGTCTTTAGAAAAACCCTGAATGTCTGAACGTGTGTGTGTGTGTGTTTGTGCGCGCGTGTGTGTGTGGTGTGTGTTTTCCTTCCTGCCAAAGCAGGATGTCAAATACTGTCCTTTTCCCCTCTTTTTTAAAGCAGGCTGAAAGGAAAATTCTTCACAGAATCTTAAAGAACTTTTTGACACAACAGCTGCAAAATCTATTTTCTAAACAAAGATTTATACATATTTATACGAGCTTAATCCAGATTTTTTTTTTTAATAAATCATTCTCAGAACTGCAGAGGTAAACTATATGTAAATACCTCAAGTAATAGGCTTGTAGTGCAAATCACATCATTTTATCTTCAATTTTGCATTCGTTTTTCTGGCTTAAAGGTGCATCAGAGATATGCATTTTAGCATATTCAGAACACGGGGCGTGAAATTAAATGTTTGACAGAGTGAGAAAAATATACAGACTTTGGAGATGCCTTAAAAATAGTAATTTATGCAGATCTAGAGGAGTGAAATCATTTGCAATGGAGTGACCCTCTCTCCAGGAATTTTTTGCTCAGTGTTCTTCTCTAATCTCCTGCTGTATCTTCATTTTTCATTGAACTAGCCAGTTTTCTGCGAAGCAGTCTTGTAGATAAGGGAAGTGCTAAAAGAAGAAGAAAGAAGAAGCTCAGTGGGTCCGTTTCCATTGCACTTTTACCCAAGGCAATGGGCAGAATTTAACGGATTCCTTCCAACATATGTTTTTGCCAGATAAGTAAACAGTGTGTGTCGGAAATGAAAAAGCATTTGCAATTTAATGACATTACAGCTCTCAGCTTAGGCTGGCGTGCTGCGAGGCGAAAAGCAGAAAGAGAGAGGAGAGTAGAAAGAGAAAAAGAACAAAGTTCATCTTCCCTTTTGTGCATTTTTATCAAGGAAAATATTACTTCTTTCCCCCTCTTGTTCTCTTTTCTTTTTGTCTTTGCTTTTTTGTCTCACTCATCTACATTTTTTCTTTTCTCTCCTTTTGTCTCCTCTGTTCACTTTTACCTTTTTCTTCCACTGCCACCGACTCGTTTCCTTTCACCACCCCCCCTTTCCATTGTGTCGCCTTATTCATCTATTTGGCCCATTCAGTTTTTACCTATAAGGAGCTGTTTATCCAACAATGTATCTTTTTTTTTTTTTTTTTTTTTTTTTCTTCCGCCGTGTTGTACTCCCGGCGCTACAGCTCACAGTCAACAGGATTGTTGGAGGGATTATAACGTTTCATTTCAAAGCGCGACAAATCTGCTCGCCTTCCCTGTGTCCCCGCTCTCCCCACACTCGCCGGTCCCTCGCAGATGCGCGGCACCCTCGGGGCCGGGATGGCCCCCGCGTTCCCTCGGCAGAGCCCCTCCGAACCCGCTCTGGGCCGGCCCCGGGGAGCAGGGGCAGCCCGGGGAGGGGCAGGGCAGGGCAGGGCAGGGCAGGGAGCGCCTCTGCTCCCGCCGTCGGTCGGACGCGGCCGCGCCGCATCCCCCGCTCTGCCCGGCCACTCGGGGAGCGCTGCAAAGTCACGGGCTCCCAGCCCAGCCTACACCCGACCTGCAGCTCGGGTGTAATTGAAAAATACCTCCAGTCAGTGGCAAGCCCTATCTTACAGGCACGTATCTGAAACGATGTAAAAACAAAAAACCAAAAACCAAAAAAAAAAAAAAAAAAAACAAAAAAAAACAAAAAAAAAACCAAAAAAAGAAAGAAAAAAAAACCCAAAACTACCAAATCCAAAAACTACTTGTCTAAAGATCCATGCATGGGCTGGTTTGGGGTTGGGTTGGTTGGTTGGGTTATTTTTTTTTTTTTTTCCATTTCCCTTTTTTTTTTTTTTTTTTTTTTTACCATGAAATTACATCTTCCACATCTCCCAGATCCGGTACTTGGTAAGTAAAAAGGGAAATCTGTTTGGACATAAGGAGGTAAAGTAGCTAGAGGTGGTAATTTAATCATCCGAGGATATATTTCAATGTTTTTTTCTGGTCTTCTAGGCATTAGCACTTTAAATTCATTATGTCTGTTTGACAGATATATGCAGCCTTAAGGATCTAAAAATGAAATCCAAGAAGTATAGCCTGCTAGAGGACATATATTGAAGTTAAGAGATTAAAACGGTCTAACCATTGCAAACAGAATGGAACATCTCGCATTTCTCATTCCTTATAAGCATGACTATTTTGCAGATGTTAAATACGGTCTGCTCTAATTATGAAGGAGGGGAGGGGGGGGACCCGCTCAAGAGCCGAGGCTTTCTAACTTTTACATTGATGAAGTGGATATTAGAAAGACAATATTAGCTCCTGTGCTGTGTCTCGGGCTCGGGAAGTTTTACATGGGGGATTTTCTCTATCAATAATTTAATAAGGAGGGTGCAGCAGCAGGAGCAGCAGCCTCTCCTACATGCTTTAAAGACTCAAGAATCGTGCATGAATTTCCTATAAGGCAAATAACAAAAGAGCCAAATGAGAAGAGCGGGTCTTTTTTCTGTCTAACTGGGACACTGAGGACTCTGTGTCATTACAGTAATTTAGCAATGTTAATGATCTGTAATATTAATACATCATACTTGAAAATGGGGAAGAGTTGTCATAATTAAATGCATTAAGCCACAATTAAAAAGTCATCTAAGCAGTTGTAAAGATACCAGCGACGATAAAGCTGTTCATTACACTGTGAACCTCTCTGCCCATGGAAGCTCTCCCTGGCAGGGCTGGCGCAGCAGCCGCGCAGGAAGGCGGTGGGGCGCGCAGCCTGCGCGGCCCGATCAGCACATCGCCTACGGAGGCGGGGGCGAGGGGCTGGACCAGCGAGCCCTTTCACGGCTCTTCAGGAACGGGGGGGAAGGGAGTGAGCACAGGAGTCTGTCTCATCCCAGACATTCCTGTCCACACGCACACCCCCCTTTGAAAGCCTGTCCCCAGACTCACTGAATCGCACATTTCGGCCGCGAAGCCGGTGCGAGGCTCGGGATAAACCCGGAGCAGGCTCCCCCTGGCCCGGCCGGGGCGCTGGTACCCGGCCCCTCCGCCCCCCACCCTCGGCACCTCCGGGCTGGGCTGAGCTCCTGAGCCTGGCACCGAGCTCTGAGCAGCGCGGCTGAGCGCTCCACCTGCGGGGCTGCCTCCTGGCCCCGCTGCCCCTGGCGCGCCCTGCGCCGCCGGCTTCCCGGGAGCCAGCGCTCCTGCAGCGCGGGGAGCCGTGCGGACGCTTGGGGCTGGCGGTGAGCAGACACGGGCTGATTCTGTGCGCTGTTAAGTCTGCCTCTTTTGCTGCCAACCATCCCACGGGGGCAACATCCCCACGCATTGATTTCCTCGTATAACTCGTGAGAACATCATCCCCAAACTAGTTTTTCTGAAAATCTCATCCCCAGCTTCTTCTGTCACAATGATCCAACTCTAAAACAATCATTTAAAAAAAATCGCGTTCTACCAGATCACTGCTGATAGAGTCAGAGTCTTTCTTCTTCCATCTCTGTCAGATTTTCCATCTCATGGATATCTTTTGATTTTTCAGGCTGGTTTTGTAATGGAGAAGAGGTTGCACTCTCTGACAGTGTGCTTATGTAGGTCTCTCTGGTGGTCTCCTTCTGAAAACTGCTCATCTCTTTGGACAAATTCAGGAAAATCTGGCTGAGGGAAGATGGTCTCGCAGCCCTTTATTATGGAAATGGGCAGTTAGGTAAAGAAGGAAAACCCAGTCTGACGATTCCAGGGGGAAAGACTAACACCAGCTCAGTCCCATGAATCAGACACCGAGATGAGTCTTCCAATCTTGGGAGAAGTTTTGGACAGATCTTGAACATAGTTCCAAAAATCAGGCCTATTTCCAGCCATAATCCACAACTCCACGCAAACGTAGGCTTGCCCAGGGGAGATACAGCACATGGACACTGACATCCACATGGAGTCCTGACAGGAGTGCTGCATATTGCAGCTGCTTAAACATTTTCCTCCCCTGTTGATATCAGTGATGAATGTGATCACCAAAAATAAGAGGGAATAGAATTAATACCAAATAAACAGGTAGGAGTAAAGACTATTAAGTAAAAGCAGCACAATTTACTCAATCTTCAGATATGGCATCTTGGTAATGTCAACAATTTTGAATTTTGTTCTGTATTGCTATTAATTCAAACGCCCTACAAATGCACAAGATCAAGATCTTGGTTTGATATTAACATCTACACCAATATATTAATGAAAATAATTTACACACATAACAATTTACGTATATATGTCCAACTTTCGTATATGATTGAGTGTAGCTCCTTGGAAGTCTTTGACCTACATGGAAATGTTGCTTCTTTGAATGAGAGCATGATGATGAGAAAGTCTTCATTTGGATTTGTAAAAAATCTTCAGGTAGGAAATAGATTTATCTTGCACATAAAATGCAGGTGAAATGACAATGTCAAATTGATGGAACTTTAGCTTTTGTGAGTATGGATTTCTTAAAGGGCTGAAGGGAGCTTTATCTCCTCTTCCTCTCCTGCATCCGTTGATATTGTACATCCAAACTCTGTGGGAGGGTCACAGCTGTGTGACTGCATGGCTTCCTATTCAGTGGATCAATTTCTCTTCTGTGCTGTTCCATCAGAAGAATTTCATGCACCTTCAGCTTCCTGTCTCATGGCTTTCTTGAGTTTGCTTAAAGCCCATGCTTGACCCCAGCCAGAGACAAAATAACCTTGGACTTGAACTTGCACTTATGTCCATTGCTAGAATTCCTTCAAAACACTCAAAATAATCTTGACTTAAGCCAGGAAGGAGCTGTTGCCTTTGGAAATGGGAATGGACCTTCAGTGGTTTGAGGCCAACACTGTGTCTCAGAACCCTATTTGTGGTCTGTTTGTCTAAACATGACACAAGCATATTTCATAATGTATCTTAATGGAGAAGAAGCCCCACAAAACTTATGTCGTGTCCTGGAGAAGACTTTTCCCCGCAGTGAAATCCTGGAAAATACCTTCCCTGGCATTCAGCCCTGAAAATATTAATCTGAACCCAGGCTCCCTATCTTTATGATCATCCCACTGTGTGTTGCAGGGCTGGGATTCTGAGCCCAAGCTCTAGGGTCATGCCTTGGGGTCCATGCTCCTGGGCTTTTGTGGGTGGAGAAAATGTCTCACAGCCGCGTGTTCTGGAAGCTTCCACAGATGCCTGGGGACAGTGCCTTGAAGAAGCCCATTAAAGAACAGCATTTACCTCATCAACTGCAAGATGCAAGGTGTGTTTTTTTACTTGGAAACATTACATTTTGGTGTTCTAAAGGGAATTTATTTCTCTAAAAATGTCCAGGCTGTGGAAAATATTTTTTACTGAGATGAAAGTTATGCATAAATATATATAAAATAAATTGTGCTCATGCTTGAATCTATGTTTATTTTAAGTCTTGACATATGAAAACTGTGCTCTTCAGCTGGCTCTGCTGGGCATGCAACCTGAGGTACTTTCCTAGCTCTGGAGAGTGAACAAGCCTGGTGAGTGATACAAGGCCTGTGCAAAGAGGATGAGGAAATAATCATTCATGAACAATGAACAGCCACCCAACCCATCCACTGCCTTGATTCTGTTGATTCTGTTTCACTGGTGCAATTGGAGAAGTCAATTTTCAGGACAGATTAAGAGGAGTACACTGTACAGCTGACCTCACAGGATGCTCCTTACCTGAGAACGGGGCAAAGCTGTAGATGCTTGAGAGGGAAACTGGATCAATGAGCCATAAGGATGCTATCAAAAGTACTGGAAAGGCAGAAGCTCCTATAGCAACACCGTAGTTAAAGATGATGCAAGATACACAATTGTCAAAGCTACCACAACAGTTCTGCTGGAACTGTTGAGAGTTGTGTGGAGCAAAGGGATGCAGAGAAGGAAAGCACAGAGTAGGTGGTCACATGGGTCAAGGAGACCTGTGCACTGTTACACAGTGGTAGAGGGAAAATAGATAAATGATATTTGTTGAAGGAAGTTACATTAATCTAAATTATGTAAAACTTAAAACTGGTTTGAAGGACAGTGAGTGAAGGACAAGATTCAGAGATGTTGGTAGGAATATTAATCAAGGGAGGACAGTGGAAGAAAATGCTCAGAGCCTGAGAAAACAGAAGCTTGCTCTGAGCTAGGCTGAAGTAATGCTGGTATGTTAAAAACAGCATAAGATAGTTTGAAAACAAGTACAAAGACAGAATCTGAGTGAAGAGTGATATTCTATGCTGTCACAGTGAAGGTGATAGATGAAGCCATCTTCTCTGGAGTCACTAGGGAAGGGATAGGTAAGGGAAAGAGGGTAAAAGAGGCCAGTCTAAAAAGCCTGAAAGAAACAAAGCCTGGAGAGTGTGGCTGCAGGTGTCAGAGGCAGCTGAGACTCTGAAAAGGATGAGAAAAAGCCATGGGCCATAAACTGGATAGAAAGCCTTCAGAGAGCAGGCACAGTTGGCATGTCCCAGGGAGGAGGTTGGTTGGAGTATCTTCTGCCATCAACAGGAGGTATTTAGCAAGGTGGGATATTGGCTCATGTTGCAGCTGTAACTAGCACCAGTTTGGTTCTAGATGTTCAGCTCTATCAGAGCTTTCTGGTCTGTTCCCAGGGGACAGGCGTGTTTGTCAGAAGTATAATAACAGCTGACTAAGGCAGACTTGCTCTGAGGTTATCATTACTTCTCTAAAGATGATCATAAATAAATATTTCAGTAGAAGCCTTAACTCCCCTTCTAGAAAAGTAGCACAAGAGAAATGAATATTTTCTTTGAAGTGTGAGTTTTGGAAACTGACCACAATTTCATCAGTCATCATTTGGAAGCAACACCTTCAAAAAGAGTGCCTCGTAAAAAGTAAGCTTTCCCTAAAACCTCACAATCTTATACCTGAGCCCTTCAAAAATGAGATATCTTTTTCTTCCTTACAAGCTAAAGGTAGAATATTCTGCTCATTTACAAATAACTTGCCTTGGGTGTATCTTATTTGGTGTAATATAAATTGTTACTGAGGATTCCTGAGCAAATAAATGAGAGGGGGGGAAAAAGTAAATTTGTCTCCAGCAATTGTTTCTAGTAGTAATCTTTAAATAATATGTCCTAGCTGGTCATCCAGGAGCCAAATTTGTCATTAGTCCATGTCAGAAAAAGACTATTCTCAAGAATACTTATGAGATGTAAATGAAAGACTAAATTTTCATTTAATCCAGTACCCTATCAACATTTCACTTTATTAATCAGTGAGGAACTTCTACATGAACTTAAAAAAATGTTTCTAAAAGTGATCCAGGTGCAACTTCAAGAAGGAGCATGTTTTCATCAGGATTTATGACATTCTGAAGAGTTTGGAGCCCAGAAATAAATTAATTTATCTCAAGGCATCAACAGAAAGAAAAAAAAAAAAAAAAGAAGAAGTTGGGTAAAAGCCTGGTCCTGGTAAAATCTGTAGTAGAGATGTCATTTTCCTTAGTGTAGTCTGAATTTGCCCGATTCTTTTTATCTGTGACCACTGTAAACCTGATGCAGTTGCTTTCTGACTACTTTTACATTTGGAAATTTTCAACTGTATTTAAATTGGTGAGGTTATGTTCAAAATACAGTAAAATATAAAAATTAACTTTGCCTTTTTTTAGTTCTTTTTCCTGGATGTGACAATAGATTTTGATTTGTGCAAATATGTATGAATGGGCATTGTTTACATAAATGTTTTGGTCAATATGGCCAGCAATACTGGTTCCTGGACTATTCAAATGCTGGCTGGCTAATTGTTAAATTATGCTGATGATGAGATGCAGGAGCAAGTATAATTTATCCTGTATGCAGAATATTCAGGCCATAAAAACAAATTTCAAACATACCTTTATTCTTCGGTAATTACAGTAACAAGGTCAAGAAAGGCCCGTCAAGAAATGACCATAGCCAAACCACCAGCCAGACTTGGGCAATTAACAGCAGGTGTTAATGAAACCTCCTTGCCCAGCGATACTCCAGAATGTGCATTCAAGAAAGTGGCTCACGAAAGGAAAGGCGGGGGCCAAAACTGCTGATGGAGTCCTCAGCAGGATTTGCAAAGGAGGCTCCTGAGAAGTAGATGCCTCTAATGTCAATTTCCTGCAGCTACGTCGTAGCTAGGCATCTTTTGGAAGCTGAGCATCAGAGCCTGAAATCACTCGTTTGAGCCAGATCTGAAGTATCCACTGGAATTCTGCACTCTGAACAATATCTGTGTTTTAACCCATAACCAAGTGATAAGAGATAGGGAAACAAAGCAGCTGTGGAGTAGAACCCCAGAACTGCTGCAGCAGGAATGCCTTAAATTCACTTTTCTCCATCTCTGATCTTGTCCATCTCCTGTTGCTAGATCTCACCTTCCAGCTCACCAAGCGCCCCGGTGAGAGGAAGGCCCTCACCTCCACTTCCCCATGGCCAGGTGGAGCAGACAGGAGGCAGTAGCTGGAAATCCTCCCTACTATGGCATGGCCAGGAGCTGGACACCCATCTCCTGGGTGAAAGCTACTCTGTCAAGCAGGAGCAAAGTTGGGAAATATACGGGGCAGGGGGAAAATGCGGCTTGCCTGATGTAGCATGCCAGGTGCTTGTAGGCAGGCTAGAAGTTTACAGAGATCAGGTCCACGAGGAGTCCCAACAGCTCCAAGGAGCCGCGGCCAGGGTGCCGTAGCACGGGTTCTCCTGACCTGCTCCCATGGTTTTAGGCTGCTACGTTGACTTTGGCTATTAAAAATCCTCAACAGCTTCCACGGGGGAAATCCCAAAGTTGTGTGCCCTCCTTTACAAGGGTGGGTTAGGCTTTTGATGTTTGGGGTTTTTTTTTTTTTTTTTTGTTTTGTTTTGTTTGGTTTGGTTTGGTTTGGGTTTTTTGGTTTTTTGTTTGTTTTTTTTTTTATTTCTGAGAAAATTAACCAAGCCCATCCGACCTGCAGCCGCGGAAGGAGTGAGGGTTCTCCGGTTGCAGTCGGGACAGTGCGGCACGCCCGAGGCGGGGCGGGGGTCACCATCGCGACATGGCCAAGGCGGAACCCCGAGACACTGAATGCACTCCGGAGACCCCCAGCCGACCCCACAGCGATCAGCAAAGACCCACAGATCTCTGTCCTCAGCTTCCCCCGACACCCCCCGAAATTCCTGGGTCAGCACGGTCTGTCGCCGGGGCCGGGACTGGCACGGAGGCTGCGGGAGGCAAATGGGGAGCCAGAGGGGCGCGCCGGGCGGTGACAGAGAATCGGCCGCCTCGGGGGGATGCTCGGCCGCCTCGGGGGGATGCACGGCCGCCAGGGCTCCCCGCAGCCGCTGAGGGAGGCCGGGGCGTGGTGGGTCCGTGCGAGGGTGAGCAGCAGCACGGGGATGGGGGGGAGGGTGACACGGACGATACGCTTGTACTCAGGCTGCCACAGCGCGGGCAGCTGCTCTGACAGAGCCGGGGAAGGCTGAAGGCTGGGGCCGGGGGGTCCGGTTGCAAAGTCACTCTGTGCGGGAGACCGACCCGCAGCCGCCCCTTCGGGCTGCCCAAGGGGGATGCGCCCGGCGCTGCCGTGCTGTGCCACCTGCTCCGGTGCAAACGATGCCACGAGCGGCGGCGAGGGACACGGTCCGGCCGCCGAGCACGTTCTGAGCCCCGGCGGGGCGGGCCCGTCTCCCCCGGGACGCTCCCCCGGCAGGCGGGGCGGATGCGGAGAGATACGTTTGTATCCCAGCCCAACCCCGGTGCTGGCCCCAACCTGCGGCATGGGATCGCGTGGGATTTCCTCAGCAGGTGTGAAAGGGATGGCCAAGGAGGGATAGCTCCCTCCTGGTAATGGGGACCTTCCCCAAGGTTATCCCGCTGAGGGCTGTCAGCGCCTCCTCATGCTGAAATGTTTCAACGTAGGAAGGAACGGGGTCGGCGCTAACGATTAACTCCCGAAGTATGCTGAAAATGCAGTGACACTTGTCTTTAGAAGGGCTTGGTTTTGTCTGCGGTGCTAATTGATTTCTGTTCAGGCTGATCCCTCTTAAAACATGAACAGATTTAATGGTTCTTACTCCCGAGCTCTATGCTATTGAGATAATTTCGGTTATTAAGACGCATTAATAAACAGTTAATAGACACCCTTTTTTTTCCCCGA